>OX123192.2:71225347-71554365 GCA_944739405.2 Euclidia mi
TTTTGAATTTTTTCATGTAAAAATTACTCGAAACCTTCATCTAAAATTCGATGTGGGTAATATTTGGAGCCAGATTTTTGGATTTTGACAGTATGGCAGATTTGTCTAAACTATTGTTTATAAAAATTTCACATTTGCTTGGGTTGAGTTCTAAACCAATTGATAAGAATTTTAATTTCAGGAGTGCTAGATCTTCAAAAACTGTTTCAACATCAACTCCTAGGGTTCCATCGTCAAGGTACCAGACGAAATTTTGAATTTAACTGGTTGATGATTGGATGAATGGCTAAACTGAAAATAAGTCAACCAAGAGGGTCACCTTGTTGACAGCCAACGGCGGATTCCAAAAGATTTTCTTTATATATTAATTTTGAAGGATGTCTGTAACACTGCCAAATAAAGTTATAAACTTTGGGTGTTTCTAATTTTACTTGTGTCAGCAAGGTGTCCCCGTTCACCGAGTTAAAGGCATTTTTCAGTCAACCTTTGAATTATAGATATATAAAATTATGTTTATCCTGAGATAAACATAACTTTATATATCTATAATTATTATATAAATCAGTTGACCAAGAGCTGTTATGGTACAGGCTTTGTCTAGTTTAGAAGCAGGTGCCTTATATGAATTGCTCTAGGATAAAAAATATTCTCCAACCGAAACTAACCGATCACCTACGTGATCCTAAAATTTACACCGAAAATTGTCTGCAAAACGTCGCCAGTCTTAAAAGAAAATTTTGGCTCAACCTTGGCAAATATTTTCTTTCTATTTCTACCATCATAACTATAACAATATCACTTAAACTAGAAAAAATAGCTCCACAACCGTTACGCTACAAGCCAATTAAGATCTCATTCGATTAAGGAATAATTTTTGATAATTATGACTATCATACCAATGCATATTAGCTATTTGGCTTCATTATGAACATATTTGATATTTTTTTAGATTTTGTTTGTCAGCGATGTAATTCCGTATCTGGAGGTTGTTGCGAAAAAATAACTGTTAATGTTTATGATTCTGATTTTTTTTATTGAATCCTACGTATATGACATAAATCTGCTTCATAGAGTAGTAAAAATGGTAAATATTTTGGTTGTAGTTCATGCAAGTTTTAGGTTTCTACGAAGGAAAATTTTATTGTTTAATTTACTGGATGATGATTTTTTGAAATTGTAACGATGGTATTTGAATTATTAGTAGGTAACATGACTGATAGAAATCAGTCATGTTACCTAGTTCAGGAGCAATACTTTTAGGAAAATATGGCTTCCAAACTAGTTACGAATTCCGTATAGTTGAGGTCTTTTCAAGTAATCAATCAACGGACCAAAGTAGGTAATACAACAATAGGTACAAGCAACGATTTGTAGCCATACAAAGTGTTATCCTGTCGTTTACATAACACAGCAATATAACGACACAATCCATCATGTTTGGGCTCATGTGATTCGTATTGACTTTGATCTTCTATGTAGCTTCATATGAGCTAAGCATATGAAAGCTTTTATTTAAAGTTTTTAATGGATCAAGTAAATCTTAACCAGTGAAGTTATTTTAACTAGCGACTTAGCGTAGCTTCCCACATTTTATTTTTAGGACCGCTGTCCCACACGTTGTTTTTAAAACATGCATCTACAATACATATAATTAATCTCTAAAATGCTTTATTATGTTGAAAAGTTTCTAGAATTATTATACAGGTAGCTACTAAATAAGAAATTTAGAAATGTGGTGCAATATTTCAGTTTCAATTCTGGCACTGTTCCAGTCTTGCTTGTTGCCACTAGCATGCACCTTTGAACTGCAATCAGGTCGTTTGCAACTATTGTAACCTATCGCTTTATAGTATTATCCACAATTTAACAATTAATTAGTAATTTTCATTCATTGAATTTTAAAATTATTTTTCAAATTATTCTTTTGGCGAATTGTAGAAATAATTACATAATATAGTCCACTAGTTTATCTGTTATTTATTAAAATATTTAATGGTTCCTTGAACTTTACAGGCATTTCCCTAGAATCTACTAAACACCTACTCTTTGACCCATTTTTTTCACTGTAAATAATATTTCCTAAACAATATTTGAATAATATTTCCTAAACAATACCGACGATCTTGTCAAGATCGCGGGAGGCGGTTGGATGCGGGCGGCTCAAGACCGGTCTGTGTGGAGAACCTTGGGGGAGACCTATGTCCAGCAGTGGACGTCGTTTGGCTGATATGATGATGATGAAACAATATTAAGCCAATTTTACTTTTCCTTAAGTTTAGAGGCTAATCTTTGAGGTAATCGGTGCAACCATTGAAATAACCAAGTACTTGCCAGTATCGGGCACGACCTATGGTACCTTGTAGCCTCCTGAGGTATAACTTACCTTTGACATTAATAAATGAAAGATATTGTTTTTATGTCGTCACGCCTATATCCACGAAAGGGTAGGCATAAGTGTTATATTACATTCACATTTTGCCTCACAAATATTAGGTCCCACGTAATAGGAGGCGAGCTTATTGTCGTTACTGGGCAGATTCCTAGACTTCGTGCTGCGACTAAGAATTCGGAAATACTCAGTCACACTTTTGCCCGAGTCCGTTGGATTCCCGGGAATCGAACCTGATCAGCGGACGCATATGCTATCCAGTGGACCAGGAAGACAATGAGATGTGTATAAAAGTAAATATATTTTTCTCCATTACTTTATAACTAATCCCTTTGAATCTTTAAATATAAAGTAAAGTCTATAAATGCTTGCGGCATGAACAATCTAATCCTATACGTCAATTGGCAACGATAGAGTAAACCGCTTCCAATCGTTTCACTGGAAGTGCAAATTGTGGTTTCTTTGTATAGGTTAGTTCATATGCATCCTTTGATATCTTGTATTGTTTTCCAATACGAGCAATTTTGAACTTTATAACAGTATTTACTGGGCCAATTTTGCTGTAAAAAGTTGCTGCCAAAGTATGTAGTGTCTAAGTTGTTTTGGTGCAGTATATGCAAGTTAGATAATCTTCAGATTCTATGAAAGGGTTTGCGACCTCTTTTGTAGTAATTTGATATTAAAATCTTTTACATCGTACAATTTTGCATCGTGTGTGTTTGCACATGACCATGCGAAATTGTGTTGGATGTTTATTCTTTCTAGTCTTCTATTACAGGGCCTCTTTTTATTAATCCCATACTAGACCTAGCCCGCGTGGGACCAATTTACCTTCTTAAAATGGGAATTTCCAAAAATCCTCTCTTAATACCCCGCTACACTTCCAAGAAATATACATACATAGCCAAATTTCAACTTCCTGCACCCAGTAGTTTCGGCTGTGCGTTTCTTTTAGTCAATCATTTACGCAAGAATTTTATACGATAATATTGATAAATTTGACGGCTCTGATCATCTTGTGGTTAGTAACCGTAACTATTAACATGCCATTAAGCTAATGCTTGTGAATTCAATTCTCATCAAAATCATTGTATAATTAAAACAATGGCTTATATGTAAAATTAAGTAGGTACCTATGTATCTATTTATTTTTAAAGTATAATAATTTATTATAGACTTACGCCTGTATCCCCGAAGGGGTAGGCAGAGGTGTAATATTACACCCACATTTTGCCATGATTTTTTATGTCTCACGTAATAGGGGGCGAGCCTATTGCCGTACCGGGCACATTACCAGACTCCGTGCTGCTGCTGAGAATTTCCTAACGGAAAAATCCCAATAACACTTTGCCCAACCCGGGAATCTAGCCCGAGACCTCCCAATCCCACGCGCACATTTATGCCGCGAGGTTTTAAATACTATACTTAGAAAAATATATACAGACCAAACAAAATAGAAAATAAACTAATTTAGAGGGTGTCAAAAAAGTTCTCCACATCGCCGTCGACCGGGAGCGTGTCCAGAACGCTGGCAGCATTGCCACATTCTATGGCAATGCTTTACTTTTGGACCAAGTACACTCCAGCCTGCGGGTCACACGAGGCGTCGACCAGCCTCTTTGCGAGATCTCTAAAAAGAGTTCTCGCACTTGGACCCCATGGCCCCAACGTTTCGACCCCAAACGGTTCAAAAACGTAATCGCCAACTAGGTTTACGTATTTGCGCCGTTTTAAGGTCTCCGCTGTAGCAGCAGCAGCGCCCGCTTAACCCGCTGTGCCAGGAAGATGAGATGGCGCGAGGGTATCGACACACGTTGCGTCCCACACCAAAGGCCTACCCAGCTTCCATGGGAGTAAAGACATACCGTCTGGTCTTTTGCCATCGTCACGTGCCAGCCCCTGAGGTTCAAGTTGGGCAGGAACGCCAGTGGTGACAAGAGCCCGACGAAGTATTTCATTAAGATTTCTGTGCCGTGATATACGACCTGCGCTCCTGCTTCATGATAAGCCAAGGCTGTCGACAGCGTCCCCACAGTGACAGCGATGTGGAGAAACACATGACGCATCTAAACGGAGGCGAGCAGCGATGCGGAAAGTCGTATCGTTCAACATGGTTGGTGTTGGACGATGGCAGTGCCAGAAGCCAGAGCCCCGATTCCCACTCTCCCACAGCCAGGAAACGGGCACACTCTGCAGCATTGGACGATGTACTTAGGAGATTTTCTCGTACCTCGCTGCAAAGCGGCCCGTCCCACTGCCTCTGAGAGGATAAGTCTCGGGGTAACTCTGTGTTTGGAAACCCAAGCATTCACGGCATCGATCTTACACGGCACCTCAGAATCGAACAGTGTAGATGCTAATATTTTCCTGGTCAATTCTGCAGTGCCGTGGACCGAGGACAGGAATGCTGGTAAGCTCACATAGAAATTTGGCGAACGCCGAGTGCGCCCAGGCGTACAGGTACGCCTGTAGCCACACTCGATCATTCAAGGCCACATTTAGAATTTTGCTTAACGTATTTATAATATTGTCAAATTGAAAGAGTGAGGATGGGTTTTTCCAAAATGGTGAAGATCGAAGAGCATGCGTGAATTTAGGAACAAAAAGACATTATTTAATAATAGTGAAAGCCAAGTGAATATTAATTTTGAGTAGTCTATCTGAAACTTCACTAAAATTTTGAATTTTTTCATGTAAAAATTACTCGAAACCTTCATCTAAAATTCGATGTGGGTAATATTTGGAGCCAGATTTTTGGATTTTGACAGTATGGCAGATTTGTCTAAACTATTGTTTATAAAAATTTCACATTTGCTTGGGTTGAGTTCTAAACCAATTGATAAGAATTTTAATTTCAGGAGTGCTAGATCTTCAAAAACTGTTTCAACATCAACTCCTAGGGTTCCATCGTCAAGGTACCAGACGAAATTTTGAATTTAACTGGTTGATGATTGGATGAATGGCTAAACTGAAAATAAGTCAACCAAGAGGGTCACCTTGTTGACAGCCAACGGCGGATTCTAAAAGATTTTCTTTATATATTAATTTTGAAGGATGTCTGTAACACTGCCAAATAAAGTTATAAACTTTGGGTGTTTCTAATTTTACTTGTGTCAGCAAGGTGTCCCCGTTCACCGAGTTAAAGGCATTTTTCAAGTCAACCTTTGAATTATAGATATATAAAATTATGTTTATCCTGAGATAAACATAACTTTATATATCTATAATTATTATATAAATCAGTTGACCAAGAGCTGTTATGGTACAGGCTTTGTCTAGTTTAGAAGCAGGTGCCTTATATGAATTGCTCTAGGATAAAAAATATTCTCCAACCGAAACTAACCGATCACCTACGTGATCCTAAAATTTACACCGAAAATTGTCTGCAAAACGTCGCCAGTCTTAAAAGAAAATTTTGGCTCAACCTTGGCAAATATTTTCTTTCTATTTCTACCATCATAACTATAACAATATCACTTAAACTAGAAAAAATAGCTCCACAACCGTTACGCTACAAGCCAATTAAGATCTCATTCGATTAAGGAATAATTTTTGATAATTATGACTATCATACCAATGCATATTAGCTATTTGGCTTCATTATGAACATATTTGATATTTTTTTAGATTTTGTTTGTCAGCGATGTAATTCCGTATCTGGAGGTTGTTGCGAAAAAATAACTGTTAATGTTTATGATTCTGATTTTTTTATTGAATCCTACGTATATGACATAAATCTGCTTCATAGAGTAGTAAAAATGGTAAATATTTTGGTTGTAGTTCATGCAAGTTTTAGGTTTCTACGAAGGAAAATTTTATTGTTTAATTTACTGGATGATGATTTTTTGAAATTGTAACGATGGTATTTGAATTATTAGTAGGTAACATGACTGATAGAAATCAGTCATGTTACCTAGTTCAGGAGCAATACTTTTAGGAAAATATGGCTTCCAAACTAGTTACGAATTCCGTATAGTTGAGGTCTTTTCAAGTAATCAATCAACGGACCAAAGTAGGTAATACAACAATAGGTACAAGCAACGATTTGTAGCCATACAAAGTGTTATCCTGTCGTTTACATAACACAGCAATATAACGACACAATCCATCATGTTTGGGCTCATGTGATTCGTATTGACTTTGATCTTCTATGTAGCTTCATATGAGCTAAGCATATGAAAGCTTTTATTTAAAGTTTTTAATGGATCAAGTAAATCTTAACCAGTGAAGTTATTTTAACTAGCGACTTAGCGTAGCTTCCCACATTTTATTTTTAGGACCGCTGTCCCACACGTTGTTTTTAAAACATGCATCTACAATACATATAATTAATCTCTAAAATGCTTTATTATGTTGAAAAGTTTCTAGAATTATTATACAGGTAGCTACTAAATAAGAAATTTAGAAATGTGGTGCAATATTTCAGTTTCAATTCTGGCACTGTTCCAGTCTTGCTTGTTGCCACTAGCATGCACCTTTGAACTGCAATCAGGTCGTTTGCAACTATTGTAACCTATCGCTTTATAGTATTATCCACAATTTAACAATTAATTAGTAATTTTCATTCATTGAATTTTAAAATTATTTTTCAAATTATTCTTTTGGCGAATTGTAGAAAGAATTACATAATATAGTCCACTAGTTTATCTGTTATTTATTAAAATATTTAATGGTTCCTTGAACTTTACAGGCATTTCCCTAGAATCTACTAAATACCTACTCTTTGACCCATTTTTTTCACTGTAAATAATATTTCCTAAACAATATTTGAATAATATTTCCTAAACAATACCGACGATCTTGTCAAGATCGCGGGAGGCGGTTGGATGCGGGCGGCTCAAGACCGGTCTGTGTGGAGAACCTTGGGGGAGACCTATGTCCAGCAGTGGACGTCGTTTGGCTGATATGATGATGATGAAACAATATTAAGCCAATTTTACTTTTCCTTAAGTTTAGAGGCTAATCTTTGAGGTAATCGGTGCAACCATTGAAATAACCAAGTACTTGCCAGTATCGGGCACGACCTATGGTACCTTGTAGCCTCCTGAGGTATAACTTACCTTTGACATTAATAAATGAAAGATATTGTTTTTATGTCGTCACGCCTATATCCACGAAAGGGTAGGCATAAGTGTTATATTACATTCACATTTTGCCTCACAAATATTAGGTCCCACGTAATAGGAGGCGAGCTTATTGTCGTTACTGGGCAGATTCCTAGACTTCGTGCTGCGACTAAGAATTCGGAAATACTCAGTCACACTTTTGCCCGAGTCCGTTGGATTCCCGGGAATCGAACCTGATCAGCGGACGCATATGCTATCCAGTGGACCAGGAAGACAATGAGATGTGTATAAAAGTAAATATATTTTTCTCCATTACTTTATAACTAATCCCTTTGAATCTTTAAATATAAAGTAAAGTCTATAAATGCTTGCGGCATGAACAATCTAATCCTATACGTCAATTGGCAACGATAGAGTTAACCGCTTCCAATCGTTTCACTGGAAGTGCAAATTGTGGTTTCTTTGTATAGGTTAGTTCATATGCATCCTTTGATATCTTGTATTGTTTTCCAATACGAGCAATTTTGAACTTTATAACAGTATTTACTGGGCCAATTTTGCTGTAAAAAGTTGCTGCCAAAGTATGTAGTGTCTAAGTTGTTTTGGTGCAGTATATGCAAGTTAGATAATCTTCAGATTCTATGAAAGGGTTTGCGACCTCTTTTGTAGTAATTTGATATTAAAATCTTTTACATCGTACAATTTTGCATCGTGTGTGTTTGCACATGACCATGCGAAATTGTGTTGGATGTTTATTCTTTCTAGTCTTCTATTACAGGGCCTCTTTTTATTAATCCCATACTAGACCTAGCCCGCGTGGGACCAATTTACCTTCTTAAAATGGGAATTTCCAAAAATCCTCTCTTAATACCCCGCTACACTTCCAAGAAATATACATACATAGCCAAATTTCAACTTCCTGCACCCAGTAGTTTCGGCTGTGCGTTTCTTTTAGTCAATCATTTACGCAAGAATTTTATACGATAATATTGATAAATTTGACGGCTCTGATCATCTTGTGGTTAGTAACCGTAACTATTAACATGCCATTAAGCTAATGCTTGTGAATTCAATTCTCATCAAAATCATTGTATAATTAAAACAATGGCTTATATGTAAAATTAAGTAGGTACCTATGTATCTATTTATTTTTAAAGTATAATAATTTATTATAGACTTACGCCTGTATCCCCGAAGGGGTAGGCAGAGGTGTAATATTACACCCACATTTTGCCATGATTTTTTATGTCTCACGTAATAGGGGGCGAGCCTATTGCCGTACCGGGCACATTACCAGACTCCGTGCTGCTGCTGAGAATTTCCTAACGGAAAAATCCCAATAACACTTTGCCCAACCCGGGAATCTAGCCCGAGACCTCCCAATCCCACGCGCACATTTATGCCGCGAGGTTTTAAATACTATACTTAGAAAAATATATACAGACCAAACAAAATAGAAAATAAACTAATTTAGAGGGTGTCAAAAAAGTTCTCCACATCGCCGTCGACCGGGAGCGTGTCCAGAACGCTGGCAGCATTGCCACATTCTATGGCAATGCTTAACTTTTGGACCAAGTACACTCCAGCCTGCGGGTCACACGAGGCGTCGACCAGCCTCTTTGCGAGATCTCTAAAAAGAGTTCTCGCACTTGGACCCCATGGCCCCAACGTTTCGACCCCAAACGGTTCAAAAACGTAATCGCCAACTAGGTTTACGTATTTGCGCCGTTTAAAGGTCTCCGCTGTAGCAGCAGCAGCGCCCGCTTAACCCGCTGTGCCAGGAAGATGAGATGGCGCGAGGGTATCGACACACGTTGCGTCCCACACCAAAGGCCTACCCAGCTTCCATGGGAGTAAAGACATACCGTCTGGTCTTTTGCCATCGTCACGTGCCAGCCCCTGAGGTTCAAGTTGGGCAGGAACGCCAGTGGTGACAAGAGCCCGACGAAGTATTTCATTAAGATTTCTGTGCCGTGATATACGACCTGCGCTCCTGCTTCATGATAAGCCAAGGCTGTCGACAGCGTCCCCACAGTGACAGCGATGTGGAGAAACACATGACGCATCTAAACGGAGGCGAGCAGCGATGCGGAAAGTCGTATCGTTCAACATGGTTGGTGTTGGACGATGGCAGTGCCAGAAGCCAGAGCCCCGATTCCCACTCTCCCACAGCCAGGAAACGGGCACACTCTGCAGCATTGGACGATGTACTTAGGAGATTTTCTCGTACCTCGCTGCAAAGCGGCCCGTCCCACTGCCTCTGAGAGGATAAGTCTCGGGGTAACTCTGTGTTTGGAAACCCAAGCATTCACGGCATCGATCTTACACGGCACCTCAGAATCGAACAGTGTAGATGCTAATATTTTCCTGGTCAATTCTGCAGTGCCGTGGACCGAGGACAGGAATGCTGGTAAGCTCACATAGAAATTTGGCGAACGCCGAGTCCGCCCAGGCGTACAGGTACGCCTGTAGCCACACTCGATCATTCAAGGCCACATTTAGAATTTTGCTTAACGTATTTATAATATTGTCAAATTGAAAGAGTGAGGATGGGTTTTTCCAAAATGGTGAAGATCGAAGAGCATGCGTGAATTTAGGAACAAAAAGACATTATTTAATAATAGTGAAAGCCAAGTGAATATTAATTTTGAGTAGTCTATCTGAAACTTCACTAAAATTTTGAATTTTTTCATGTAAAAATTACTCGAAACCTTCATCTAAAATTCGATGTGGGTAATATTTGGAGCCAGATTTTTGGATTTTGACAGTATGGCAGATTTGTCTAAACTATTGTTTATAAAAATTTCACATTTGCTTGGGTTGAGTTCTATCTTCAAAAACTGTTTCAACATCAACTCCTAGGGTTCCATCGTCAAGGTACCAGACGAAATTTTGAATTTAACTGGTTAATGATTGGATGAATGGCTAAACTGAAAATAAGTCAACCAAGAGGGTCACCTTGTTGACAGCCAACGGCGGATTCCAAAAGATTTTCTTTATATATTAATTTTGAAGGATGTCTGTAACACTGCCAAATAAAGTTATAAACTTTGGGTGTTTCTAATTTTACTTGTGTCAGCAAGGTGTCCCCGTTCACCGAGTTAAAGGCATTTTTCAAGTCAACCTTTGAATTATAGATATATAAAATTATGTTTATCCTGAGATAAACATAACTTTATATATCTATAATTATTATATAAATCAGTTGACCAAGAGCTGTTATGGTACAGGCTTTGTCTAGTTTAGAAGCAGGTGCCTTATATGAATTGCTCTAGGATAAAAAATATTCTCCAACCGAAACTAACCGATCACCTACGTGATCCTAAAATTTACACCGAAAATTGTCTGCAAAACGTCGCCAGTCTTAAAAGAAAATTTTGGCTCAACCTTGGCAAATATTTTCTTTCTATTTCTACCATCATAACTATAACAATATCACTTAAACTAGAAAAAATAGCTCCACAACCGTTACGCTACAAGCCAATTAAGATCTCATTCGATTAAGGAATAATTTTTGATAATTATGACTATCATACCAATGCATATTAGCTATTTGGCTTCATTATGAACATATTTGATATTTTTTTAGATTTTGTTTGTCAGCGATGTAATTCCGTATCTGGAGGTTGTTGCGAAAAAATAACTGTTAATGTTTATGATTCTGATTTTTTTATTGAATCCTACGTATATGACATAAATCTGCTTCATAGAGTAGTAAAAATGGTAAATATTTTGGTTGTAGTTCATGCAAGTTTTAGGTTTCTACGAAGGAAAATTTTATTGTTTAATTTACTGGATGATGATTTTTTGAAATTGTAACGATGGTATTTGAATTATTAGTAGGTAACATGACTGATAGAAATCAGTCATGTTACCTAGTTCAGGAGCAATACTTTTAGGAAAATATGGCTTCCAAACTAGTTACGAATTCCGTATAGTTGAGGTCTTTTCAAGTAATCAATCAACGGACCAAAGTAGGTAATACAACAATAGGTACAAGCAACGATTTGTAGCCATACAAAGTGTTATCCTGTCGTTTACATAACACAGCAATATAACGACACAATCCATCATGTTTGGGCTCATGTGATTCGTATTGACTTTGATCTTCTATGTAGCTTCATATGAGCTAAGCATATGAAAGCTTTTATTTAAAGTTTTTAATGGATCAAGTAAATCTTAACCAGTGAAGTTATTTTAACTAGCGACTTAGCGTAGCTTCCCACATTTTATTTTTAGGACCGCTGTCCCACACGTTGTTTTTAAAACATGCATCTACAATACATATAATTAATCTCTAAAATGCTTTATTATGTTGAAAAGTTTCTAGAATTATTATACAGGTAGCTACTAAATAAGAAATTTAGAAATGTGGTGCAATATTTCAGTTTCAATTCTGGCACTGTTCCAGTCTTGCTTGTTGCCACTAGCATGCACCTTTGAACTGCAATCAGGTCGTTTGCAACTATTGTAACCTATCGCTTTATAGTATTATCCACAATTTTATATTATGAGTATTAAAAGCACGTGGACTGGTAGATGCATGCAGGTGCTAATATCCATAACAAGAGGAATACTCTGAGAAAAGTGATTTCAAAATATACTAACTATAATAATTTTTAAAAGCACCTACGCAATAAAGTAAAAGTTATAAATAGCGTATTAAAAAAAAAACCCGAAAAATGTAGTTTGGCCTGCGGCTAGTACCATTTTATAAATTAACACGTTTTTACGTTATGGTATTCCACTTCTAGCACGCTTAAACACAAAATTTTAACTTGTATCCAAGCATGAAGCATTTTATCCAACATATTCATAACGCGGAAACTCCTCACAAACGGTAGGAACTTCAAAATACAGTTATATCATATCTATAGAAAGCGTTAAGTTGGCAGCAATTAGCTACTTGAAACCCATTGCACGGTGGGAAGAGATAAGAGCCTAGTAATGCATTCCCACTTCATCAGCCTTTCACAGTCCACTGCTGGACTAGGCCTCTCCTTTGAAAGGAGGAATTGGCCTACTATACCACGCTGGCCAAACGGGTTGGTATAGGGTTTGTTTCAAGTTTTCTTTCTCTTACAGTGCTGTTCTCTGCATAATATGCTCCCTCTGTCGGCTCTTACGATACCCATGGGATGATATGGGGTGGTGATAATCCGTATTCTTAATCCGGCACCACACGGACGGCATTCCCACTTACGGTTTTATAAATCAGATACTGCGTGTGGTAACGAATTAAGAATACAAAGTCTCACTACCATTTACTACTACCACCACTACCACTTCATTTACTTGGATGGGTGATCGCTTGTCGCATTTACATCAGAGCGCTACTGTGCTACGGAGAGCATAGAAAGCTGTCGCTTCCGGTACTTGTAGGGCAAGTATCGTTAGGCCATATTGCGGACCTTCCGGCGGTCTAAAAACTTAGATGTCAAAGTTGATTACACACTCTCATTAAAAAGAAAGAAAGCAATTTTTTTAATAGTCTCACGCCTTTTATACCCGAAGTAGTAGGCAGATCTGTAATATTACACCCACAACTCGCCATGAATTTTTGGTCCCACGTATTAGAGCGAGACTATTGTCTTTACCGGGCACATCACCGGACTCCGTGCTGATACTGAGAATTCGGAACAACCTAGTTACACTTTTCCACGACCCGGGAATTGAACCCAGGACCTCCGGTCAGCAGTCGCATACGCTATCCACTGGACCACGGAGGTAGATATAAATCTTATAAATAAATTATATCTGGAAACATAATATGGGCAGCAATACTTCCCTGTCTACCTGTTAAAAATACTCACGCCAAAACCTCACAAAAATATTGCATCCTTAAATCAGATTTTGCGACACACCGTTTAATATTTTAAATTGACACGCACGTTTTTACCGCAGGGTAAATAGAACTAAACGTATAAGCCTAGATCAATTCAGGAGAACCGAGAACGCTCATAAAAATATCATTGGGTAATGCGAGAGCTCGAGTTACCTGAGTCACTCGGCTCGGTATTACATCTCGGGTGGCGACTCGTTTGACTACTCGGTTGGGATTTGAAATGCCCACTTTTACGCAATGAGGACAGAAATATGAAGAGCTTTCGTGATATGTTCACGTTCTTGACATTTAGACTCGGTATTTGTCGTGTGAGTTATGGCGCGCACGTTGTGATTAAAAAGGGGATTCGTGTTTACTCTTAGTATATTAGATTTACTTGAATAAGGCTAACGTTACTTAGAATTATTCTAATATATGATTTTCGTAAGTAATTCATAATATAGAGAAAATTTTGCACTTTTCTTAAAAAAACGTTGTCATTATGTGATTTTTCTAAGTAAATTAGAAATAGTATTATAAGTTACATAATATTATGTTATGCTTGAGTCATATTGCGTGTGGATATGAAACAAATTTATATAGACGATATATAAAGTTGTTTCATACATGGTTCGGCGTTACACCGAAACCGAATGTTCTAGGCGATTTGGGAAAATATTAATATTGTGGACTGTATGAGGGCGAGTTCTGATCGCCTAGGATAGGAAAAGGGATTGGAAGTTGGGAGTTATAGATACTGGGATTTGCAGCACACCTACCTTCGTTCTCTCGGCTCGACAAGATGGCTGTCGTCGGCTCCTTGCAGAATCGGGCTGTAAGCTGATCACTGCATCTGGATCCAACCCAGACCTACACAAATCACTTCACTTCACCCGCGGGCGGTTTTGTTGCGTTTATAGTATAGAAGCGGTAAAATATGGCGGTATCAGATACACGTGTTCGGCGCGACACGGATGATTCTAGACTGTCTCGCGCGTCGATGAACTCAGCGACGAATCAGCGATAGGTGTGCCTTTTTGGGAGAAAGGGAGGGAACAAAAAGGATCGCTCGTATTGGACAAGCAAGCGAGGAACGATTGACGTTGATGTAATCAATTATCAATAGAAAGGTAGATGGCGCTACCAATACATATACATAACCTCTGATACAAACTTTATCTAGGAACAAATTCGACCACAATCTCTTTAAATAAAAGAAACTGATCATAATTGGTCCATTACGAAGTCACCAGAGAGACACACAGAGCTGTCAAACTTATGACATATTGCGTCAGACGTAAAAAAAAATATTTATTCGTCTGGTGACAGGACAGGAGAAGTGAATATAACCTGTCAATACATATAACATTGTGTTTTTGTTTGTCAATAAGCCATCAGTACAAGATACTAATGGAGACACCACCCTAGGGAGCTCAGTAACGTTACTTGTGTTCTTTAAGACGAGTAACTTTAAAAACTGCTTAGGGATGATCTTTAGAGTCGTACTAATTCTTATTTCAGACTCTGGATAAGTGGGTTTATCAAATGATTCTTAAATTTTCATTACTAGTTTCTTAAACATTGTCTTTCCTTTTCTCGCATTATGTTAGTACGAGAGAGGTAAAAGTTAAATTTAATTTAATGTGATTTGTCTCAGCCACAGACTACCTAGTTTGAGCCAGTTGCGGTGTGGAAAGGCTTATTCCTCTAAATCTAGTTAGACTAGAAAGATCCTGAGCACTAAAGCGAAAGTCTTGGAGGCAACGAAGATAACGAATTCGTCACCGAATTTTTCGAAAAGAAGAATTAGGATAATATTATCAATCAATCAATCAGCCTATCGCAGTCCACTTTTTTATGGTATTAGGCGGCAAACGAGCAGACGGATTGCCTGATGGTAAGCAATTACCGCCGCCCATGGACACAAGCAACACCACAGGAGTCACAAGTGCGTTGCCACCCCTAGGGGTTGGGTAAAGGGATAGGATGAGGGGTGGGATCAGGGAGAAGGGATAGGGCCTCCGGCACTCTCACTCACCGAACGAAACGCAACAGTTTAGGAACTGTTACTTTACGTCGATTTTCTGTTTTCCCCGGTCGAGCCGGCCCATTCATGCTGAAATCAGCAAGGCTCTACTACCTATGAAGAACCACTTCTGGACCACTGCTGGACGTAGGCCTCTCCCAATACGCGCCACAGTACACGGTCCTCAGCCTTCCGCATCCAGTCTGTCCCAGCCACCTTTTCTGCTGAACAAACTGGATCAGATGCCGTCTCGGCGAAGAGATGGCACGGAGAAGAGCATTCAAGATATCATCACCTTATTGAAGGTGACCGACCCTGACGACGTGCCTGCTTTCGTGGCGAAGGATCTCCACAAGCTGCCACCCGTCACGTTCGACCACGTAGACGTAACCAGGCTGCTGAGGGACATTACGTCTCTAAAATCCAGCCTGGCAGAGGTGCAGTCCAAATTGGATTCATCGGATAGCACCATAAGTGAGCTGCGTGCAGAGATAGTGTCACTTCGGAACGCTATGTCAGCAAGTAAGTCACCTTCAAACGTCAACACTAGACGCGGGGCTCAAAATGCATCTTTTGAGTCAGCGAATTTGCTTGCGTCGCCTAATGCAAGCGTTACGGCGTGTACTGTTGCTGACCTCGGGTCATCGACACCTATCAAGGTTGTGACGAGTATGAATGCGTCAAAACCTAAACGCGCCTATGCCGATGTCACTGCCGTATGCAAAACGCAGCAAAATCGGCAGGAGAAAAAAGGGGGTAATCAAAAGCATTGTGAACTCTTCCAACACAAGGTCGAAGAAACGAGAGTCCCGGAAAAGGACACGGGCGACAAGGACGGCTTCATCAAGGTGGTGAGGAAGAAGAAGAAGCCTAGTTGTCGTAACCATTGTGGTACAGGGTTAGCAGGACCTAACATGCTGCTGCGTCCCGCAGTACCAACAACACTACTGTACGTGTCCCGGCTGCATCATTCCACCAAGGACGAGGAGGTCGTGGAGTACTTACGCACGAAGACCAACTGGACCTTGAGAGTCGAGAGATTGGAGTCTCGCCATAAAACGTACTTCAAATCGTACATAGTGCGGGTGCCGACACAACATCTTGGCACTTTCCTCAAGGAAGAGTTTTGGCCGAAGGGTGTGGTGTATCGGCGTTTTCAAGGGAGGTTACGAAATGACACTCAGCCTAACTTGAAAACAACGTAAACAACAACACTCTGTTGAATTTTATTATTATAATTGTATGTATGTTAGTCTTTAAGGTATATATCTATATGGGTTATTGTTACCTGAAATAAATGAATATTATTATTATTATTATTTTCCAGGTCGCCGGTCCACCTAGGCGGGGGCCGCCCTACCTTACGCTTGCCAAGGCGTGGTCTCCACTCTAGGACACGCTTGTTCCATCGGCCATCAGTCCTTCTACAGATATGGCCAGCCCACTGCCACGTGAGCTTACTGATTCTGTGAGCTTAAGGATCTGGTTGAAAATCAGCGTCAGCCTTCGGGCTGGCATATGCTGAACCAGGTCCTTTTTAGACCGCGCCGTGAGACGCCACTATTGTATAATTATGTATATTATGTTCTGCATTGAATATTATTATAGCTTTCTGTTATTTTCTGGTATTGTCTGTCATATTTGCATGTTACTTATTTTATTCTTTACTTTCACTTTTATATGTATTTCAGTGTTATTGTGTATTTTTTTTTTGTATATTTATTGGCGTCCATTGTGCAGAGTCTAAATAAATTTTATTTTCTTTCTATTTCTTTCTTAGCTATGTCGGTAATTTTGTTTCTTTGTCGGATAACTTCATTTCGGATTTTATCCTTCAAAGAGACGCCAAGCATAGCCTGTTCCATAGCTCGCTGCGTGACTTTTAGTTTATGGACTAGTCCCACTGTGAGTGTCCACGTCTCGGCACCGTACGTACTCATACTAAAGTCACATCTAAAGTCAAAATAAAACTCATATCTAAAGTCTTACAAAAATGTTTTAACCAAAACCATAATATCAAGACAAATTGTACATTTGTCGACCACAACAATCTACCAATGTGAAACATATTAATTAAAATCATTACCATCACAAAGATTATTTGAAAACTAATATAAATTCGAAAACAAATTTTGTTTTAAGTAATATTACCACGACGAAGCAAGAAAAACAACAGGCGGTGTGAAATTATAACTTTTAATTATTTCTAAAATAATATACACGAGATAATTTTTGAACAAACAATTATGTTTTGATTGTTTTATGTATTTTAATCTTAAAAACAAAACATGTTTCAAAATGCGTCGTATGACAGAAATACAGCTTTTGGTGAAATATTATAATTCAAATAATTGAATTTAAATACCAATACTTTAAATATCAGGGTAAGATTACATGGTTTAATTTTTTATTAGATGTGGTTTTTATGGTTTGGTTTTTAAAATTATGTTGATCAAAATGTAAAAAGGATAGTTTTCTAATTATCCAAATTAATTTTATCTAAATTAATTTTATCTTAATCAAATAGTGTTCTTTATTCTATTGTATCTCGTTCTAGAGTTAATCTGGTTGCATCTAAGACTTTCATCATGGTGCACTGGGTATTTTGTCTAGTTTTTTATTTATTTATAGACTCACGCCTGTATCCCCGAAGGGATAGGCAGAGGTGTAATATTACAGCCACATTTCGCCATGACTTTTTAGGTCCCACGTAATTGGGGGCGAGCCTATTGCCATTACCGGGAACATCATCAGACTCCGTGCTGCTACTAAGAATTCGGAAAAACCCAGTAACACTTTTGCCCGACCCAGGAATCGAACCCAGGAACTCCGATCAGCAGTCGCATACGCTATCCACTGGACTACGGAGGCAATCTTTTTTCTAATCTTAACAGAATATCAGGTTTTTCTGAGAGCGACAGGGGACTGACCTTCATTCAAAGGTATAGCCAGCCATATACCAGATTTCGTATATTCTGGGGTACCGACTTTCCATAACCTATGTTAATCATGTTAGCCAGAACCATCTTCTCAATGTGCTGTTTGAGGCAGAGGACAAGCGATAATCAATATTTTTATAAGCTTATAATTCAATCTTTCTGAACACGTTTAAATTGATCCAAAAATCAAATAAATTCTGTTAAAAATAGTTGTTAAACTATTACCAGATTCTAACACTAACATAGGAATAGCCACAAATAACGTATACAAAATTCATTACTCACAATGCCATCTCCAATATTCCGTATGACGCAAGGCAGTAGCGCGGTAGAGCCAGTCTGTGACGTAACAACAGTGTTGTTCTCTGTGCCGAAGTGTTTCTCAGGCGTGTGGCTGTAGAGGTCTTCTAGCGGCGGGAAAGATACTGTCAGCTCGTTCTGGTCGGGTTTCTCTGATGACGAAGGTATAGGGGATGATGGACCTGCGGACAAATAAAAGAATAAAACCTTATTATCTTCATCAGTCACGTATACAGGGTGTAAAATACCCTTAACAAAAACGGAAATCCCATATTTTTTTATTTATTTTATTTATAGACTCATGCCTGTATCCCCGAAGGGGTAGGCAGAGGTGTAAGATTACACCCACAATTCGCCATATTACGATTTTTAGGTCCAACGTAATAGGGGGCAAGCCTATTGCCGACTTGCCGACTAAGAATTTGAAATAACTCAGTAACACTTTTGTCCGACCCAGGAATCGAACCCGTGACCTCCTTACCTCCTGACCGGCAGGCGCATACGCTATCCAGTGGACCACAGAGGCAGCCGTGTGTAATACTGCTGAGAACAGCCATCCTAATTACATAACTGTGATATCCCTTAACCGAAACTCCAAACACATGACATTAGACCAAGGAAGTAATATCATATTACTTTATAATTATACCAGAGCAGGCGGTGTCATAAAATCGTAATAAAATTATACCAAGATTGATTACTCTCAAGAAATTTGGGAACCAAATGGCGTCAAATAACAACAAATTGGCCTCGTTCGCAACAGCGAAAGATGATCACTATGAAATGTGAGACTCGACCTTCAGAAGGAAGGCTATGCACAATCACCGTAAAATCTGCCAATATTCATCCGTGTAAGACGGGAAAGTCAAATAATATTGTGCATGCTGTTGACAATTTTGAAGAGCATGGTTATCAAAGAGAATAATTATCACCGTGATAACTATTCTTTAATACATTTTCTATGAACGTATCCACACCTGTCAGTGTCAGTGACACACAGTACTCTCAGTGACAGTGCCGGCGCCGGCGATCACGGATGTAATCGGTGGCGACGATATTTTTTGTCGGATCACGGACGCCGGTGTCCGTAAAACAAAATGCAGGACGAGCGACTGATAGAATTGGTTCGTGAAAATAATGTTTTGTATGATTTGTCTCATTTTGAGATTATTGAAACAGCTAGAGCTTTCCGACATTCTAAAATATTGAAAATATTTCTTTTCGTCTTTAATAAATTCCTTGTATAATGTCATGAACTCTCCTTCCGTTTCTCTTAATCGCCATGCTTTATGCACCCATTTCTTTTTTCCCTTGATACTGCTCTTCTTCTTCTTCGCCTAAAGCAATGGCTATCATTGCTAGTTCCGTATTATTGAATAGAGCCATAGCAAATATCATCACCAGCTATCGTCTCACCGTTCTCAGTGCTTCCGATCCGCGCACTGATACATGTGTGAATTGAAACACTGCCGCCTCACTGTAGCACTGACACTGACCTGTGCGGTCACGTTGCCGGAACTGAGACTTCACTGATATGTGTGAATCGGCCATAAACCACTACGCCAACCGTGCAGTCTTGTGTTGTTAAAGACCAATATTTATGCTGTCATTATAAAAGTTAAACATCAGATGATAAAATAAGTTTTTAAGCAACGTAGCAACATTACTATTTCTAGAGTGGTAGAAAGATGAACGTTATTATATACTTTTACACTAGAATATTATTTAGCTTCGACCTTTTTTAGGAGTTCACAGTCAGGCCACGATAATTCTACCGAAATCTGTAAGTACATCCTGAAAGGACCTTGTCATGTCCTACAGTAATGTACCAATCCCGTCTAGCATTTCAACTACTGTAATCATCTAAACACTTATGACCTGTAAACCCCATAAAGGGTACCGCAATAATATTATAGTTATTACCATAACTTGAAACCTTTGAACGACCCGTAAGCAATTTTATCCCTTCGTCACTTCCATTTATTAATTCTCCATCCTACACCACAGCAAACGATCAATTTCACCAGATTGCTGCATGCTATTTCACCTAAATAAGAACGTATTCCCAAAATTCTTCACAGCACCAAACTGAAACAGCCCATTTCCTTTCATCTTCAATAGAAAATTGAAACTTAGAAATAAGCTTTGGCATTTATATTTTTGAATCCCGCTAAGGTTTATTTTGATGTTTAGGTTGGAGTACGTCAGAAAGAGGAACGTATAATGAAAAGAGATGAGATTAACAATTACCTTTGTGGAGGTATCTATCCACTTTTCTATAGCGTTTACTTTGTCTCTGAATGGTTGTAAGTCGCACGTGTATGACAAAGAATGTAATAAAGATAGTTGTTAAGGCAAAGACAAAAATCCGACAAAATAACACTCTGATCAAGGCAAAAACCAGTCTAAGTCATAGTTGTTCACGTGTTTAGTAATTTAGTACATAAACAATCTCTTTACAATTGCTTTCATTATTAGTATTGGATCAAGTCCTTAAAAACAATGCACAAAAATCGATGATTAAACCTAAATCGTCGATGGAAAATGGAGTTTGTTTTAAATCAGGCAATCGCCGTATTGGTTGCAGAAAATGATACAAACATTGAAACAACAAACTCAAAGAATACACTGACTCAGTACAATAATTAGTGGTTCTCAAAAATTTTTGTCCAATGTCTATGTCTGTCTGTTAGACGCTATAACGCTCAGAGTAGCGTAGTACCGAGACGAACGCCTAATCCATTACGTCATCGTGCATTCAGGACATTCATAATGTCATGCAATTCCTGGCAACATTTTAATCTGCAAAAAGACATCACTTATGGGTAAAATATGAACATTTCATATTTGCTCTTATACTTCCAAAATAATTCATATCGTGAAATGCCAAAAAGCTTTTTTGACGTTCAAGGTATCAATAATGTATGACTATTTTATGTTATTGCTAAGCAGATATCTGATATTTACATTTATACTTAGAAAAATGAGATTCATTCCACCACCTAAGAAACATTCTGTATGACACTGTATATTCATACACCCTGTACCAAAAGTCCTGTACCACAAGTTCCTACTTATTATAGGCTACTGTCTCCCTACCATGATTTCTTTAAAATCTGATTGTGTATTTGTTGGGAGAATATATAAAATTTTATATTTTATTACTTAAAGAACAAAAGACTAAACAAAACGAGACATCTAAATCAGTGCCCTTTTCAAAAAAGTGACTCCAATTTCCTTAGGATTAACTTAATTATTTCAACTGAAAGCGTGTTTTGAAAGCCCTTAAAAGCAAATACAGATAGAGCTAATTACATTCTTAATTATATTTATGTTCTTGCACAGAAGTTCTTGCCGGTGCTACTGAAGAAGAAAACGTTTTATTAACGTCTTACTTTGAAAATACAAATATACATTAGATAAAGGAAAATTGCTTGGATTTCCTCTGAAGGATATGGAATGAGGTGGTGTAATGGTTTAAATGTTGCATTGAAGTTTAAATGTTGCATTAAAGATTGGGCATTTAACTGGCATAATCATATTTTCATACCATGGATTGTCTTCAGATCCTACGACAGAACAGGTAAATTTGTGATTATCTGCTCAATTTAACTTCACATAAGCCTATATTTATTTTTATATTATTTCTGACAATCACTTACCACTTGCTTACTACGTATTTGGTCATAA
Organism: Euclidia mi; assembly: GCA_944739405.2. NCBI lineage: Eukaryota > Metazoa > Arthropoda > Insecta > Lepidoptera > Erebidae > Euclidia > Euclidia mi. The sequence continues at coordinate 71,247,582 of OX123192.2, forward strand.
TTTCAACAAGATTATTTGACTGTGATTACAGTAAGGCGGTATGGGTAGGTACATATAGCACACTGACGCTTTGCTTTATACTATTTTAGTAAGTACTCGAAAATTCTTCATTAGACACTACACATTAGACACCTCTTGTTTCATAAATCGTTTCTACTCGCATATTGAACACAGCGATGTATATTTTTGGTAATTTATAAAGTTTTAAACAGACACTCGTGCGCCGACGCCACTAAAATGGATTGCGCAGAATACCAGTGTTGCGGCTTACTAACCGCAACGTGTACTGAGCGTAGTCCAAATTTTGGCACTAATGAGACACACACTTCCACTTCTATTTCCAAATTTAATTTATGAATAAATAAATACATTTTATGATTGTTATCACTGCTCTTTGACATCACTTTGTGTAGTTTGTGTTTGTTTGTTTTTGTTTGGCCTTCCGCTCTGTCATAGTGTTTATATATACTGATAGTGTGTCTATATATTACACTATGGCTCTGTCGACCAATGGAGGCGGACCGGGCGGACGGCTCTCTGTTGGTCATCGGGGCACAGTGGTGTTGCCAGTGGGCAGGAGTAGCAATCCACTATAATTATTTATAGACCGTTACTTGTATATGTTTTAAATTTGTTTTATTTTATGTTTTTGTTAAATTTATTTTTGTTATGCCGTTTTTTTACTTTTTATTTCTTTTTCTTTCTTTGATGTTTATATTTTTGGTGTGTGCCATTTGTGGCAAAATAAAGATTTATATTTCTTTTTTTTTAATGGATAACCAAAGTTACCGACATTGCGTGATGTTATATGGCTTATAGCTTTTCTCAGTAAATGGGCTATTCAACACAAAATAAAATATTTAAATCGAACGAGTAGTTTCTAAGATAGACTTTCAACCAAATAAACAAACAAACTCTTCAGCTGTATAATATTAGAGTGCAAAGTTCGAAGGCGATATGATTCCTATCTCAGAAAAATCTGTTGCAAGATTATTTTCTCACATGTGTGACATGTATATAAGTTTACTAGATGCCATAGTATGGGCTCTGCCTCGGTCGGAAGCCACGTGTATACATTGCTTAGTTATTGTTATTAATGTTAGTTATATATCATAGTCGTTACTATTCCCCGTACGGAAGCGTAAAGGTGTATTACATTAATATTTTGTCAGCTTCATCGTACTCTATTCTATTAATGACATCGGTATACGCACCAGCTATAGTAAACTTCGTGTGAGTTTTGCCCATAGAATTGGCAATATTCGTTTATATTTATACAGTCAAAGACAAAAATACTTTTTTATGAACCCATTTTTACACAAAATTTCTAGAGATACTAGAGATTAAAATAAATGTTAATTGCTCTTTCGAACATTGATATCTGCATTGACGCAAACGGCTCAAATAAAAATGTACTTAGCATATTTATTCCATTATCAGATGTCAGATCTGGATGGACTACAATGCCGATCCCGATATGCACAGCGAAAGTCAGATATAACGGAATAACGATATAAGAAAGATAAATATTCTCTTTTTATCACAAAAATATGACAATTTCTAAACAGCTAAAAGGCAATTCAAATCATTCAACAATTCAACCGGTAGTGAAATATTCTAACAGAATGCACTCAAAACAAAATATTTATTATTAATTAATTTTTATTTTCACATGTTTTGTATGCATTTGTTTTAAACTTGCCTCAACACGAGGTAAACTATGTTATTCTGTTTTATTAAATTATTTATACTACTAAGCTAGCTAACATTTACGGAACCATTTCACTCAGTAATCAAATAAACAAAATATATGAATGTACAAAGCGAAACAATGGATTGAAACAATGTTTACTGACACAGAAACGCGCGTCGCAATAATGCATGCATAACAGAGAAATTTTCCAACTATACAATAACTGATAAAAGAGGTGCAAATTATTTTATAAAGGTAACACATTTTATATTTTTGGTATTTAATTAACTAACTTACTCCGCGGTTAGTGCGCTATTTAAGGCTACTGATCAACATTAGCATATAGCCTTCATCGATAAATGGGCAACACAGAAATAAGTATTCAAATCGTACCAACTTACTGGGTAGTACTTCCCAGTCAAGCCGCTATTCATGCTAAAATCTCTGAGGCTCTACTATCAAAGAGAAGAATATATAAAGTTTCGAAATATACCAAAGACGAAAATTAAATATACCTGCAAGTAATAATCTATATTATGTTTTTATATTTTATTCTTTGTATGCCTTCTACAAACCTTGCAAGGTTTTTCACAATAAACCACTCGTTATCAAGAACCTTTGTTCCAGGAGACTTCGAGAAAAACAACTAAGTATACCTTAGTAGACTGAATTTTAACTAGACAAAATGAACAAGAAAATTGTTGATTTTATTTTCTTGATTTTTACAATGTGCTGATAGCAAAAGTTGTTCATAAAAGGGAGGACAATTGGGGATCTTTTCTTTTTGTTTTACGTGTGGAAAATAATTATGAGATATTTACTACATGGAGGAAAGGAGCGCCAGAAGTATATATAAGCCACGCGCCATACATATACGAGCCGGATGTATCTATGCGCTGTGTGTGTTTACGCACCGTTTACGTTATTTTTATATTTTATTTGTTTCTTTTTTTCAGAAGACTTTATAAAATAAATATACAACTAACGGACATAATGCCTCGAAGCAACAATTTATGGATCACAAAAAGTGTTGTCTCTCGTTGAAATCGAAACCACAACACTCGACGCAGTGTGAAACGACGAGGCAGCCTCTTAAACTACTACGCCAACCGCGCAGACTTTCAGGCAAAATATTTAAAAACATCAGATTAAATTATTATATTTTGTAAAATAAATGTCTTAAGTAGCTTCTACATCATGGGCTGAGTACATGCTATTCTTGAAAACACTGACATAAAATACACGATGTATATAATAATAAATACGATTGGTGGATATCAAACTCATTACCTATAGCACATGTCTAGTGCTATTAGGTTATGAATGTCTCGCAAATAGAGAGTCACCTTTAATATCAAATAATTTGATGAATTAGGCCTGTTACATCAAACGAATTTAAAAGTAAAATAAGGTGCAATTTTTCGATGCTCTACAACTGAAATCTAAAACAAGGCATTATATTATAAAGTAGATAATACTATGTCCAAAAGTATCCTTGATTTTAATATAGATATATAAGGTAGTGGTTACTGGACCACTATAGCGTATGCGACTGCTGATCGGAGGTCCCGGGTTCGATTCCCGGGTCGGGCAAAAGTGTTACTGGGTTTTTCCGAATTCTCAGTAGCAGCACGGAGTCTGGTGATGTGCCCGGTAACGGCAATAGGCTCGCCCCCATTACGTGGGACCTAAAAATTCATGGCGAAATGTGGGTGTAATATTTCACCTCTGCCTACCCCTTCGGGGATAGCGGATAGGCGTGAGTCTATAAAAAAAAATAGATAGAGCGTGCGTAGCTTAATAACTACTTAAAATACTCCGAAATAAAAATGATACAAGAAATATATTTCAACGCTAGATAACGTCCTGAATTCTTAAGTTGTACTTCTTTCATGATATTTTTAGTACTGGTTATAAGTAAAGTGAAAATTTATGATACTTTTTGCAAAATAGATCATTTTAAAAATAAAAGCTCTAAAGCCACGGTCTCAAAATAAAATAAAATATGTATGTTACGTTTCTTTAAACAACGACCTGCTCTTTGTGGTAGCTGCCTAATCCCTACTTAATATTATAAATTCGAAAGTGTGTATGTATGTATGTTCCGTTTTCCCGCTATAACGGCTGAACCGATTTTTTGTGTGTCTCCATGGCCATATTAAATTTCAAAAAATCGGTTATTAGTTGCATAAGATTAACAGGGAGGGATTGTTGGGAGGGTAGAAGTTTGTAGGGCGCAAATCTAACTGTTAGAAGTAAGAACGCATGCGCTGTAATAATTGAGTACCTACTGCGCATGTGCTATCTGTCAGTACTGTCGCATCATAATAAAGTATGAAAGTAAATATGAAAGTAACCATACAATAAAGGAGGTTTTGGTAACTCCGAAAATAACGCGCGCGAAGCCGCGGGCAAAAGCTAGTATGATTATATTTCTTGTAATCTGTGAAACTGTTTATATAACATTTTGTTGTGTCATTTCGTTGTCTCTCAGACTGTCTCTGAGACAACGCACACGCACACGCACAGAAGCTGAAATTCGCCAGGTACATGTTCTTTGGGATCGTAGGAGTGCCCTAAGAAGGGGTTTCCCGAAATTCTACGGGATCAGGAGAAAACGGTTAACTTAAAAATAAACTTAATAGCTGCGGGCATCCACTAGTGGTCTGATCCCAAACTAAGCACCGCTTTTACTATGGTAACCAGATAACTGATAAGCCTACTTATGTATTTTTAAATACATATAAATATCACATACATACATACATACATAGACTCACGCCTGTTTCCCCAAAGGGGTAGGCAGGGGCATATTAAACGCCCACTTTTTGCCAGTGTTTTGATCCCACGTAATAGGTGGCGAGCCTATTGCCGCTTATTAGGACATTTTGTTTGCCAGAGCCTCATCCGTTGATCGGCAGGTACACCACTTGCAGGTGAGGTTGGCTTGGGACCCTAAGTTCTTGGTGAGAACCCTATGCACCCAATATAGAAAATTTATTATAGAAAATTTATTTATACTTAAACACACAACAAAAAACCGTGCTCATTACAAAAATAATTGACGGGCTGAGAATCGAAGCCACGACCTTTAGTGTAGCAGTCAGGGCCATTAACCAGTAGACAAATGGTCAGTCGAGTAGTCATCAGCATTGTTGACAATTTGGCCCACTTGTTCTCATTTTGGAGAGAGTTAGGCCACCTAGCCAGGCGTGTGATGGCAGACTGCAAATGTTTTCAACTGGTTTCTTCCAAGTTTTTCTTCACCGTTTCAATTAGTCTTTTACAGTCCTCTATCATACAGTATTTCGGCTTTCACAGCGGGACATAAGTCTCTACTAATTTGCGTAAAAATAACATTGTGAGTTAATAGGAGAATTTTGTCTCGCTGGCCAGTGGCCAGACGGATCGGTATAAAGTTTGATGTCGAATTTTCCGTTTCTTCCCGAAGATACCATGTATTGGCTTCATGTATATATCATGACAGCTACGAAATGAAATGAAGTAGTGACACCCCGTATTATTAATCCCTTAAAACACGACTTTAGCAAGCAATTATTAACAATTTAAGCCGCACTTGGGTAACTCCGAAAAGCCTTTACAAAATAGCAGTATGTATGTGCTTTGTAGCAGTAAAATGGTCTTTCCACTAGGCTATCACTGTCTCCTAAAGCAACCAAGCAGTATAAATATATAATGGGTGTCTTGAACGCAAGTAAAATATTCAGTCAACTAATCGGTCCTTTTACGTTAGAATTAAATTAAACAAGAGGACTGCAACATTTCCTCTAAAAGACACTTTACTTCAGCTAAAGCAATTCATTAATAGTTAATAATCGCTTGCAAGGAAAACATCGTGATGAAACCTGCACTTTCCAGAATTCTCCGAAATATTCTCAGAAGATATTTGAAGTCTAGCAAGGCTAATAGTAGAAGTGTTACCCAGCAGTGGGACAGTATATTAACGGTGTCAATGATTATGAGTATGAAAGTGCATACGACAGCCAGAATATTATTAATATACACTTCTAAAAACTGTCTTTTTGGTTTGAATCACAACGTAGGATAAGTACAGACATACGATATTTATTTATATATGTACAATGTACATGCGCATGGTTACGCATACCTATTTGATTCAAATAGTTACCTTTCTTTAGATATGTTCTCATACAGGACAGGCGAACTCACTAAAAAGTGCCTCAAACATGTATACATGAGGATTATGGATAACTTGAAAGTCGATTTATGTAATTATAACTATCAAATCTTACATGTAGCAGATGTTTGCAGCTTTTTCGTACACAAACGTCTTTGTGAGACTGATAAAAACATAAAACCTTATAATATGCTATTTTCATAACATTCACAAGAAATGCAAATCTAAAAAGCATAACATTGTCAGAAAATTTATCTTGTACTACCAGAACGTGAGAGGGCTTCGATCAAAAACAACTGTCTGTTACAATAATGTTATTTCACATAGATTTGACTTTATAGCCCTGACAGAAACTTTTCTAAATAGTTCTGTAAATAGTTTCGAATTATTTCCTTCGGACTATATTGTATTGCGGAAAGATAGATTAGGGGACGTTGGTTGGGGTGGCGTACTGTTAGCAATTAGAAACTGTTATACAGTTAAGAAAATTACAGATATTGACAATCTGACTGATGATAAAGTATTATTGTTTGCCACGGTAACGTGGAAAAATATTAAACTTTTTATTACAGTTGTGTACTTACCACCCAACTACAATGTAAAATAGTACCAAGAAGTCTTGACATGTATAGAAAATGCTGTAAGTGTTTATGGATCTGAGTATCAATCTATAATAGTTGGTGACTTTAATTTGAATTCTTGTACTAATTCTATTAAAATGCAATTTGAATCATTTTTAGACTATTGTAAGTTACGTCAATGTAATAATATATGTAATAAGTACGGCTCCATCCTAGATTTAGTCCTATCATCACTTGACTCCGCAAATATTAATATAACATCCGATACTGAACCTCTGGTACCGTTGGATTCTTATCACGCTGCCTTAGAAATAATGGTCACTCTTGATAGAAGTGTTGTAATCATCAAAAAAACACAAACATTTTAAGCAAAGATATTCACTTGAATTGGCATTTTCATAAAGCGGATTTTCACAGCTTGTATAGTGATATAAGAAATATTAACTGGACAGATATCGTGCAACAATGCGATGTTGACAAAGCTGTTGATATTTTGTACAACAGATTAAATAACGTTATAAATGAAAATGTTCCCTTGAAAAATAATTCTTACAATTGTAAATATGTTTATCCGACCTGGTACACTGGTGAAATAATCCATTATATCAAATGAAAATATTTTAATTTAAGAAATTTTAAAAGCTACGGAATGCAATTTAATAGGGAGCTATTTAAATTCTACAGATGTAAAGTTAAAGAACTCATCAGAAATGCTTTCAAAGACTATATAAGCAAAATTGAAAATAATATAAGACGTAATCCGTCATCTTTCTGGCAATATGTCAAAGATAAAAAGAAAAGTAGACAGCAATTCAAGGAATTTGTCTTTAAAGACAATGTGGTTGAAGGACATGAGGCCGTATCTGCTTTTGCAAACTATTTTAGTTCCGTTTTCCATACTTACTCTCCATTGTTAAACACAGAAATTGCTGAACGTGATACAGATTCCTTAGTTTCATCAAGTGTAGCGATAGATAACATAAGTCTCTCTGAGTTAAGACAAGCAATGCGTCGTTTAAAAACATCGTCTGCTTGCGGTCCTGATAATATACCGACTTATTTAGTAAAGGACTGTCTGCCTGCTCTAGAAGAACCACTTCAGTATATTTTTAATTTGTCCTTGCAATCTAGTTCATATCCTAAAACCGCCGTGCCTAAAATTGCATCATCAAATGATATCACTAACTTCAGACCTATAGCAGTATTGTCCATATTTGGTAAGTTATTTAAAACAATTCTTAATAAAAGTATTTTTAAACAGATCAGAAGCCGCTTAGATGATTCACAGCATGGATTTCGTCCATCACGTTTTACTCTAACTAACCATATAAAATTCATTGACTATGCGACTACTAGAATGACGGTGGGTTGCCAGATTGATGCAGTGTATTTCGATTTTTCAAAGGCGTTTGATTTGGTAGATAATGATGTTTTGCTGACTAAGTTTTCAGCCTTTGGATTTAGTCCAAAGCTGCTTAGATTCATGGCCGATTATTTGAAAGATCGGAAGCAGTTTGTGAGAATGGGCAACTACTATTCATACGAATACTTCACTCGATCCGGCGTAAGTCAAGGTAGTACCCTGGGCTCTACGCAGTTTCTTATGATGATAAAAGATCTTCCTAGTTTTCTCTCTAAATCTCAATGTCTGATGTTTGCAGACGATCTTAAATTATACCTATCTGTCACAGATAGTTCTGATTGTACGGCTCTCCAATCGGATATTGACGCGGTTTATGAGTGGAGTGTAAGAAATAAGCTCTCTTTTAACACATCAAAATGTAAAACAGTAACTTTTACTAGATCTCGCTCCCCAATACTTGTGACATACGAACTAGCTGGAACACCGCTTGAGCGCGTGAGTATACGGGACCGAGGGTTAACTCTCGACCAAAAACTAAATTTTCACGACCACATAAACCAAATATGTAAAGATGCTAATAAAGCTTTATGATTTATAATTAGAACATGTTCTCAATTTAACAACACACACGCTATTAAAATACTTTACAATGCATACGTACGCAGTAGACTAAAGTACAATTCAATAGTATGGAGCCCAAAAGAAAAGACATATACTCTAGCGATTGAAAGAGTTCAACGTAAATTTGCCAGATTTGTATACAAGCGGGAATTTGGTTACTATCCATTCCTATTCCCTTCTTTGTTTGTATCTGGGATGGTTGGCCTGGATACATTGGAATTGAGAAGGAAAATTACACACGTAATGCCTTATATATTGATGCTCCACTACAAAGTAGATAATCCATCTGTTAGTGAGTGTATCAATTTGTATGTACCAAATAATTATTTGCTGGGTTGTCGTAGGCAACATCGACTCCTCACCTATCCTCCTACATGGCGCCTCCCTCATGCTGCTAATAGTCCTACCGGAAGAGCCATACAATTGATCAACAATTTTGTACAAAACAATGTAGAGGCAGACATATTTTTTGACAAATTAAATAAATTAATGCAAACAGTCATAATACATTTTAATAAACTGTAATGTCGCTATACAAGCCATCAAATAATTATATAATAGCCCTTTTCTTTTTTTTTCATCTATTGACATTCTGGAATCCCATTTACTTTAATTTAATAATTCTTGTAATGTAAAAATGTATGATATTATATTATAGCTCTTTTTTTTCTCTATTGACATTATGATATTCAATTTAATTTAATAATTTTTGTAATGTAAAAATGTTACATATTATAATATAGTTATTTTCTTTCTCTATTGACATTCTGATATTCAATTTATTAATTAATAATTCTTGCAATCTAATAATGTTTGATTATAATATCTATACATATTAATATTTTTCTTTTTATAATTTATTAGTTAATTAATATAGTATAGTATATAAGCGTTTTGGTGTGAATATACTGTAACATTGTATTGTTTTTAATAAATAAATAAATAAAAATAAATAATACTATAAACTTTATATACACAAATCTTATAAAAACGCTCTTATTGGTATACGTGTTTTCTACCAGTGTACATTAGAGTGGGTCAGAGATTAAAAAAGCAAAGCAAGCAAATTCTAGAATCAAGTGAAGAAGGTACGTATAATAATGTAAAAACTAATAAAATACGCAGTAAAATTATAATTATTTCAACAATAAAATTACTTTTATCTTTGCTTGAGAAAATATTCTAGCCTTTAAAATTTAATATCAAGCTTCAATAACCTCTAATACAACAAGATATACTTCAAGAACTAAAACTGGCTAAGTTTCAAATTTAATTAATTTAAACACAGCTATGAGAAGCTTATTGTAATATTTATTTTTGAAAAGTTCTAATTAAGCCCTGTATTTTAATACCCAGAACGACATTTAAAAATATTTTTGTTTTAATACGAATCCTTGTGTGCAGTTGTGCACTAGAGGAGGCCTTTTAAAATTTGTTTAATAGCACTATATATGAGATATCCGTAGTAGCATACTATCAAGATGCTACTGTGGATACCTCAACTGTTGGAATATAAAAATTACTTGAAAAGGTAATTGAAAAATGAACACCTACTAAAATAAATTAAGGAATTAAAAATTATTAGAAAGAAAGAACAATCATAGTTATAATATCAGTACTATTTATATACTATCTCACTGCTGAGCAAATGTCCTCATTGCTATTTGTTTTCCACACGTATTTTGAGAACAATATGAATAACTCAGCCACGTAGTTTCACGATGTTTTCTTTCACCGTTTATGGCGTAGATTATGAAAACTTGAGACCCTCTGTGTAGCAGCCTGTTAATCTACTAGGCTCATCATCATAATCATCCTAGCGCCGTCCCGGTTACGATCCAAGACAATCGCCTTGGAGCCCGGGGTCCGCATTCCGGCTGTATCTCCTCCACTTCGCACGGCCTTCAGCATCCCTGGTGGCTGGACTATTTGGCAGGCATATTATACCCTACGACGTCAAGCCAGAATTTATTTTATTTATTTATTAGCAAAACCACATCATATATATTTATACATTTAAGGTAAACATTTACAAGGCATTGCATCTGATAAATACGACAATTACGGTATGCATAGCGCTGACAATAATAATGTAGTAAAACTATTTTAAATTCATTTCGTCTTCCACGAGGCAGACGATACCTTATCTTTCAGAAGCTGTCCCGGAATCAAAATTTTCAAGTAACTTCGTAAATGATAGTCACACACAAATTGCTATATCGTTGTCGTAACAGTTCAGTGCTGTTTCATAGTTTTACTCGTACCGAGAAACTAGTTACAACTTAGCAAAATAGCAGTGCTAGAATAGCTTAGTGGCAATTTATGGTATGCTTTTATGTAGGTGTTAAAAGGAGAATGGGTTTCAGCATCTAGTTTGTCTGAGGCTAGTGTGTTGCAGTTTGTATAGTTAAACATTTCAGGTACTGGTTTTATGGAGCAATTTGCGAATTATGTGGTACAAGCTTCGGGACAGAAGATAGACCATGTGCTTTTGTGATGAATATAATGTAATACGCCTGAATGACTCACATGATGACACTTGTACTATGATAAACACAATGGATAATCACACATAATTATACCGTCGGCGTCGGGACGTGACGACCCCATATTGTCGGCGTCGGGACGTGACGACCCCACCGCCCACTGGGAGAGTTAATCTGACGAGTAGATACTCATAGAATCTCCCCCAGCGCAAGCAGTCAACCGAAAGATGGCGGTCAAACCATCCGAACCTGGCGGAAGAAAATCCTAGATGCTAGATGGGCAGCAGCGTCCAGCACTAAAGACTTCCGCCACTGCGATCGCCAATACGCCTGACAAGCGTGGCGATTATGGCAAATCCCCTCATCATGAACCACACCTATAAAAACCGGCCCCTAGTCCCCGGCGGCCCCGCTAGTCCTGGTTATGGTAGCGGCCATGGTAACGGCGGGGCAAGGGGTGCGAAGAATCTCCGGAAGAGATCAGGCTACCACCACCAACGACAATTGGCTCTGGCAACACTGAACACGCGCACACTGCGGACTGACGAGAAGATTGTCGAGCTGGAAGAAGAATTGAGCAAGTTGCGATGGGATATCATAGGCCTATCCGAAGTCCGAAGACAGGGGGAGGACTCGATAGTTCTCAATTCCGGTAACTTGCTCTTCTACCGGGAGGGTGACCAACAGTCCCAAGGTGGTGTCGGGTTCATCGTCCACAAATCTCTCGTGACCAACGTGGTAAATATCGGGAGTGCGTCGAGCAGGGTAGCGTACCTTATACTCAGAATATCTAAGCGGTATTCGCTGAAGGTCATACAGGTATACGCTCCGACCTCGTCGCACCCCGATGAGGAGTTGGAAGCCATGTACGAGGATATATCTCGGGCTAAACATGGCTACAAAACCCATTACACCGTGGTCATGGGAGATTTTAACGCGAAACTGGGCAAACGCGACGGTGATGAGCTGAGAGTGGGGCAATTTGGTTATGGGCATCGGAATTCCCGGGGTCACTTGCTGGCCAGCTTTATGGAGAAGGAAGGACTCTATATGATGAACTCCTTCTTCAAGAAGCGAGAATGCCGCAAGTGGACCTGGGTAAGTCCAGACGGTGCAACCAAAAATGAGATCGACTTTATCATGTCGACGAAGAGGCAGATATTCAATGATGTCTCCGTGATCAATTCAATTAAAGTGGGGAGCGATCACCGAATGGTAAGAGGCACATTGAATATCTGTACAAGCCTCGAACGGTCGAGGTTGATAAAGTCCACGCTCCGACCGGCACCGGTTCATATCCAAAACCCCGAGAGCTTTCAGCTCGAACTCAAGAACCGTTTCGAATGCCTGGGCAAATGCGTAGATGTGGACGAGTACAGTAACGGGTTCGTGGATGCTGTCCATAAAACAGGGGCTAAATTTTTTAAGCCCCAGAAAAGCAAGAGAACCAGCAAGATCTCGGATCCGACCCTCGAGCTGTTAGAGGAAAGGCGCAAGATGGTTCTGCTATCCTCCGACGACATGCCGAAATATCGGCACCTCAACAGACAGATCTCTAAGTCTCTGACTCGCGATCTCCGCCAATACAACACAAAACGTGTTCGTGAGGCGATCGAGCAGAATAGGGGTTCCAAAGTGTTCCAGAGGGATCTGTCTGTTGGGCAGAGTCAGCTGACAAAGCTGAAGACACCAGACAAGAAACAATTACGAGCGAGTTTCTGAAGGCCGGCGGTGCACCAGCTAGAGAAGCCCTCCGGAAGCTATTTAATTCCGTCATTCTCGAGGGTAAAACGCCACAGGCGTGGTACAGAGGTGTGGTGGTGCTTTTCTTCAAGAAAGGGGATAAAACCCTCTTAAAGAACTACAGACCCATCACACTTCTGAGCCACGTCTACAAGCTGTTTTCGAGGGTCATCACGAATCCTCTCGAGAGCAAGCTAGACGACTTCCAGCCTCCCGAACAAGCCGGTTTCCGTAAAGGCTATAGTACCATAGACCACATACATACGCTGCGGCAGGTTATACAGAAGTCCGAGGAGTATAACCAGCCCCTATGCTTGGCGTTTGTGGACTATGAGAAAGCCTTCGATTCGATCGAAACCTGGGCGGTGCTACAGTCTCTCCAACGGTGCCGGATTGACTACCGATATATCGAAGTGCTGAAGTGTTTGTATGAAAACGCCACTATGTCAGTCCGCCTCCAGGACCAGAGTTCGAAACCTATTCAACTCCAGCGAGGGGTGAGACAGGAGGATGTCATATCCCCGAAACTGTTTACCACTGCGCTGGAGGATGTTTTCAAGCTTATGGACTGGAATGGGCTCGGCATCAACATCAACGGCGAGTACATCACTCACCTTCGATTCGCAGACGATATCGTAGTCATGGCTGAGACCATGGAAGACCTAGGCACAATGCTCGATGGCCTCTGTAGAGTCTCTCAACAAGTAGGTCTTTAGATGAACATGGACAAGACGAAAATCATGTCGAACGTCCATGTTGTACCTGCTCCTATTCAGGTTGGGAACTCTACGCTCGAAGTTGTCGACAAGTATACCTACCTGGGACAAGTAGTCCAATTAGGTAGGTCCAACTTCGAGAAGGAGCTCAATCGTCGAATCCAACTCGGTTGGGCAGCGTTCGGGAAGCTACGACATATCTTCTCGTCCGATATCCCGCAGTGTCTCAAGACGAAAGTCTTTGACCAGTGTGTGTTGCCAGTGATGACTTACGGATCAGAGACGTGGTCGCTCACTCAGAGGGCGATGGAGAGAGCTATGCTTGGAGTTTCCCTGCGAGATCGAATCAGAAATGAGGAGATCCGCAGTAGAACCAAAGTCGCCGACATAGCTCTCCGGATAGCCAAGCTGAAGTGGCAGTGGGCAGGGCACATAGCTCGAAGAACCGATGGCCGTTGGGGCAGAAAGGTTCTGGAGTGGCGGCCACGTACCGGACGACGTAGCAGAGGTAGGCCCCCCGCAAGGTGGACCGACGACCTCGTCAAGATCGCGGGAGGCGGTTGGATGCGGGCGGCTCAAGACCGGTCTGTGTGGAGAACCTTGGGGGAGGCCTATGTCCAGCAGTGGACGTCGTTTGGCTGATATGATGATGATACCTACTTTCTTTTCTCGCAAATACATGCATAATATCTACATAAAAACACCAAGACCACGACAAACATCCATTTTCGTGCACATATTAATGCAAATTTTCAGCGAATCCCATTTAATAATAATAATATTCTACCACATTCACACAACACCATCTAGTCCCAAACTAAGCAGAGCTCGTACTATGGGTACTAGATAATGGACAAACATACATATATACTTTTTTTTTGTAAATTTTGTTGACTTAACATAATTTGGAACATAATAATAAAACATAATTTTGTAACTGAAGCTTAATCTAATCTAATCTAACCTAATCTAATACAAAAAAACATAAAACAAATCTAAAAGTGAAAATATTTACAAGGTTTAGGCGTCGTAAAATGCCTCCGCATCAATGTCATCGGGTAACGTGCCCAGAAGGCTGGCAGCATTGCCACGCTGGATGGCAATGCTGATTCTTTGAGCAAAGAATAAACCAGCCTTCTGGTCACGTGAGACGTCGATTAATCGTTTAGAAATTTCCCGGAATAGAGAACGAGCGCTCGGACCCCATGAGCCTAGCGTTTCCACCCCAAACGGCTCAAACACGTAATTACTCACTAAATTACAGTATTTGCGCCGTTTGAGGGTTTCAGCAGTTGCAGCAGCAGCGCCGGCGTGGCCTCCCGTGCTTGGAACATGTGATGGCGCGAGGGTGTCTACGCAGGTTGCGTCCCACACCAAAGGCCTACCCATTTTCCAAGGCAACAATGACATACCATCAGGTCTCTTACCGTCGCCACGTACCAAACCATTTGGTTCAAGTACAGCTGGTACGCCAGACGCGACAAGAGCACGACGGATTATGTCATTTAGATGGGCATGACGAGGAATTCTACCAGCGCTTCTGCTGCAAGACAGCCCATGGTGTCCGAGGCTATCGACGTCTTCTCCACAATGACATCGATGCGGAGAAACACACGGAGCACCTAAATACATACATATTTTGTAAATACATACATATTATACATAGAAACACCCAGACCAAGACAAACATCCATGTTCATGCACACGAAAGTTTGACTTGAGCGGGAATCGAACCCGCGACCTTCGACGTAGCAGTCATTTGCACTCCCGCTACTCCAACCGGCCGGTAATTAACAATTAAATACGCAAGTAACTTTGAAAAGTTAGTCGTGCGTGCTGTGGGTTTAAACCCAACACCGTCTACGTAGCAGTCTGTGGGTCTCTCCACTATGTTATAATTAAATAAGTAAATTAAATTCACTTCGTTTTCAAATCTCATTCGCGTTGTCTTAATAGTTTGGTGTCCATGTTGAAAACAGTTACTTAACGAAATTTAATTTTCGCTCCAGACGGTACTGATGAAGAGACAATTAAAAAAAAGTGTGGATTATACCGCTCGGAGAAATCTTGGTAGATTTGAATTAAATGGATAAATATTTCAGAACTTCTAAACATGGAGACCAATCATATCAAAATTATTTTGGCTAGTCATATTGCCCGTGTGGATTTCATTCCGTGGGTGTTGCGAGAGGCGAGGGATATACGAAACAAAACATAGTCTATTTGGGAAGCAACGGAAAACTCGATATCTATTTTATAACCCAATATTATCCAATTCCTCATTCACTCATCAATCCAATCATTGGTTCTCTAGTTACCTCTGTGGTCGCTCTCAACTAGTTAAAATATGTGGTGAGGCAGGAGTTGGAATACAATCTGAACCTCTCCCAGTAAATTGAGGTGTACCACAGGGATCAATAATAGGTCCAATATAGTTTAATTTATATAGTTCAGATCTCACTAACTGTATCCCTCATTGCAAATATCATATATATGCTGATGATCTCCAAATTTACTCATCTTTTAAACCTAATGAAACATCCGAGACTGTATACAAAATTAATGAGGATCTTAATCGTATAGTAGAATGGTCCAATAAAAATTGCCTGGTCCTAAATCCAGCAAAGTGTAAATTTTTGATCTTAGGAACAAAAAACCAAATAGGTACGATCAATGATAATGCCCCCATTTTAAGGATTTGTGACCAACCTACTGATCTCGTCGAGCAAGCCAGAAATTTAGGAGTCCTTATGGATAGCAGGTTAAAATTCCACAACCATATGGTGGTTGTAATTAAAAATTGTCACTATAGGCTAAGAGTTCTTTATCAAGTGAGACAGTTTTTGAATTTGGATGTAAGAATCAAGCTATGTCAGTCATTAATACTTTCCAAATTAAATTATGCTGACACTGTTATAGGGGACTGTCTTCTGGGGCAAACAAAAAGACTGATACAGCGCACACAAAATGCATGCGCGCGTTTTTGCTTTTCTATACCCCGCAGAGCTCATGTCTCTCCTTAGCTTAACCGTAGGCAATTAATGACGATGGAGTCTCGTCGTTATTATCATTTCTCCTCTCTCTTGTTTGGCATCGTGAGGACAAAATCTCCGCCATACCTCTATGAAAAATTAGGGTTTTCATCACGACCTTTTAGAATTGCCACACGATTGACGTGTCCAAAATACAAAACTACTATGTTTCGTGGTAGTTTTCGGTATGCAGCCACAAAGTGCTGGAATAATCTGCCACCTCCGCTAAGAAATTCCTCAACAATTCATACGTTTAAGAAAAATTTAAAAGCGGAAATCTTTCACAAGCAAAAAAAATTATCCTAGAGGCTGCAGAGCGTCTATCAAAATGTTTATTAAAAAGAGTGTTAGCTCGATATTCTTTATAAATAGGGGCAGATGAGGGAGTTATGCTTGTTCTGACTATTATTTTTATTATTATCGTAAATTTATTGCTATTATTTGTAACTACATCTATTTGTGGGCTTGTTTTTCAAAAAGCTAGTAATTGTATTTTTATTGTTTTTATTTTATTTTTAATATGGATTTTATAAGTATTCATTAAGGTGGTTTTCTGTATGACAGCGATATCTTTAAATTAACAACTGTCGTCTGTCATCAAAAAGGTATTCACGGAAGATCAGCGTCGTCTCATCTCATAGGTGCTACGGCTAATGCTGAGTGAATACCCTTTTAGCGATGTATAGATACAAATATGTTCTAGGCACATTTTCATAATTTATTCTTAGAATGTTTGTATTTTGTCGCTAAATAAATATTTTTCTTTTTTTCTTTCTTTCTTTCAATTCTCTAAATAAAATTTACCCTCTGGCAGGCATTGGCCCCCCCCCCGCGGTTCGCCGAGAAGTGGCCTGCGCTGTTGAGAAACGCCGCCAGGAAGAGGACCCTCGACACCCGTTGCACAACCATAGATTGCCCCGTGGTAGACTAAAAAGCCGCGAAAGCTTCTTGCGATATACTGAGGCTAGTCAAGACCATCCGACTAGTTTAAGAAAAAAAATATGGCATGAGACAGTTCCACCCCCTGCGAACTATGTAGAAGCCAAAGAACATCTAACCCCCGGAAGTAATCTGCAGTGGCCAATATGGATATCCCTGAATCGTTTACGAAGCCAGGTTGGCCGCTGCAGACACAACCTAGCGAAATGGGGTATGATTGACTCGGCTTACACGCAGTGCGACTGTGGCGCTCCCGAACAGACCATGAGTCACCTGCTAGAGTGTCCTAAGTGTCCGCAAAGATGTTCGGGGGCCGATCTATGTCAAGCCACCGACAATGCCGTTGCTGTGGCCACGTACTGGGCTGGTGCCATTTGAATTCTGTACCAACGACTCGAGAAGAAGAAGTAGAAGATCCAATGCTGCCAGCGTGGTCTAGCAGGCCAAATCTGCCTATTGACTCACAATGAGCTATTGTCACGTAGACTGTGAAAGGCCGCATGATTTTTTATAATTTGATTTTTCGCGATATGTACCAGGTCTGCAGTAGCCAATTTTTTGCACACCACAAGTCTAAGTCTTCTAAATATTATTTATGATTATTTGGTCCTTTACTGACGACGTTATCCCTATTTCGTTAAATTACTACTTGTCTCTCAAATTATAAATATCGTCGTTACCTACCACACCTAACATACAACTCCCTATAACGTATGAACGAATTTATTTGATCAAGAGTTGGGTACCTTTCTCAAAGAGACTTTAACTGTGTTACAGAATCGATAGAAATTCACTTGTTTCAGAGAATAGTAATCAACTTGAATTACTGTTAATGCATATTAGCGTACACCTGACAATTGAATTTGAGACCTGAACGTCGAGTTAAAATTGTCTAGTCTTCAGACTTTGTTTATTTTTTGGCAATGGCCAACATGTTCGTACCTTTCAATGATAGAGGTTTTATCTCTAAAAGATGGTCCAAGTACAATTATAGGCTTTAATGCTCAATGCACAGAATTTGAAGCTCATAATATTTAATCTCATAATTTTGTGACTTAAGTAATCGCATTCTACTTATTAGCGCGAAAGTCTGGGAGGATTGATGTAAGGATATAAAAGAGTGGCATGTTTTGCTCCCATTTCTTCTCATGGACCTATTTGTCTCTATTCCGTGCCAGGATGCAAAATCTGATAAAATATTTATAAGTGTTACTCCTTATTACGATCAGTCAGTGTGGTGAACCTTAGTGGTGAACGTATTTAAACTGACATGATGATGACTCCTTATCCTAAATGACATAAAAGAATTTTCATTTGAAAATATCGTTATATGAGTGACAAATCTAGACAAGGAAACCAAAGGCATTTAAGTCAATTTTTGGTCAAAATGGCAAAAATTCACAGACCGTATTTTTGCAATATCCGTCGGCTGGAAAATCACGTCAGTTTCCATCACTTAATTCTGTCGCAATAGTCGGTCGTACAATATAACGTAAGTCACATCAACAAATCAAACGGCGACATAAACCATTTAAGTGTGACATAAGTTTTTTCCGGCGCGGCGTGACAACTCTTCAGCTAACTGACTTAGGTCAATATATCAAGTGATAACAGTGATGCGTTATTGTCGTCAATAATATTTTTAAGCTGATGAACATTGTGGCTAAAATTAAATACTATTTACATATTATTTTTATACGTATTAGTGCACTATAGTTTCAGTGTTACAATTTTAGCAGATTTGTTATAATAAAATATGTAGTGTATTGTATGTAGTGTATAAATAAAATTCTGGCGTTACAATCTGACTGACTGACCGACAGACAACGCACAGCCAAAATTATTGGGCGCAAGAAGCTGAAGATGTTCTATATTCGAAACTGTTCAGTGTTTCGCTGTAAGACGTCTTGAAGCTTCTGGACTGGGACCTTCGCTTCGCTGACAATATCGTAGTCATGGCTGAGACCATGGAAGACCTCGGCACAATGCTCAACTAATAGGTTTTAAGATGAACATGGACAAGATGAAATTCATATCTTACGTCCATGTCGTGCCTGCTGCTATTCGGGTTGGGAACGCTGCACTCGAAGTTGTCGACAAGCATATAATATACCTGGAAGCAATGATCCAGTTAGGCAGGTCCAACTTCGAGAAAGAGTTTAATCGTCGAGTCCAACTCGTTTGGGAAACTTCAGCATATTTTCTCGTCCGATATCCTGCAGTGTCCCAAGACGAAAGTCTTTGACCAAAGTGTGTTGCCAGTGTTGTCATATGGAACGGAGACTTGGCCGTTCACTATGGGCCGTATTGGAAAGCTCAAAATCACTCAGGGGGCGATAGAGTGAGCTATGCTCGGAGTTTCCCTGCGAGATCGAATCAGAAATGAGGAGATCCGCAGGAGAACCAAAGTCACCGACAAAGCTCTACGGATAGTCAGGCTAAAGTGGCAGTGGGCAGAGTAGAGCACATAGCTAGAAGAACCGATGGCCGTTGGAGGAGAAAGGTTCTTGTGACGCAGCCAGGCATGGACGTCAAAGCAGAGGCAGACCTTTCGCAAGGCGGACTGACGACCTTGTTGGCTCAGGATCAGTCCGTGTGGAAAGCCTTGAGCCTTTGTTCAGCAGTGATCGTCTTTCAGCTGAAATCACAAGCTGAAATTTGGCATATATGTTCTTTGGAGACCGAATGGCGGGATGTAGGTACTAAGAAGGGATTTCTCGAAATTCCTACGGGATCCGGCAGAAATGGTTCAATTGAAACTAAAAAGTGTGAGCGGAGCTGTGGGCATCCTCTTGTTATAATATAAAATAATTAAGCAAAGTAATGTAAAAAGTATGGTAAAAATCACTTAAGTCGTCATTTTTTATGTTCATATTTCCGTAGATAATAATTTTAAATTAGATATACATATTTTGATGTGTAACTAGTTCATAAATGTATTAATTCAATCCATCCTGGCCGAACCCTATACAGATGTTGCTAAAAGAATGTGTTATCTAATAACAGTCCTTCATAATATGTAACTTTCTTCATTAGCCCGCTTAATTGTAGTTTAATGTTAGTTGATATGCTCAATGTAAACGGATACGACGGGGTTAACGTGTCTAGTTAGACAAAAACCCCTCCAAAAAAAAAAAAGAATTAAAAAAAAAATAACTAGTTCATAAATGTCTAATTATGAATAATAAAAACATAAACTATAGTATTTTTTTCATAGTAATCGAATAAAACCTTCTCCTGTAAATTGTTTGCATGCAATGAAATTTGACTTAAGCGGTTTTGGGTTCCGAGTCTAGAAATATTTGCAGGTAACTGACTTTGACTACGCGGCTATGCCTAGTGTAACGCCGTAACCTGACCGGAATAACAATCAACGGAATGCAAATTCCAAAAACATGATTATTCTTTCATCGAGTTCGTCACATGATGAAAGAATAATATCATGGTACTTCGTACTACATTGATACAACTTAATAATTGTAATAAGAATTGCGGATCCTTGCTAGTTTTTTAGCATTAGCACAACAATCTATTCTTCACTTCATTTGTAAACATAGCCTTACCTGGAGACGCCGAAGGAAAAAAAGCTCAGTAACAAAAGACCACCAATGTCTTAGAAATATATTGATTATGTATATGCAGTTACAGGTTCCTGCAAATTAACCATCCATCCATTAACCTTACATCTATACATGCACCCATACATATATCCATCCATAAAGGCAATCATACAGATTGGCATACATCCATCCACGCATCCATCTACCTATATATAGATCCATCCATCCATCCCCACAAACTTCGGCATTTATAAAATAGCAATAGAATTTACATCACCGAATAAAGCAGTACTTGCTCTTAGCAACGCAACGTATAAACACATTAAGCGTACCAAAGGTACGGCGAATCACATTATAGTCTGAATTCCGAGAAAATTACTAGAACTATCTCAAAAAAAACTAAGACTGAATACTAATTTAGAATGTGGACGTCCCCATACAGATTGTGATCTATTTTTGGGTGGACGAAATTAAAAATTTGGTTATTTATACGGGCGGGCGAGACTTTATTATGAATGTGGATAAGAATAACCATCCTGGGGCACATTAAGTTTCATTATAGGATGTTTGCTAAAATTAAATTGAGGTATACAATGCCTATTCATGACCTTATATTGCGTTTTTGCTGGGTGGGTAAAAAAAATACTCGTTTGCACGCACATTAGAACTTCTCAAAAATTTAGTTTAGGGCGTTGTTGGATAAATGGTCGACTTCCAAAGAAGCTCCTTTAAGTACTAAAAGCTATCGCAATGTCTTCAACTTCCCTTAGTAACGTTTCATGCCAATCTTGCACAATGTGCATGTTTACGTGTATATTATACAACCAAACAGGGATAAGACTATATTCCTACGAGTAAAAGGTGAATGTCAAAGAACATTATTTCAATTCTAAAAGTCCTATTAGGCATTACGTAATAAACCAAACCTCATTTTGCCACGTATCGAGTAGGTACAATGTAAATCCAAATTATAGTCAGAGATTAATACGCAATGTAATCTGCCTAATGCAATGGTCTTTGATATACATGTGACAGGGGTTTCATCAGTTTTATCTATTGCTCAAATATCTATGCGCTTTCTGTCAACAGAATTGACGCAGAGTTTTGTTTACACGCTACTTAATTATACACGTGTAGATTTTACCGATCGTTCGCACACTGCAAAATATTTACACATATCCATATAATAGACACACATTACAATCAGTCTCAAAACATTTTTTTTATAACTCAATAGTGTTGTCTTCTTTCGTGATTGACCCAAAACACGTGGAGCAGTACTTAACTGCGAGGCAATCACTAAAACTACAATGTTTTCCAAGAATTCAACGTGAGTCATACTTAATTACTCATAGTATATCTCTCAAAGTCAACGACTACCGAGAAATTACTTCATTACTTTAAACGATTTTCCTGAAGTGATCTCAAAATGTCCCCAACCTTTGAATCAACATCCAACAGTAATCAAGGGAGAACGTCCACGAAATAATTTAGGAACATTAAAAACATCTAAAACGCCAAAACAATTTCCTAAAATAGAGATAAAACGCTTGAAATCCAGCAAAAGTTCGTTGAAAAAATGTGTAGCCGTTTTAAAGAAATTCCTTCTGAAACCACCGATTTAGTGCCTTTTCGAGGACCAGATGGTAGGGTCATTTGGAGAAATGGATTCTAAAATGTCCGGGGCTAAGTAGTTTTGAGTTCACGTTTAAAGGAGTAGGTAGTAGTGCTTGGTTGCAAATGCAAAGAGTTGCCGAAACTCTTTGCATTCTAAACCAACCACTCCTCGGTAATGTTTTGTGATGGAATTGTTTGTTGATTTCAATATTTGATCTGAATAAATACTTTTCATTTATTCTATGTTACATAGTTACATCGTTATTAAAGGTGTAACAGCTTTGATTGATAGAGAATAATTATCTACTATTTTGTTTTGTTCCATTAATATCATGTGTTATCATGTCGAAGAAATTATTGTTTTGCTGTTATTCTAATCGTGTCAAATTAATTTTTATTTCTTCCTTAAGTAATTGAAAAGAGCGGAATTACCTGTATTTTTTTCCTAAATAGAAGTAAGAGCACAAAAAAAAAATTATGGATAGGATTTTGGAAATAAAGAAACCCTAATGTGGTGCTGGTGTCTACATGCCTAAATTTGTCACCAAACCCACTAGACCAATTTACTGCAGATATCTAGTCACTAGACACGTACATAAACTGGCCAGACCAGTGATTCTAAGAAAAAAACAAACCTTGAATAAATTCATGTTTCCACAAGGTAAATGTTTTCTACAAAGTATACAATTAATTTAGGAAATATGAAAGTTGTAATGTAAATGAAAGTTATTAAACCAGCTATTACTGATACGTTTGTAGTATGATTGTTCCAATTTGTACCGTTCGTACAACCTCAAAGGTACCGCATATATCTGAATTGCTACTTTTAGAGTATGAGAATGCTATAATCTAGGAATAAATGATACTAAAACGTGAAAATATGAATCGGTTCTGTGTAGAAATATACCGTGTAAGACTGAAGCCAAACCAAAATTATAATTGACATAAGTGCGGCAGGATCATACTTGAATTCGAAGTAATAAATAAAGAATAAAATAAAACTTTTCTTAGTCAAGCTTTCATAAGCGCTAAACATAATTATAGGAACAAAGTACTCGTCAATATGTTCCTAAGGCCTTCTATCTCGATCATCAGATCAGCTCCATGTCATCATGTCGCATTGTCACGCAATATAGGTACATAATGATTTTTTTTATAGGAATTGGCGGCAAACGAGTAGACGGATCGCCTGATGGTAAGCAATTACCGTCGCCCATGGACACAAGCAACACCACAGGAGTCACAAATGCGTTGCGTCACCTTTGGGATGGGAAAAGGTAGAGGATGAGGAGTGGGATGAGGGAGAAGGAATAGGGGATAGGGCCTGCGGCACTCTCACTCACCGAACGAAACGCAACAGTTTAGGTACTTTAGGTACTGATACTTTACGTCGATCTTCTGTGAGAGGGTAGTACTTCCCCGGTCGAGCCGGCCCATTCATGCTGAAATCAGCAAGGCTCTACTACCTGTAAAAATGTAAAATTATCATAATATTGCATTGTGCACTGGGACAGGTAAGAGTATAAAAAGCTTATAAAAAGAAGTGACATTTTGTTACAACGTTTACATCTAAGGCTGAATGACAAATAGATCCTCCTGGCATTGAAGAGTAAAATAATTGTTTACCTTCAAACAGGCTTTTTGCTTTAGGCCTCCCTCACATTGTTCATAAGCGTTCCTCGAAAGTATGCTCGGAGAACGCTGAAGCCCAATGTGAGGTCGGCCTTAATTTCAATAAGTTCTTAATATTGCCAGCACCAGGTGTTTCCTAAATGTATTTTTCATGGAGAATAAACAATACCAACGCACTGCAATTAAGTGGACGCATAATGAGCAAAGAAAAGCAGTAAAAAATATTTTCGTGTTCTCTATTATACGGGATTTATCTCTAGTGCAGGCAATGTTCTTTCAAAGAAGGTATAGTATTTTCTAAGCAATCATAAAAGCGAACGACTATTATAAATAAAATTTACCTTATCATATCTTCTGAAGAAAACTGTTCTAGTGTTAGAATTAAGTTGGAAAGTTGCCTATGTTGTTACCGCAGTGACGTGGCGATGTAAAATACTTAGGCCCCTCGTACACAAGGCTACTTAAATCTTTGATATTACAATTTTAGTCTCTAAGCTACATCCACAAAACAAATTCAGTAACCAAATAGGAAACTTAAATCTTACGATTCACTGTCGACGTACGGCTAGGTACTCGTAATTTAAGTATAGAACACTATATTTCACCCTTAACTCTGCCCACGTGGAACTATTAAATTGCCAAAATCGTCTCATAGGTCTCCTTTATTGTCCTCAAGGAACATACGTGTCTAATTTCAGTTTCGTGCACCTAGTAGTTTCGACTGTAGATTACTATTGGAGATTAACGTAACCTTGTATGTGAAGGTTCTAAGTATTCCACACTGTCAAGTCATACACAAGCGCACAATCCTTTTTTTTAAAACCGATGTCTCCTCGCAAGTGCGCGCGGGGCCGCGGGAATCCAGATTCTTCCGCCGTCCCACACTAGTGCTAGCCGGGTCTTTCCGGGCCTCGTCTCCTGCACGGGGTAGTGAGGTGTTGAACTACCCCGTGCATCGCCTCAGAGGCGCGCGCCGACACCCGCGTGCGCCTGCAACTCGGGTCCATCGAATAGGGGGCGGGGACTTCCCCAAGTCCCTCGCCCCTGGACCCATTTATGGAGGCCGAAAAAGGGCGTTGTCCGCCCTTCTCCTGCGCCCGGTGCGTCTTCTGCGGCCGGGTTAGGGAGACGAGATCTCCCTCTCCCGTTCCGCAGTTTCCTTCTGCGACATCACGTCCTCGCAGAAGGACACCACTGCGACCCACGACTCTGCGCTACCGACCATCTTCCGTACTACGGCCGGCAGCGTCAGATACTCATTACTCCTACTTCATTTGTGAGGACACGGCGCTGCTCCTCCCAAGCTGCACACTCGGCGAGCGTGTGTTGCGCCGTGTCCTCCCCGCAATCGACGCAGTGGTGGCACCGAGCGTCCGGCTCCCTGTCTATGCGGCACAGGTACTTGCCGAAGCAGCCGTGCCCCGACAGCACCTGCGTCACCCTAAACGACAGGGAGCCGTGCCTTCTCCCGAGCCAGTCGTCGAGTACTGGCCGGATTGCCTCGATGGTAGCGAGACCGGCGGTAGGGCGCAGAAGCCTTTGCCGCCATTCCGCCACCAAGACCTGACGAACCTCCTCTCGGCGCAGCGCGATCTGCCGCTGCACCGGCCATTTATATAATGACGCGAGTTTAGCACCTTCACCTACCTGTACACCACTCATTAGGTGGAAGGAATTTCATTTGGCTGTCAATGTTACTTATTTTCTTATCTTGTTTATAACGTACACTCAACAGCGCGAGCGCAGCGTTGCCTTGTTTTATTTTATGAATGTAAATGTATTGATTATTTAAGCTCTTTTAAGCTATGTAACGCAATGGCACAGACGCAATGGTATCTTGCTTGACAGCTGACACTTTTGACAGAACCGAAAGCGTTCGGAAACGCTCTATAAATGTCTTATGATTGCCTGTCTGAAGTGATAAACAACAATAATGTCAACTAAAGTTTTTTTAGTATTTATATTTATTTATTTACATAAATCATATAATATTTATGCGTATATATATAAAATATATATTGCCGTATATATTTTAATTAACATTTAAATTGCATTTTATTCATAATATTTATTATTTTAGTATATACATATAAATATTATAGGTATATCATCTGGTCCTGCGAGAATACCAGCGTTGCAGTTATCTGCAACAACAGCTGACGCAGGTTCCAATTTGTACTCCAATCTGTTGTTATTGTTTACGCCAACGAATTGTTATGATATAGAAAATAGACATAATACGTGTTTAGTTTTAAGGGTTTGGAGATACGAATAAAATATTACTTTTTTTTTTTACTTTCGCCTCTAGGTCCCAGGGCGGGGATCCGGCCAGGACGCAAGCCGCCTCGTAAGAAATCGTGCGATACCCGCGGACGACCCTGACGGCCATCGCCCTTTGCAGTTTGCGCAGAATGGTGAGAGTGCTGGCCGTCATGTCCATCGCCCGCACAGGGGCCCCATACAGGGCCATGGACCGCACGATTTCCACGTACAACCGCCTACAGGCGGCGCTCGGGCCCCCAGGTTGGGAAGCAACGTTGAAAGCGCGCCCGCTGCGCCCATCAGCTTAGGCACCAGCCGCCGGAAGTGGGGCCCGAATTCCCATCGGCTGTCGAGCACCAATCCCAGATACTTCATGGGGGACTCGGCAGCTATCCGGGCCACGCTGACCACGATGTGCGATCCCGGCGCCGGCGCACGTCGGGGACCATGAAACACCATGGCCTCTGACTTGTTTAGGGCCACCTCCAGGCCCAGGCGCCGGATGCGGTTCACCACCTGTGACACCGCAGCCATGGCTATCAACGTCGCTTCCCTGTGCGAGCTCCCCCGGGCAGTTACGAGCGTGTCGTCCGCATAACACGTCAAGTCGGCGCCCGACGGGAGCTCGCCTCTCAGCACCCAGTCGTAGCCGATGTTCCACAGGAGCGGTCCCAAGACCGATCCCTGCGGAACACCGCACGACATGAGGTGCCGACCAGCACCGTCACGTCCCCGATAGGCGAAGTGACGCATCTATCCTCCAGGTAAGCCCCTACTGTACGGCGGAGGTAGGGAGGCACGCGATGGTATTTCAGAGCCAGAGAGAATACAACTTCAGGGTAGGGTGTTGAATGCGTTGGAGATGTCTAAAGACACCGCCAGCACCACCCCACCCCGAGACACCGTCTCCTCCACCAGGGCCCTCACGCGCATGGTGGCGTCTATGGTGGAGCGCCCCCGACGAAAACCAAATTGGCTGTCGTCCAGGTTCGGCCGCTCCCTGCACAAGTGGCTTACGAGGCGATCTGCGATAATACGCTCAAAAAGTTTGCCCGCCTCGTCGAGCAGGACCAGCCTCCCCTCCTTCCACACACTGGGAAACTGACCCTGCTCGAGACATGCCGTGAAGAGCCCCCTCAGCTGGGGCTCTAGCTCCTTCAGAGCCAGGCGAGAGCTCGACCAAGAACTCCGTCGGGTCCGGGTGCTGTGTTCTTAGCCTGGAGTCGCGACACGGCCGCTCTCGCCTCTGCTTGCGTCACCTCGGGGACATCGGTGCTCTCCTCTTCTGAAGAGTCTGTGGCTGAGAGCGAAGCCATCGCCGGGGGAACATGTTCCACTCGCTCTGGGAAGAGCGCCGATACCACCGCCGCTAGCAACTGGCGTTGTATGCTTTGCGTAAGTGGAGGCGCCCAGAGACGCAACTTGCCCGGTACCCAACGGTAGAGGCGCCCCCACGGATCCCGATCTAGGGACCCCAGCAGCTCCTCCCTGGCACGCGACTTTAAGTCGCCGATGGTCAGCCACAAAGTCTCCTTAGACGCGCGGTACACCTGATACAGCGCGTCCTCCTCGGCGGAATCCCGTCGACGTCGTCTCCGGTATCGGGTGTACCGGCAACGAGCCGCAACGCACGCTACGCGCAATTGCGCGATTTCGGCGGTCCACCAGTACACCTGGCGCCTTGCGGACTGTTGGCGGATACGAGGCATGGAAGCGTCGCAGATTTGCGTCATCGCCCTGCGAAACCACAGAGCCACCGCCTCGACGTCAACGGGGCCGTCCGTCGTCGACTCCCAGATCCAGGACTGGACTAAGGCAGCTTCCTCGAGTAGTTCCCTGTCGTTGCGCTTAAGCGCCCAACGCGGGCCGTCATTAATCGGGGTTGTTGGATGGCAGCCGCTCGCGGTCTGGGCAGAGACGTCGAACCGGATATACCGATGGTCCGACAGCGTCTCCACTTCCACGGCGACACGCCAGTCGCGGACTCAGCTGGCGACAGAGGGGCTAGCGAATGAGACGTCCACTATCGATCCTCCCCGCTGCCGCACACACGTGTATTCCGAACCCCGATTCAGGACGACCAGACCAGTCGTCACCGCCCACTCTTCTAGCACCTCGCCCCGAGGATCGGTGACCGGAGATCCCCACGCCGATGACTTGGCGTTGAGATCCCCAAGCACCAGAACGGAACGAGGGTGATAGCGGCCTACGACGGCGCCCAACTCGACAAGGAAACCCTCAAAGTCGGCGAGACTCTTGTTGGGGGAGAAATACGTCCCAACGATGACAATGCCGCCCGAGACCGCAGCAACCCAGCCGCGGCCCCGAGACGGGTCGATCAGAGTCTCGCTAATAATCGCCACCAAACCGTCAGCGCATCCCAGCCAGTTGTCACGGGCGGGAATGAAGTACGGTTCGGCGACCACAGCCACGTGAATCGACCACTCTGCCATGCTCTGGAGTAGGAGATCCTGAGCTCTGGCACAGTGGTTGATGTTGCCCTGGAGAAAATGGAATTATGCCATTATTGACACTCCATTCCCTCGGCAACGGTCCTGGGCCGGGAGTCGGCCGCGGAGCTACAAGCCTGCGGGGGTGGCGAGGTATCCCCGGCAGGTTTAGAGCTCCTCTTCTTTTTTTTCCTTGCCTTGCTGGCAGGCGCGCCACAGGCCCCTCCACCCACTTTGTGTTCCGCTGGCTTCCCCGCAGCCGAACATAAGCTGCAGTTGAGCGCCGAGGAACACTGGGCCGCTTTGTGGCCGGGCTGACCGCAGCGATAACATAGATCACTACGGTCAATCTCGGCGGTGCACTTTGCCCTGACGTGCCGCTTCTCCAGGCACCGGAAGCACCGCAAAGCCTGGGGCTGCAGGAGTTTCACCCTCGCTGCGATCCAACCAACCAGCAATCTGCCGCTGTCGGTGATCTTCTTCGCTGACGCTACAGGGCACCGAACCCAAACTACGCCGAGTCCGGTGGCGTCGGCGCGTATATCGCCGGCCCGCATCTTGTCCAGTGGACAATCTCCGCTTCGGGCAACGGCCGCCACCACCTCCTCAGAGGTCACGGAGTCGTCCAGACCAGCAATCCGCACCTCTGCGGTTTTCATTGGCCTGGAGAACCGGACGTCCTCGGGGTTGAGGACCTCCCTCATCTTGGCGGCAAGAGCGTCCGCCTTTTCGGCACTAACGCTCGCAGCACCAGCCACCTCGAACAGTCGCGCACCCGTGGCAGCCTGCCTGAGGGTGACGGACTGAAGGCCAAGATCTGATAATTTGATCTTGGCCTTGGCCTCGGCAATGACCGACTCGTACGTAACACCGCGTTCCGCAGCTCCGGGCTGTAGCGTGAGCGTCACAGCTTCGGAGCGCGGGGCATGTATAGTCGGTCCTTTGCGACCGCCTTTGGCAGTCCGCCGCGCAGGCTGCGCAACCGCCTTTGCGGTTCCGCCTGGGGCGCATTCAGCCGCTGCGGCCTTCTTGGCGGCTTTGCGGGCCTTCTTGGCGGCTTTGCGGGCCTTCTTGCGGCCCACGACTTTTGCCCAGGTCTCACCCTTAGACCCGGCAGACGTGGGCTGGTCGCTCGGAAGAGCTCCCTCCGCGGGCTGTTTGTTACCCTCGGCGGGCTTTCCTTTTTGAGGTGCAGGTTTCGGCGGCTCCTCACTCCTCCGCGTGTCAGCCGCTAGAGGCGGACGTAGGATTTCTGCTGCTGGGAGACGCTGAGAAATCGCCTCCAGCCGAGCGTTAACCATGCTCCCGCACCGGAGCATGCAGAGCTGGACAATGCGCTCGACCTCTTCGTCGGTACGAGGAGTTTCCGGTCGCGGTGCGGGAGTCGGGGCCGCTACAGGTGCGGCATCGGTGGGCGTGCGTCGCTGCTGCTGCTCGCTTAGCGCAGCGACTTGCCGCCGGAGGTCCTCCAGGTCATTTCGGAGGCAGCTGTTTTCCTCCTGTAACTTTGCGACCTCGTCGGAGGCCGTCCTGTTGAGGAGGATGCCAACCACCTCCCTGATATCCGCGGCAGCCTCCTTTAAGCCACGGGTGAACGTGCCCTTCAGGCTGCCGGACTTGGTGATAACCTTCAGGACTAAGTCCACCCCATCCAGAGCAAGCTGGCTTAAGGCTACCGCAGATGGCTCTCCCCCTTCCGCCGCCAGAGCAGCTCGTCGCTCGCGAGCGCGTCGGGCCATTTCCGACACTTCGTCGGCCACGACGGCTTTGCGCTGCTCCCTATTGGCTGCGTTGAGCTCCGCTTTTGAGCTCCCCAGTGAGGCACAGCTTTCACCGCCATTGCCAGGGTCCTCTGTAGTGACACCCATGTCACTTTCTGCTCCACTAGCCGCTGAGGTATTGGAGCGCACGAATCGTCCGTGCTTATTCCTCCGCGGCTGCGAAGCACTCACCTCTCGATGCCTGCCGACCCCTCTTCGAAGTCGGCAAGTTGGGGGCCGGCAGTCCTTCCTCTTCTGAGGTTTGGCACACTGGACGTTTCCTAACGGAAGACGTCCCGAGTGACCGATTTCCACCGCTTCCAGTATCCATATCTGTTACAGGGGCCTGGTCACCTACCCCTGCGCATCCATCGGTCGCCAATTTAGCACTCGCAAGCCCGGATACCCGCGAGCGCCGGGTGTCAACCGGTTCGCATGACATAACATTGCTTCCAGTAGCCATATCCGCTACAGGGGCCTGGTCGCACCTCGAACAGTCGCGCACCCGTGGCAGCCTGCCTGAGGGTGACGGACTGAAGGCCAAGATCTGATAATTTGATCTTGGCCTTGGCCTCGGCAATGACCGACTCGTACGTAACACCGCGTTCCGCAGCTCCAGGCTGTAGCGTGAGCGTCACAGCTTCGCCCTGCGCATCCATCGGTCACAAATTTACCACTCGCAGGCCCGGATACCTGCGAGCGCCGGGCGTCAACCGGGGCGCACGACAAAACACAATCATTTTCCTCTGATATTTCATTACGAGAGTTGGGTAATACACCCATCACATCCACACGGTGATGAGGCCGCTCTTTAGTGGCAGGGTATTTAAGCCTCCCGAGGCCCGCGAAAGCCTGTAGAGCAGGATATACCGCCCGCTGTTCGGTAAACTAAACTAACCTCATTTTTTTCATGTTTTTTTTTTAATGTTTTTTTTTTCCTTTTCCCCCAGTCTTAAAAAGTAACTAAACCTACCCACAACCCGATACCGTGGCTCACAACACCTCGCCACGGATGCCCCTAGACCGCAGGTTGAGGAGCAACCCACGGTCTTCCCCACATCGGTCACTGCGACGTACGCGCCGTGGAGACCTCTGGACCGCGGACTGTAAAACGGCCCGCAGTCTACCCCACCTCGCTCCCTAGTCGTGCACTCTGCAGCTGCAGAGCGCAGGTAGGGGGCCCTCGGGAGCGACTCCTCCGCTAACCCAATCTTACCCAACTTCACTCCTTGTAGACGACAAGAAGTGAATAGTGAACCACCCAGTTACTCGGATTTCTCGCTCTCCCCACGGCAGTTCTCTTTGAACTCCGTCTCGTATCCTTCTTCGTCCGGCCTCTCACTTTGGACCTTTCCGGCATGAGTAGCTCTACCAGCATAGCTCCAAAGGTCATTGAGACACGCAAGCCCACCACGACGACAACGTGAGGATACACGGTGGGAAGCGCACAATCCTATCCTAACTACGGACATCACAAGCCAACATCGTAACTTACTACGTTTTATGAGATTGCTCTGATGTCTATCTATCCCATGACATTTTCTCAGTTTATTATCAACTATGGACGCTGGAGAAATTTGGCACCAACTCAGAAGACGCTTTTCCAATTGTAGATAGGAACTTATAAATCAGATCGTAATTTTATGCGGTAGATATAAGGAATGAAATCGGAAATGAGAGTTGAATTACTCTTTTCGAGCAAAATTATGGAGATAAGATCAAAGATATGCTTTTTATTATATGACTAGATGAGCCTGCCGTTACACCCTTGTTATTTAGGGCTACTGCTCCGCACCCGTGGCCAGTAGCAAAGTGTTATACAGCCTATAGCCTCCCTCGATAAATGGGCAATCTAACACTGAAATATTTTTTCTAATCGGACCAGTAGTTCCTGAGATTAGCGCGTTCAAGCAAACAAACTTCCTGAGATTAGCGCGTTCAAGCAAACAAACAAACTCTTCAGCTTTATAACAGTAGTATAAATATTAATGTGCTTTAGGAAAATTTAATTATTTTCCTACAAAAGTGAAACCAACAATAAAACATAATCTAATGACAAATCTGTAATAATAATAATATAGGTTGTCTGAATTCCTCACGATTCCTAACCTATAAATTCCGGACCATCGGGACGGACTGCTTAATGTGCTATATGAAGCAGGATAGCGCTATGTCGACATACCAAAACTGCGACGTTTACTGAATTCAGATGCAGTCCGCATTAATTTAGCCATCTAGAGGTAGAAGTAATATAGCTCTATGAGGGACAAATACTACAAATAAATAATATTACCGATGGTCGGTGGAGAACGCAGGTTCTCGGATGGAGGACATGTTTTAGCAAGTCATCAGTGTAGTCAAAATGGACTTGAAACTGTGTAACGGCGAAAAAATTAGAGGTCTTGTGGCGTTGTGGTACCCCGAGCTGAGCTTATGTCTAGCAATGGTTAGGTAGGATAAGTAGACTGCAATAGGCTGATGAGATGAAATGTCATTAGATGAGAGAGCTCTTTGAATTTCAAAATGTAATACTTTGAAAATGAATACCTGCAGAATGTTAATTATTTTATAAAGAGTGTTGTGCCATAAAACAGTGTCTAAAGTTTACAAAGCATATCACACAATAATTTTGTGGCAAGTGCATAATAGCATTTTGCTTACTTTGTGCTCACTTTGCTGAAAGAAATACCTCTTAAGATGACTTTCTTTTACGTACTTCCTAAATACTTTAGTTTTGTCCTTACTTTTGAAAAGAAGAGCATGAGGTTACGAAAAATTACTTTAGTTTCAAAAGTTTTATTATTTTTTTAACAATAGGAACATAGACGAAACAAACAACAGTCTTGTTTTATTTTAGCAAAGGAAGGTTTGTTTTTCGCACCTCTTTGTCAACCAGTCCAAAACACTAGTTGTATTTTGTGCGCGGCACGATGAATTATGAGTGTGGACGTTGAAAGTGCAGTCTAGAGTCGTAGAGAGGCACAAAAGTACACCGTTTGTCTGTAGTGATCATCGAACTATTTTGGATGAAAGAGATATCCATGTAACTCCAACAAGTTCAGATGAATGATACGATGATGAAAATCATCTGAATAGGTTACATATCCTGTATCTGGTGGACCACAGTCCAAAGGATGTTGCTGAGAACTTATATGAAGTAAATTTTTGATCACGTAGGATCTCCTTCTAGTTCATCGTAGTTTCATCTGTTTTTTATCTACGCACGTAACGCACGATAAATGACAATAGATACCTGTATGTTTTGGTGGAGCAGACTCCACCAGAACATACACTTTTGTAAACAAAGAATTTGTTCTAAATGACTTAGCGACAATTCCATCAAAAACAAATTTTAATTGGAAACTAATCTGATAATTTCATTTATACACGACGTAAAGTAAAAGTGTCTAGAAATTTTAATGCGATATACATCCTAGTTGTCTGTAGTATTATTCATTTGTAGTAGAAGTAATTTACTAGCATAATTGAGCATTGAGAAGGAAATGCCTTTTAAAAAAAATATAAAAGTTCACTAAGTATAAAATCTAAAATACACCTGTTTGAAAAAAAGGTTGTAAATATGTGTTTACAAAAAAATCTATGTTCTGGTGACGCGGAGCTTAGCTACTGCTGCACGTAAAACATGTATTAACTCTTCAGAGTTCTTGCTAAACAAATAATACTATGATGTTTAAATCTTCAATAGTAATTCTATCCAACAAACCACATTTAACTTTACTATATTTGTCCAACTCACTAGACGCCATGTTATAATCGATTCACGGAAGCAAACTACCACAGCTATATCTGTTAAAATTGGCCGATAACCGTCTATTATTGAACTGGAACCTCTCTCTATGATACTGGACTGTTAAACTGTAGTCCGAGGGGATATTGACATAATTACTAACGTAGGCAGCGCCGGATCGATTGACTGTTGAGAGGCCTTCCCTAGAAGATTTTACAGAGAGACGGTCAATTGCGTTTAGCGTTCGCGTGTGTTCAAAGGCTCGCTTCAGTGAGAATTCGTGATGGAATTTGATTTTGCTGGAGTAAAATTGATCATATAACCTTTGTAGATACGATTAAGTAAGATAAATCTATCAAAAATATTATTATGTAGACTTATGAAGCGTTAGTTCGGACTGTTTAATCTATCAAGGCGCAGCAAAATCTAATAGTTTAGAAAGCCAGAAGGATGATCATTATAGCCAGAAATAAAGGGTAGCGGCAGAGAGAGTCTTTGTAAAGTTCAAATTTTTGGGAAAACAAATATTTCGTATGTTATGTTTAAGTATATTATGTACT
The DNA here is from genome assembly GCA_944739405.2 of Euclidia mi. NCBI lineage: Eukaryota > Metazoa > Arthropoda > Insecta > Lepidoptera > Erebidae > Euclidia > Euclidia mi. Next base: position 71,282,504 of record OX123192.2, read on the forward strand.
AAAAGCTAAAAAATAATTCGGTAAGTCCTAGCTACCAGATTGGACCAATCTTCTCATCAATCTGGGGTATTGATCAGACAAATATAAAATCGTTGGACACGTGAAATTTCTATAAATCATAAATCATTTATTTGCATGAAAATGGGTGTACAAAGGATGTTACAATTTCGTTGAGTCCATTTAACCATATTCAACCTCATCAGGTGTGCAAATTTAAAAATACTGTTTTTATTACATAATGAAATTCAGGAAAAAAAATCGTAAGATGAGCTAGTATGTCAAAGACTTATAACCTCAGTCAGCAATAATAATACCATAATTAATAATACAATGTCAAATGAGTCAATATTTCGAGAAAATTTCAAAAAGTAATAATTAATAATACAATAATTGAAATGATTGAATATAGAGAATTCAAATAATAATACTGGTTAATAAATATAATCAATTCAATGTTTTAGAGCCATTCATTTACAGAATAAATCATTCTTTCAAGAAGTAACGATTTCAGCTTTTTCTTGAATTTTGATAGAGGAAGCTCTAGAATATGAGATGGTAATTTATTGAAGATTTTAACACACATGTAGTAGCAGTTTCTTTGAAACAACGTTGTCTTTGGAGCTACATCTAGTACAAGCCGTTCTCCACGTCTTGTGTTTCGATAATACACGTCTTTTGCCTTTATAAATATATGAGGATTAGTTTTTACGAAGACGCATATTTCAAAAATATACATTCCAGGCAAGGGCAATATGTTTAATTTTTTGAAGTGTGGTTTGCAAGATTCAAACGGTGGTATTCCAACTAAAGCCCTGATACATCTTTTTTGACACAAGAAAACCCTTTGTATATCAGTAGAATTTCCCCATAGTATTAGACCGTATCTCAATACAGCACTTACATAACCATGGTAAGCTAGAAGTCCAGTCTGCAAGGTTGATGTAGCTCTTAGTCTGTTAAGTACATACGCGAAACTATTAACTTTATTACATACCCCATCTATATGCTGCTTCCAGTTGCAGTGCCTATCAACCACTATACCTAGAAATTTGGTGTGTGACGTTTCATTTATTGTTGTGTCATTGTGTACTAGTGCCCTAGGAATGGCTGTTGATTGATAAGTTTGGAATTGTACCTATGTATTGTGTTTTTGTAAGGTTTGCATGTAAGTTGTTGTCTTTTAGCCATTTAACTACGGAGTCAATTGTGTTATTGATTTCTATATCGTTTTTACTTGGTATAATAATAGACACGACATCTGCAAAGAGGATACATTTGTGTTGTGTAACGTCGGGCAGGTCATTTATGTACAGTAGGAAGAAAAGTGGCCCAAGCACACTCCCTTGCGGAACACCACAACCGTTTGTAATATAGTTTGATTGTTCCTGTCTTACAACTGCATCAGTACCTAAATTAGCTATTAGAACACATTGCTCTCGGTTATTAAGGTAACTTTTAGTCCAACTTAATTCCGGACCTCTTACACCATAGTTCTCTAACTTTTCTATTAAGATTTTATGAGACACAAAGTCGAACGCTTTCGACATATCAAAGAAAACGACAGTTATAGACTTCTTTTTATCGACATTTAAAAGTACCTTATTGATTAGATCGAAAGTGGCGAGAGTAGTCGATTTTCCTGCCTGGAACCCATATTGTTCAGTTTTAATAAGTTTGAACTTTTCTAAGTATGAAGTCAGCCGTTTTTTCATGGCCTTTTCGAATATTTTGGAAAGCACAGGTATAAGGGTAATTGGCCTGTAATTTGACATTTCCAATTTGTCTCCTTTCTTGTAAAGTGGCTTAACTATTGATTTCTTTAATCTCTCTGGAAATTCACCCTGTTCAAATGAGAGGTTAACTAGGTACTTTAACAATGGTACCAAAATATATCGCTTCTGTTTAATTATATGAGTAGGAATATTATCATATCCAACGGACTGCGTATTATTTAGGGATAGAATAATATTATTTATTTCTATTTCATTGAAAGGATACAAGAACATGCTGCTATCTGCACGAATTTTATTTGTGTTTTTTACATTACCATTATTATTTTCTGAGATGCTTATTAAATATTTATTAAACGCGTCTGCTACTTGAAGAGGTTATTGTAGAGTATCTGATTCATATTTTATTTCCTTAATGAATTTATTATCTACATTGTCACCAAAATTCTCGTTTATTAGTTTCCAAGCAGCTTTACATACATTTTTAGCATTACTTATAATGATCTTGTTAGTTAATTGTTGTGACTTAGATATACAGCGCCGTAATAACTTCGAGTAATTAAGGAATTGAGTTTTACTTTCAGCAGTTCGTTGTCTGTAGAAATAAAACCTCAAATGCCTCTTAGTTTTGCAACTACATTGTATACCTCTAGTAATCCATTTATTATAAGTCTTTTTACGTATAATTGGTTTTCTATACAGAGGGAAACATAAGTTAAAATATAGACATAAGTCTGTATGAAAATCATTGAAAGCTTTATTTAGATTTCCTTCATTATAAACATGACTAAAAGTGAGGCTGCTTATGCATTGTTGGAATTTATGCATGTTTTCTTGAGAGAAGTCGCTTTTAATTAGGTAGTATTTAGAAGGTAAGGATGGTTTGTTCTTTAAAGACAAGCATAATACCTGTGCAGTATCATGGTCAAATAATCCGAGCTTAAGAATTTTTGTTGTAGTGCCTCTTTTTACATTGCTAATTATAGGGTCAATGCATGAGTTAAGTCTGGTTGGTTCCGTAACATGTATAGTCAAATTATAATTATTTAAAATGTCATTGAAGTCCTGTACTATTTTATTTTTGATTAATGTGCTAATATTGAGATCACTTGTCAAAACAATTTTATGTTTACTATATTTACTGTTAAATAATAACTTATAAACTAATTTGTCAAGATAACCTAAGAATAAATCCACACGAGACTGTAGCGTGCAGTAAATACAAAGTATCACCATTTTTAAATAAACCACTTCAATAGCACAACATTCAAACACCATTTCTTTAACAAAGTTTTTAATGATACCTATCTCTCTGCATATGATGCCTTTTTGAATAAAGATACAAGTACCACCCCTTCCTTTTTCTCTACAATAACTAGAAACAAGGGTGTACCCTGAAATGTTTGCATTTCTTATATTGCTAGCCTTTATGAAAGTTTCAGAAAAACAGAGTATATCTGGTAAGTTATTTTGTTTTTTCATTTCATGTAATGTTATTTCTATTGCATCCCTTTTTGATAATAACCTTGCTATATTTTGATGGAATATTTGAAATGAGTTATTTGTGCTAGGCTTGAAAAAAAGTATTATTATTAGTTGGCTTCTGCAGAGATATGTTTTTATGTGAGAAGTAATAGGGAATGGTACCCTTACGTGGTTTATTTAGTATTTCATTGTTGGAATTGGATGTGGTCAACCTCGGTTCTTTATTTATGGGTTTAAAATAAAAGGGAATTGTACCTTCTTTTGATGCAAATACAGGGTTATGGCTATTGTTGCATATTGTCAGAGACATGGAATGTATATCTTTTAGCCCTCTGTTATTGTAACAAAGATACTTTTGATAATAATCCCTAAAGTCAACAGATTCATTGATTTTATTTATCTGTAGCTCTATACTATAGATATCTATAAAAGAACAATACTTAAACTGAGTGCAACAAAACTTTAACATGTTGTTTAGCTTTTTTTCATTTATATGTTTGTTTTGGGCTACATTTAAAACGTGGACGTGGTGATTTTGAAGGAGTTTGAGTGTTGCTGAGAGCTCAATCAATACATGGGTTGGATTGCTGTCGTGTTCGCCCACCGAGAGTATAATGTGGTCGTCTTGTTGCGTCTCTAAGGTTTGTTTGTTTACAGATTTAAGTATTTCTTGTGTTGTGGCACCTGGTTTGATGAAGCTTTCGATAGAATACTTTTCATATTTATTACTTACGCGAGATTCTTTCAGGCGTAGTGCCGATCCTTTGCATTGCATTCCTCCGAAGATATGTATAAAGCGATTTGAGTTTCGTTTACATGCTTTCATCTTTGTTTTATTAGCTTCTGTTTCCGATGTTGTCATAGTTGTCATACTCGTAATCAGCTGTTTCGCGCCGCAAGTGTTGCCATCTAATTTCATTGATTGATGATGTTTCGGTGTGTCCAGTTTTTCTGATACTAAGCTTTTTTCTACCGATGCAGATGGGTGAGTATTGTTTTCAAATCCAGAATTATTTTCAAAGCATGTAGATGTTAGTGGTGTAGTTACATTTTCTGCCATATTCATAAATGTATCCGTTAGTCGCCGTTTGACTGAGTTATTCCTTGACGAAGGTTTTGGTTTTCGTATTGAAGATAAAGGAGTTCGACATAATTGCTTGAGTATTTCAATGTCCTTTGACAATTGACGTAACTGGTTCCTAAGTTCCACATTTTCCAGTATTACATTGTCCAATTCATTTTGTGTACTAGACAATTTCGATTTTAAATCATTTATTTCGCACCGCAGCTCTTCTGTGTATATATGTGTCAAGAGGTCTAAACTCTTTCTACGTAAAATATCTGATGTATTGGAGTCAAATGATTCACTCATGTCCATTTTCTCCAGCGATTTAGACTTAGTACAAGGCTTACGTAGGGTAATATTACTGAGTTCATCCATCATGATTTTGTCAAAGCACTTTACGAATTATTCAGTAAATCTTATTTGTAATCAAGTTGAGTATTGTGCAATTTTTGGATTTGTGTAAACAATAATTGGTGTATTAATAATGAATAGGCGTCTTTATTTTACTTTCATACGGTTTGTTCGTGAATCGGAATCTTTATTTATGACAACTCATACATTCTTGTTTATGGTAATGTTTCTGAGTGAAATGAGACTTGGTCTTAAAAGCTAGTGTCCAATTGTAGATTTTCATGCATTACGCTTCTGAACGAAATATGTGAGTGTCATTTGCCGTGTTGTGATTGGCTATGAATATTATTTGCAAAATTTCATATTTCCAACTGCTTATGAAAAAAGATTATAATGTTATATTGTCTGATTACGTACTGTTCCTGATTGCTGAGAATGTTAGAATTTTCTTCTACGGCGCAGAATTACCGGTGTTTACTTGGTTTAAGTTATTATCACTTATAATCACAACGAAAACAGTTTCACCGTTATTGTCTTGGTGCCACAATAAATGCGATAGTCACTGAGATAACACTCTCCCTTGATCTTCAGGATGTACTAAGTGCGTATGTTCGTATTCTGAGCACATAAACTTATTATTACATATATTAAAATATTATATTAATTACGAATTTCGCGGAACGATGTTGACGTAAACGTCAGGGTTGCCCGTCTCTATAATAATGGTCACTCTGGATACGCCCAAAAATTCCAATTAGTAAATTTGACCAAAGCAAACAAATAAACTGGTCAAGCTAAATAAAACCGTTTAATAAGTAACAGCTAGTAACATTATCCGTGTGGTGACGGATTAAGAATACGGATTGTCACCACCCCATATCATCCCATGGGTGTCGTAAGAGCCGACAGAGGTAGCATATTATGCAGAGAACAGCACTGTAAGAGAAGGAAAACTTGAAACAAACCCTATACCAACTCGTTTGGCCAGCGTGATATAGTAGGCCAATTCCTCCTTTTTAAAGGAGAGGCCTAGTCCAGCAGTGGACTGTTAAAGGCTGCTGAAGAAGTAACATTTTTATTGAACATCTCTTGAGCTGCGCCTTAAAATAGGATATTCATTTGGTGATGGTAAATATGCTGTTCCAAAACTGAATGCTAAAATCACGAAAACGTATCACATTGCATTCTGCATTTACCCACAACTTCAATAACTAAAGTACCGTCAGCAAAAACATAACACATGTTATGTGCGTAGTCAAAATTTAAACGCAAGCATCATTTAAGCCAACATATTCTGTGCGACGTTAAAAACATTTAGCCAAACGAACCTCAAGCGTTATTTATTCACCAGTCTTTTTTGTTGTCTGTACACTAAAAACTAACTTTTGTCAGTGGACTTTGTGTGGTTCAGCTGTTATACATTTTAGTATAAAACGTGTGCTTCGTTATTTCAGTTTGAAATTTTATGGAGTCCGCTTCAGACTGCCGGATGTGTTCAAGAATTCACATTTGCGAGGTTGAGATTTTCATCTGATGTAAAGAATGTACATTTAGAAGGAGTTTACGACTGCACGTATGGCGTAGTGGTTTAAGCGGTTGTCTCGCTGTTTAGCACTGCGCTGAGTATTTATTTTATTTTATTTAATTCGTTATGCACATACATCGTGTACATTGGTGGACATAATGCCTTATGGCATTCTCTACCTGTCAACCTTAAGGTGGTGCAGAGATAAAAGTGGTAGGTGCATTTATCTTATTTATATATATGGAAAAGTTACAAGGTATAACATCATAATAATTATTATATATAGTATATATATAAATACTTATACATAAGTCTATATACACCTAAATATACATACATACTATACTTACATAAATACTTATAATAATGGATGAGACTGATTCCTTCAATCTCTCTAAAAGAAGCTCTCGAACCTTCATTTTAAATGCATAATGGTTAGTGGACAGTCTGATTTCAGGAGGGAGTGTATTTCATAAGATGATAGATTGTACCACAATAGAAGAGTTAACGAACCCAGTAGTATGACTGGGGCAAGAAAGAAGAAGGTTATGAGAAGAACGGAGATCTCTCTCATTAGTTGAAGATAAATATTGGAAGTATGAGGTGAGATAAGATGGAGGGGAAGGAGACTTGAGAATAAAGAAGTGGTAGTAAGAGCACGCAAACACCGGCGCTGGCGAATTGGTTAACTATCTTAACCATCTTAGTTCCGAACGATATGTAGATACGTGATCATACTTACGACGATTGTAAATAAAACTAATGCAGTTATTGAGAAGTCGGTCGTACTTATTGAGATGTTCTGCATTCAGGTCATAATAGCACATAACACCATAGTCGATTATGGGAAATATTAGAGTCTGCACGAGCATTGTTTTGGTTTTGGAAGGGAGAAAATTCTTGAGGCGGTATAGTGCTCTTAGACTTCCGGTAACCCTCTGACTAACATTAGTCACCTGCACTTGCCAATCGAAAGTGGAATCAATGTACAGGCCTAGGTCTTTTACGGATGCACTATATGGGATGATCAAGCCATTAAACATTACAGGCGGTAGAGTTTTGACATCTAATCTTTGTAATAAACGGCGACTGCCTACAATAATGGCCTGACACTTCGCTGGGTTAACTTCTAAGCCAAATTTGTGACACCAGTCCATCATTGACTCAAGGTCCCTATTTATGTTGGCAATGGCAACTGACACATCATCCACCCTCGATTGCGAGTACAACTGCAAGTTGTCGGCATAAAGATGATACGAACATCGAAGATTTGGAGTTTAAAAGTTAATAAAAATAGAGAATATTAGTGGAGAGAGAATGCCACCCTGAGGAACACCACAGCCCATGTTTCGCCAACTCGATGTAGAGTCATCGCAGCGAACAGACTGCTGGCGTTCCTGAAGATAACTTAAGAACCATTCCAATGCATTAGGCGAGATCATGAGATGGGAGAGGATCGATAGAATGATATCGTGACTGACGGTGTTGAAAGCGTTAGAGAAGTCGACCAAGATCAGCACAGTGACCTTAGTGTCCTCCATACCTGCCCTAACATCACCAGTCACTTTAAGGAGAGCAGAAGTCGTGCTATGAGCAGGCCTGAAGCCGAATTGCAATGGACTGAGCAAGTTGTTTTGGTACACGAATTGAGACAACTGTTTATGTACACAGGCTTCAAGCACTTTGGAGAGGAACGGCAGAATGGAGATTGGACGGAAATGGTTAGGGAGAGATGGGTTCGTTATCTTAGGAAGTGGGATAACAAAGGCTTTACACCACAGGGAGGGGAAGGAGCTACAGTCAATTGAATAATTTAAAATGTAGGATATGGGGAGGATGAGATGATCGAGAATCGGGATGATCATGCGGCGGCTGATAGAATTAACCCCCACAGCGTTAGATTTAATGGATAGGATAATCTTCTTGACCTTACCCAATTCAATTGGAGAAAATTTAAAACCATCTATATTAGGACGGGGAAGACCAGCAATGTAATTAACAGTTTGACGCCTGATTTGGTGATCTAGTTGAGAAGTAGTTGTTAAATGGTTGTTTAAATCATCCAAAATAATCGTGATATGAGGAGTTGTATGTTGCTGTTTGCCAATACCTAGGGTCCCAAGGAACTTCCAGATACTAGCGGAGGAAGAAGAATTAATATTTTCGAAAATATGGCAGCGTTTAGTGTTGCGTATCATCTGATTACACCGATTCCTTGCAGTTTTGTATAGGCTCCAGTTCTCGTCAGACCGCTCCTTTTTGAACTTCCGAAAAGCTCGATCTCGGCGCCTCATGGCAATTTGAATGCCCCTAGTAAACCAAGGAGCGGGAGGACGTTTTAATTTCACTCTTCTGATAGGAGCATGTTGGTCATAGAGACCGAGTAGCGTGTTGTTGAAAATTGAGACTTTTTCATCTACGGTGTTGGCTGCTAACAGGGAAGACCAATCAAGCTCAGCAGCATTCTCTTGCAGCTTCACACTATCCATATGCCCAAAACAATGCATGTGCAGAACCTTAGGACGGGGCTTAGGAGGTTTAAGGTGATAGGATAGGTAGATGAGGTCGTGATGGGAAAAGGCGGGAACAAGTTATTGGCCATGGGAATGTACCAAGGATGGGGCTGAGGTGATAATCAAGTCTAACCAGGTGTCTACACCTTCAGTATTGTGGTGAGTACGTTCAAGAGACAGAGTGTGTAGACCGGCAGACTCAATTTATTTAAGAAGGTTATGTGAGCGAGAGGAGTTGATGGCTAGGAGGTCAGTGTTAAAATCTCCCATGATAATATGGTGCGCATATTCCGACCCTAAAGATTCCAGAATCGATTCAAGACTGGAGAAGTAATTAACGGAGGGGGGACAATATACAACTCCTAAAACGATTTTCGCTCCACTGACTGAAACCTCAATAAAGAGATACTTGGAAGAAGCAGAATTATTAGGCGGTGAAGATAATATAATTTTCTACGAGAGAGTACAACGGAGATATATGGCTACACCACCACCTCTCCTATGCACCCTATCATTGCGTATAAGAATGAAACCAGGGAGAGGGTAGTAAGCAGATGGTAAATGAGGTTTCAGCCAGCTCTCTGAAATCAGAACGGCATGAACGTTAGCATCACTGAAAGTTTCAAACAGGTCATTGTGTTATTACAATACAATATAGGAATGCTTTGCGCATTAATATGACAATCATTCAGGCAGTGTTTTGAAGTTCCATTAAATGTACGCTTAACAAGGTCACCCAGTGAATCAGTAGCAGAACAAAAGCTGTCATTGTTAGAAGATTTGGAGGAATCATCAGCAGAATGAAACGAATCATCATCAGCATCCGAGAACATAAACTAATAAAATAAAATTACTAATACAAATATATCGATGCCTTACGGCCAAAAGAGGCTAACGGCCACTTAACAAACTTTACAGGAGAGTAGTTTAAAGTTCAAAATAAGTGAAAAAAAATCATAGAATTTTTTCTGTACGTTCCAAAAGATTCAAAATTTAACCATATAGTTTTTGATTAGTTTACTACGAAATGACATTATTAATTAAAACAAATCACACTCCTAACACTATTTACTGTCGCTTACCCTCAAATGGTCCTAATTATACTAACAGGAAAAAACGTCCTAAATGAAAACAACCCAATTAATGAGTTCCAACCCAAATGATTTAACTGCACCATTTATTTTATCTCTGTTGAAGAAAAAGAGCATACCTGTGCTTTTTCTGTTCATCAAGTGGAGCCAATATGACATAAGCGGCTATTGGTTAATGGCAGAAGAACAAGGAAATTGTTATAAGTTAATTATCTATAAAAAATACTATAAGCTCTTTTATACAACGCAAAATCACATTGTGATTAATTCTTATAAAATTATACATACATACTTACATACATACATTAGACTTTTATAAGTATTTAAACTGGCTAACCGACTAAGGTATGAATTTAAAAAAAGAGAAATTGTGCTCAATCAGTCTTTATTTTAGAAAATTAAACAAAGCATTGTTACTCATTGTAAGTTAGTCTTGCATTATACATTCATGGTGACATTCTAGATATGATAAAATATATAAACTTAAAATTTCGTACCTAAAGACCACTTTTAGGTATGACGGTAGGCGTTTGGTCCTCGTCGTCCGCATGTCCGCGTCTACAGTTGCCGTAAATCCATAGTAAAAACAGAATAGTAGGATAGCTTCATACAAATCGGCCGCCGCGCCGCCGCGCTGGTTTGAATGTACGCGTGAGTCGCCGGCGCCGTGTACGCACGCACTTTTCACGCACACAATCTCACGAGCGCGGCAAGTGCGGCGTGGATTCAGTATCGGATGCGCCGCGCGTCTGATCGAGCGCATTCATGTAGGTACTACACTGCTCACCTGCTTGAATTGTTTATATACATTCAGTTTTGTAATAAACGTTATTAATAATATACAATGTGTTAAAGGTCAGTAAATTTAACTTGTTACTTTTTCTCATTAAAAAAGGCATTAAGATAGTTATATAACGCTTAGGTAGTCAGTAGGTATTAAAAAAAAAAATTCAAGCTTAAATTGTGAAGTATTCAGTCAGCGCGATCACTTAAAAAAGCGCGAGTGCCGACAAAGCCGGCGCCACGGTGTAAACAAGTGACAACCCGTGCGTCAACGCAAGAGTAGGCAGTTAACTCGCCGAGCGGCCTTAGCTAACCTACTATTCTGTTTTTACTATGGTAAATCGCCTCGCGACGTCCGTTGCCGGGGGAGTCCTCCACAGAAAAGAAACTACCCAAAACAATCGTTTCCGATGAAGACATGCGTCAGGCGGAAGGTGAGGTGTCCTCACCTTCCGCCTGACGCATGTCTGAAGGACTGAAGGACGCGTGGCGGCCTTCAGCCGCTCCAATAAGAGAGTTCTTACTATCGCTTTTCCCGTGTATCCATTCATTCGCACTCACCCATCCATTTACTCAATCGATAAAACAATGCTGATGACACAACATGTTAAATCAGTCACGGTGACAAATCTTGAGGCAGAATAACAATTTGCAAAAGAGGGACCTACTAACGCTAATATATGTGCAAAACAAACGTGCAGTTTTTATTCTCTCACTCTCATAGTCCTATAGGCAATTCGACACAACAGAGTCATATCAGTCGCAGGATTAACTCTTGACTGTTACTGAGAATTCATCAAAAAATCCAATAATTCCTTGCTGGCCTAACCTGCGATTCGAACCCTTGATTATGATCTTAAGCCAGGCCAGCCAACAAAAACTCTGTAGGTAGGTACTTATTTAACCATTCAGTATTATCTGAACAAGATAGCAAAAGAATGACTTCTTACCTATAAAACTTAAAATAACTAATTAGAATACACAATTAAAGATAAATATAAAAGTCTTTTAAAATAATCTTACCGTTTTATTTCCTTCGAAAAAACTTCGCGCCAAACGGGCTCGCAAGCACGGAGGTGCTTATGCCCGCGGTGAATGTTCGCTGTGCAACGCTAACGACATTTTGTTCGAACGAAAGAGTGAGATAACCGACGCTGTTCACGCCTGAACATAAGAACTTTCTAGAGCCTGCCCCGGAGAGGCGCTAGAATGTTCACGCCGGAACATGACCTTCCTGAAGCCTATCCCGGAGAGACGCCAGAATATTCAAACATGAACATGACATTCTTGGCATTCCAACACACATCCAACTTATCACCGAGGAAGATGCGTGATATTTTAAGATCATGTAATTTATCACGTACGGCGGTCGGCTCAGACATGCTGCATCGGCACAATACACCGACGGCACACAACTAAATACGTGTATATGTGTACATAGAATAAGTTTAGCATATAAGATTATAGTTTTAAGAAATAAACCAGTCATTAGCTCACTCCCGGCTTTGACTCATACCCTACTCCTCACCTCTCACTGCGGCCAAGACACCCTTAGCCGTCACCATGATCGGTCTTGTGAGTCTGCTCGACCGGCAGTGAGAAAACCCACTTCACTACACCTTAATCCTACCCACTTTCCGTCTGCCGCAGGTCTCCCGGCGACAGATATCCCGGCCCAGGGATCCCAGGGACTGCTAGGGAACTAGGGATTAGGGTTGTATACGCGACAGTCTGTGTGACCACAGTGTACACGGCCTCGCTATACAATATACCTAACAGGGGTAGGATAGCACTAGGGAGATAGGGAATAGGTGGACTTGGATACTGCGACGGTACCAAGTTGAGGGAAACTACTACTACAACAAGGGAATAGGAGGACTTGGATACTGCGACGGTACCAAGTTGAGGGAAACTATTGCTACAACAAGGGAATAGGAGGACTTGGTTACTGCGATGGTACCAAGTTGAGGGAAACTACTACTACAACAAAGGAATGGGAGGACTTGGTTACTGCAACGGTAGCCAAGTTGAGAGAAACTACTTTTACAATTGCTACTACTACAACTAATACTACTGTTAGATAAGGGAAGGAATATAATTTCTGGAGGGGTGAATAACATGCAATGGTACAAAACAACTGCATGTTGACTAAATATAAAATATACCTTGTTTTTTTCTACTACACATAGGTACTTAACATATCCACCGCAACGATCCTCAAGGTTCCACAGCAAGCAACGCAATAAGCTGCCGCTGCCAGGACCGCATCATACATGGCCTACAGCCAGCCAACCGAAGCCGTCAAGAAAACGAATCACCAGTGAACAACAAACTACTGATGCCGTTAACGTTGAGCTGAAGCCTACGCCGAAGAGACGCCAGAATGTTCACGCCTGAACATAAGAACTTTCTAGAGCCTGCCCCGGAGAGGCGCTAGAATGTTCACGCCGGAACATGACCTTCCTGAAGCCTATCCCGGAGAGACGCCAGAATGTTCAAACATGAACATGACATTCTTGGCATTCCAACACACATCCAACTTATCACCGAGGAAGATGCGTGATATTTTAAGATCATGTAATTTATCACGTACGGCGGTCGGCTCAGACATGCTGCATCGGCACAATACACCGACGGCACACAACTAAATACGTGTATATGTGTACATAGAATAAGTTTAGTATATAAGATTATAGTTTTAAGAAATAAACCAGTCATTAGCTCACTCCCGGCTTTGACTCATACCCTACCCCTCACCTCTCACTGCGGCCAAGACACCCTTAGCCGTCACCATGATCGGTCTTGTGAGTCTGCTCGACCGGCAGTGAGAAAACCCACTTCACTACACCCTAATCCTACCCACTTTCCGTCTGTCGCCTTAGATCTCCCGGCGACAGATATCCCGGCCTAGGGATCCCAGGGACTGCTAGGGAACTAGGGATTAGGGTTGTATACGCGACAGTCTGTGTGACCACAGTGTACACGGCCTCGCTATACACTATACCTAACAGGGCTAGGGTAGACTAGGGAGTTAGGTTAGAGTTAGATTAAAATAGGGATAGGTATATCATAAGATAGGTTAGGCTAGATATAGGAACCAGTAGGCTTAAATTAGGATAAGTCTAGGTTTAGGTACGTGCAAGCTTATGGCTATACTTAAGAGCTATCGAAGGTTAGGCCCTAACTTGTCCAGACGCTGTTTGTCATTCTTCTGTAAGCTAACCGCCAAACCTTTGATTTACCTTGTTATCTAACCACCATAAAATATATTTTTTTTGGGAGGGAAAAAAAGGGTAAGCGACAATGTAAGGCGACATTCGTTTAGATGAATTATCCTAAGCGCCTTCTATGATTGAGTTGGTGACTAGGGAAAATAAAAATAAACGCCAAATAAAGTCACGGAAATGAGACCTAAATGTAATAAATTACATATATTTTATCCCAAGGAACTGCCCTAATATCTTAACAGAAAGTTTGGTACACAAAGATTCAAGCAAAATTTGACTAATGTATTTTTTACAAAAAAGTATTTACAGCCCAAACTACTTAACGTTCAAGTAAAGAAAAAAATATTCAAAGCCAAAATTGCTTATCTCACAGTTTTGAAATATTATTTTTAACCAACCACCATAATATAAAATACACCAAAAATAACTGTCGTTTATGACGAAAAACTTAGTGTTGGGACCTCAATTCCTTTACCGCCTAAGCGACAAAAAGTTTGTCCTAGAGTCACGAAACTTAGACCATTAGACGCAGAAAAAAAAGCCGATTCTAACCATATATATAAGTCGATTTCGCAAAAAATGTCGCTTACCCCCTGAGGCGGAGGATCTCAGGTAGGATGTCGGGGTTCGAGAGAAACACTGCTAGGCTGAACAGGTTCTTTATTATGTCTCACTACCGCTTACATACAGTATGACCGAACTAGGTAAGCACTGGCCTGAGCTGGCTGGAGTGTAGACTCCTGCTGCTCTCCGACGCTCGCAGGGTAGCTGCTCGAAGGGTCGCCGATGAGCTGGCCAAGGTGCGCTGCGCAGGCAGCTCTGTGGTCGATGTTCAGGCTGAGCGGGTCTCAGGCGGTGCAGCCGATGTGGGTCGAGCGGTCAGGCTCAGGCGTCCGTGGCCTGGCTGTAGGTGCTCGTAGGCAGGAACGGAGGCTTGGGTGGCAGCTGGCTAGTAGCGGCACGGCGCCAGCAGCTCGTGGCTTGTAGCCCGTAGGAAGAACGTCAGGTGCAGTGAGCCCGTAGGAAGAACGTCAGGTGCAGTGAGCTCGTAGTGTGAACCCCAGCGGGACAGTAGATAGGAAGTAGAATGTAGAATAATCGCGAGGTGTAGCGGCAGCGTTCCGATGTCTAGGGAAAGTGACCATTCTACAACGCGCACCCATCTTATATAGGCATAAACCTATGACTCACAACTGCCTTTGGCTAGTGAATATGACCATATTTGGTAATATTGCGAACGATGTCTGGCTAAGCTGGCGTTAAGCGCCTGCGAGATATTATAACGCAATACGTGTAGTATTACGTTACAATACCTCGCTCTGTACAGCAGGATTTTTCGTGTCTAGACAAGAAAAATCCGTCTAACTAAGTCCTCCGAACTTCTGTAGACAGTGCTAAGTAGATAGTGACTATGAAACTCAAACTGCAGGTAGGTACAATGAAAGAATCTAGTTAGGTTAGGAATCAGTGTAGTTAATTAGTTTTAAATCTTTAATGTGCCAACTGCCAATAGATTTACCAGACGAATCCGCTAATTCGTATACTACTGGTGACTTTTTAGCAATAATAGTACACTTGGCAAACTTAGGAGCTAGTTTTTCGCCAAATGATTTGTCGTCGATTCTTTTCCACACAGTATCACCCACGTTAAACCCAGCCGGTTTACGACGTAAGTTGTATGTGTGTGTATATAAAGTACCATTTTTTTGGTGTTTACGTGCGACACAAGTATCACACGAAGATATAAACTCAATAATGTCAGCGTGCATACCAGGCCAATAATAACGCTGCGCTAAACGTTTATACGTTTCAAAAATACCTAAATGACCCGCAGCGAGTTCCAAATGGTATTGTTTAATGGCGGTAGTTCTATCCGAGGTATGTAGGACCTCTCTCCAATCGAATACTTTACGCAATGTACATTTAGATACCATATATCTGTACAATTTATCATTCCTCATAGAATAATTAGGGAAAGATGTAGGTGAGTTTTTACAGCCATTGTAGATTGTAGTATACCACTGATCCGAGGTTATAGTAGTCTCGTTATCAGTGTTAGTATCAATAGCTGACACGGTAGCATTAACTTCATTAGGCAAGGAATTACTACGAGAGTAATTATTAGATAAAGAAACAGAGTTAATATAGTTTGGTAACAATTTAAATCTTTTCCAGAAGTAAATACCTAAAATTAACGAACTAGTAACTTCTGGAATTACGTACGCTTTTAAATAACAAGTTTTATTTTTAAAAGTGGTGGGTAGGTTGATATAGCCGATCGGTGTCAAACGATGACCACCCGCCGATCGAAAAAATATAGTAGGGTTGTCACACTTATTCAAAGGGAGATTAGTTTTAGAAATAAGTTTTATATGAGAATTATTGCCCAATATAGTCACGGCAGAACCTGAGTCAAGTAAACCAGTAAGGGGTAGGGTAATGGTTACATTAACATAGGGTCGAAAATCAGTATTAGGTTTTTGATCTCGGGTCGCAGCCACAGAATGACTAGAAAAATACACTTTTAGAGTGTTCAGCCAATTTTTCCAGTCTTCCTTGTCAAAATATTTAGGTTTAGAAGGTGTACAAACGGTAGGGTTTGTCATCTTATTTGACGAACGACGATCCGAATAAATTAGTTTTTTTGAAAATGATTTATTTTTACAGGTAGGACAATTTACGAATGTGACATCCCTAAGGCCACACTTAAAACATATCGGATAACGTTCTCGCTTGCACGTCCCTAGTGAGTGCTCAGTTGAACGGCAGCGCGGGCAAAATACACACCTCTTATTAGTTATTTTTGTAGGAACAGCTGATTTAGATATCATGTTGACATTATAGTGTTGTAGGTTAGGCACAGGTGTATCGTTCGGTTCGACATTTATAGATGCGACAGAAGCGTAGTTTTTTAGTTTAGACGGTTTATAGTACTGTGAATTATTATAGTGACCGTGCGTGTCCTTTTTGTTTATGTAAGCTAAATCAGGTGCTACTGTGTTAGACGTAGGGTAACTAGGTTCGTGAAATTGTGCACTTAAACACTGGGACCTCTCATAGTTTAGACATAGTGTTTTTAGAGTGTCTATAGTGTCTATAGCCGTAGTACATGAAGCTAGTACTGTAGAATGACACGGTCTAATATTGTGAAGCAATATATTTAATTTTTCATGTTCGGTTAGTACCGTGTTCGGTGACAATCGCGCAAAAAGTTGGAACATAATTGATAAATAGATGATTATACCTTCAGTTTGCCCTTGAGTACGATTACGAATCTCGGCTAAAAGTTTATAATCATAGTCGTACGGTGTAAAATCAGCTGAGAGTTTAGTAGCTAGTTCGTCCCATGTAGAAATGGAATATTTAACACCGCGAAACCAGTGTAACGCATTACCCGTAAAAATTTCGGACGCCGAATCGAATAATCTATTGGCAGGTAGATTTCTAACCGTCACGCGTTGTAGAAATTCGCGAACGCAGCCTGTTCCGTCGAATTTGAGTTTCGATAGTTCGCCAACCCTCAAATGCTCACAGTGGACAGTTACCGGAGTCGACGCTGCCTGTGCAGGGGTTGAATCCGTGCAAGTCATCGTGACTCCGACTTCCGCCGACGGAACATTCGAGTGTTCTATCTTAGATAGCTCTGCCGACAGCATCCGA
Source organism: Euclidia mi (assembly GCA_944739405.2). Taxonomy (NCBI): domain Eukaryota; kingdom Metazoa; phylum Arthropoda; class Insecta; order Lepidoptera; family Erebidae; genus Euclidia; species Euclidia mi. The sequence continues at coordinate 71,299,935 of OX123192.2, forward strand.
AAGCGCAATACGTGTAGTATTACGTTACACCCCTTTTGGCCGGAAGGCATCGATATAGATGTTTGAAATAGAAATAGTTTTATGATAAGTCGAGTCGATTATATCGATTTGGTAACGTTTAGTTTAGTCTATTGTAAATTTTGACTATGGTCACACTGAACTGTCAACTTCCTTGTCGAGAAAAAAATGGTTGCGCGGACGCCGTATCTTTGGGTTTGTAATTGAAATAAATTGATCGCCTTTTGAAAAGCACATCCTGGTAGCTTCGCGAATAGTTTGTTCGTTTCCCGCGGTCAGTGAAAAAACCCGGTATAAAAAGTTGTCTGGACCACGCCGTATCTTGAATCATCGCCTTTTTGAAAGCACATGGTTAAACCAGCTTCGCGAATTGTATTGTGAAATCTTATAAATTGCCGCTATTTGATTTACCCGGCAAAAGTTGAGTTGAACATTGACATTTGTAAAACTGTAATTGTGAATCCTGTGAACGTGCCTCGTGCCCAGACGGAGAGGACATCACGTTGGGAGGAACAGCTAAGTGGATAATTCATTCAATCTATCGTGGCCACCTTAGTTTTGTTTGTTTTTCCCTAACTTAGTTCCAGGCCTGACATCAGTGAACATACAGGTAATTGTACATTATAATTTGTCATTGCTGAGGATCTCAGTAATATATGTCAGACATTTGATTGCTTTAGAACAACTGGATGAATATAAATTAGCTTCCACTGTGCCTACAAACAATTCCCAGTCTGTCTAGGGCAACTCTAGACAATAGACTAAAATATAAATATTATAAACCGCAAATAAATAAATTTAAGAGTGCACAAAGAAGTGCACACACTCTAATTAAAGTATATTATAGCAATGATTTATCACTGCACCACCTGCCAGCAGACACATACAAAAAATTACAAAATACACCAGTATTGTAGGTTCGATCCCCACACGCGACAACACTTTGTGTGAACTACACAAGTTGAACTAAAATTTGTTGTTTCGAAAGTGTACTTTGTGTCCCTTGATTGAACCTTTGTAAACTCTTCCGCTACACCAGAATAATTATTAGTACGGATTTGCCTAAAATGGAGGCTCGGGCTCGGAATAAAAAATTGGGCAAGTGCGAGTCAGACTCGAGCACGAAGGGTTCCGTACCATCATCTATAAAAGATAATCCCGTTTGTTGTATGTATACTTATTTTTTAAGTTTCTACTTGTTTATTAAGATCGAGTAACAAATTGCTTAAAAATAACGTTTGTTGTATGGGAGCCCCCTTTATTATTTCCTTTTTTTATAAATTAATTATTTATATTAAAAGGTAATATACAACTACATATTCTGTGAAATTTTAAGCGTCTACCTGTTACCATAAGTAATTTTGAGCAAAATATACGACAAAAAAACACATTTATTGTATGGGACCCTCCCTTAATATTTAAATTTTAAAGCGGTAACCGAAATACATAATTTGTGAACATTTCAGCTTTCTAGCTATCACGGTTTATGAGATACAGCCTGGTGACAGACAGACAGACAGCAGAGGCTTAGTAATAGGGACCCGTTTTTTACCTTTTAGGTACGGAATCTTAAAAACCACGGATGCAACCGAGGCATCGCTAGGATAATGATAATGACTATTTCCGAATTGAATTGAGAACCTCTTCTCATGAAAACGTATTTTCTGAATAGACTTCAAATTAAATTTCAATTTTAAAAAAGAAACGTACGAAAATACAATAAATATTGTTAAAACTGTATAAAATATGAATGACAATAATATGATAAGTCATCTGAATACACAAAAATAAATATACTATTATATTATTGATAAAATATACTGAATGAATATCGAATGTTTAATATGAACACATCCTTTCAAACTGTTATAAACAGAAACAGATGTCGTTTTCAACCACCTCGTGGATATTTATTTAAGATGCAGTTGCATAAATACAACACGTACAAATCGTACGTGTTGTATTTATGCTTATTAATGTTAAAATGAAATATAATTAATATTATACAGTATTTTTTCTGAAATGACATAGTATGTACATCGTTAGCAGTAGTGTATTTAACTGTCCCACTGCTGGGCTACTCTTCTTATACAGACTATATTTGCTTGACTGCCTCTATGATCTTGAGATAGTGTTAGCGACTGCGAATCATGAGGTCTCAGATTTGATTCCCAGGTCGTACAAAAAAGTGATATTGGGTTTTTCTTTATTCAATAATTCAATCTCAATCAAATTGGTTTATTCAATAGAAGTTCGGAGTCAGTTTGTTGGCGTTGTTAAACCCCCGTGCCTCCGAAAGCATGTTAAGCCGATGGTCCTGCGCCCAATCTATCTCCGGTCGTGTCGCATGTGGCGTCCCATCGGACTATGAGAGTGAAGGAATAGAGATTGCACTTGTGTATGCGCACACACTTGTGCACTATAATATGTGCCGCGCAGTTGGCAAGTCTCATATATAGACAAGCCGTCGTACCCAAAATCAGTCGGGAGGACATCATCATCATCATTACCTTTGCTCTATGTCTTCTTAATATTCTTAGTATAGTAAGCCAACCCAGTGAGGGTATTGTGTGTCTTAAAAGACATTAGTTAGAACTCTCAGAAATTTAGGTTTCCTTACGATGTTTTGTTTCACAGTTTAGCAATGATAATTAACATTTTTATACCTCATGAGCACGGCTGCCAGGCAAACATAAGATATTTCAGCTTTATATTTCCATGTTATTATCAAATGCAGTCCCTGTTACGTCTGCCTGTATATACGCAATAAATTCAAAAACTGCCGAACGGATTTTTACACAATTTTCTCAAATTTATGGTGTGATTTCTGAGGTAAGTTTAGGTAAGCATATAATTTACGCGAGCGGAGTTGCGGACGAAATCTACTTATAAAATAATTACGTGATATAGACCAGAAAAAAATGATACGGTAAATTATTCTAACATTTGTAATGGATGGACTTAACTGTCGTTTGTGTAAAATCCATTTGATAGCTTTTTAAAACCTGTCACAACTTTAGGGACAATGTTTTTAGATAACATTGTCCCTAGTCCCATCTAGTCCCATCTAGTCCCAGTAACTAACTGAATAGATGCCGATGGCGATAGTTGAAAATAAATTTTATTTTATCTGCAAGTACTGTTCTTTTTAATGTGTTATTGTTCTCGTGTCTCGGTGATGATTGATCGCAATAAAGAGATTATCACAGAGTGGGAAAAGGAATAGGAGCAAGAGCGGAATGAGGGAGAACTAAAAGGTCTTCCCTCTCACTCACAGAACGACACGGAACACAGAACATTTAGATACTGTTATTTTACGTTTTATTTACTGTGAGATGATAGTTACTTTCCCGGTTGGGCTTGCCTATTAATTCTGAAATCAGCGAGGTTCTGGTACAATCATGTATGGAGCTGAAATTCAAAACTATTTGTACTTCAAAATAATGAGGTTACGGTTCTAAGTTCATCAGATCTTAAGATTACCATCCACTATACTCTCAGATGCTACGAGAGAACAAAATAATAAATCTATCCACGACCACCAAGGTAATTTAGACGAAACGTTGGTGATAAGAGAGATATTTATAACTATTTTACTAAACTTATATCATATCCAACACAGAAACTATCATAAAAATGTTATTATTGCTCTCCAATGCACAAGTATTGTACCAACAGAGCTACGTTGGTTGTTACTAAGATGACGTCTTGGATATTAACGAAATGCATTTTCGTAGATGCCAGAGACATTAGCATATTAGCCAGCTGCTCGACAATATACCGACAATTCGATAAGCCACTGATATTGCACCGTCAGTGATCGGAGCAAAGACAATCATCCGATAATGAGACGTTAATACCGAAGACAAGCCAGCATCGAATTTACCAGGTGTCTTAGAAGCTATTAACATGTACATCAACTACATGCGGGCGGGCGCCTAATATGTATGAAGATGAATAGTCTAATTTACACGGACCACATTTTCCGGTCATGACCGACTGCGTGTGTGGTATTCACCATGTGGCAACCACTTACCGACTAGTCCAACCAGATATGACAAAATATCACCTTGATACCAGATATGTCTTGGTCTTGGTGTTTCAATGTTATTAGACACATATGTATATATTTGTAGGCTAACCTCATTGGTGGTTAACAATGAGGTTTGCTACAATGTTACAGGCCGCCAAGAAGAACGACATTCCAATAGCGAACACCGAGCTCTGGCGAGGTGAGCCCTATTGTTTTTGAATTGCAGTCAACGAGGAAACAGCTGAACAGGCGCTCGCGGCCACGTGTACGGCGGACGCTAATTTTTGATAGAAATTGTAATAATCGTATTGTGAGTAATATTATAATGTGATCTATACACAACGGTTATTTTACTTACATCTCCTAGCCCGACAACCCACACGCCCATAGCAAATGAGATATGTTGAAGGAACAAATGATAGTAGAAGGACAAAATGGAAGAATTGCAGTAGAAATCTCTTAACTCACAGTCGAAAGACTTTATCAGAAGTGGTTACGAAGGGCAGATGAACAGGAGATGGCATTCGATCATGGAAAGACGGATCCCGTGTGAGTACCCATGGTTTTCTTATCCATAACGAAGTGATTGGGTAAAGCCATTACTAGCAACGTTACCCAATTCTGTTCGTGAAATTACATTCCTGACGATGTTGAAGCTGATATTGAAAGATGGTGGAGAAACACCAACATCATATTGTGTTATTTGAATCGCCTTAAGCGACGCATTGAAGAGGCGCGCCGCGTTAATATGAAATGTGACGGCCGCATTTCAAGGAATTGCTACTCGCAAGGCTCGGCAAATTGAAGAGGTCATTACTGGATTGATTGTGAACCCAATACATACACCATCATGTGAGCAAGGAGGTATCTCTTTAGCAACCTCAACAGGATAACCGACCTACTTTGTAATGCGACTGGCCGCAAATACGAATTTGACAACACGATGACAGCTCAATACAATTGTCGTGCACCTAGAAAAATATCGCGCACCTAGAAAAATATCGCTGAAGAGAAAAAAATCGAGAGCTAAAATGTTGCGCTGTGATGACGATGAAGGAAATGTGTTTAGTTGCTGATTTATAATTTTACGGATCCTGCCACCATAGTGATCATCATAGGCACAAGATGGCAGCAAAGTTAAAGATGGTGTCGTTGTTATAAAAATGCTGGAGAGAACATCACCACTTATTTTCAGTTATTAAAAGATATCCAAGAATACACAGCTTAGAAAAAACGTTAATATTTGTGAACAGAAACTAGTAAATGGTATGGTATCCACATCGACTGGTAAGTCAGTTCTTCAGGAGATAACATTTTACAGCGAGACAAGTAAGACAATTCCTAGGTTTGGTCTACATTGGGCATCCGTAAGCACCGCCGCGAAGGGTGAGTTGTGTTCTACAATTATGGTTATAATAGCATGGTATAGTTACTGCTTGAAAGATATGGTACCTACAGTATTAATTTTGGGACTGTCTCACGACTGAGATTGAGTCTGAATACCACTTGTGAGGTTTGAAAATCCTATCAGTGACACAACTAGTCAGTTTTCGTCAGTATCTTGATGGTCAACATCTTACTATTCAGACTAACAGAATTTCACTGCTATTCCTTGAAAGCGTCTAAAGCTAAGACAATTTGTCATATGTTCATAGATTGTTTCCGTTTCTATTAGCATAATATGATGTTGCTGTCATGTAGAATGATCTTGCTGTCATGTAGTGAGACGTGACTGCCTCCGTGGTCCAGTGGATAGCGTGCATATACGCACGCTATCCATACGACATACATACAGTATACGACTGCTGGTCGGACGTCACGGGTTCGATTCCCGGGTCGGGCAAAAGTGTAATTAGGTTTTTCCGAATTCTCAGTATGATATGCCGGGTAACGGCAATAGGCTCGTCCGCTATTACGGGGGACTTAACAATTCATGGCGAAATGTGGGTGTAATATTATAGCTCTGCCTACTCCTTCGGGGATACACGCGGGAGTCTATAGTGAGACGTTAAATGGCATATGCCGAGCTTTTGTCTAGAATCTCTTTAGCTCCCTTGTCTTATAGAGCCAAAAACTTTAATTGCGAGTTAGTTAACCTCAAACTCCTTTAGTTTTGAACACTAAACTTTTGATAAGGTGGTTAATTATGTCAAATCAAACAATAGTTGATTTCAGGCAACCTTAAGTGTCAGTGAGCTAGTCAAATCTGCACATTACAAGGACTGATGCGCGATGGAGCAAGCGTGTCTTAGAGTGAAGAATGCGACTCAGTAAACGTAAGGACGGCCGGCCCCCCTGCTAGGTGGACCGACGACCTGAATAAGTTAGCTGGGTTGGACTTGATGCGGAAGGCTGAAGACCATGTACTGTGGCGCATGTTATGCACAGCAGTGGACTCCGGTAGGCTAATTGATTGGTTACAGGTAAAGCAGAAAGAGGCTCCCGATATTCAGAACCTAGCACGAATAAGCCTCTGTTGGATTCAACGGTCAGGTGAAGTGGGCACATACGTAGCTTAAAACAATCCGCTTTATGTCATCGTACCTACTACCTATGTATCATCTTTGTCCGTTACACAAATAGTGCACGATTGGCGTAGTGGTTAAAGCGACCATCTCACCACTTCAGACTGTGCCGAGTGTTGTAGGTTCATTCCTACACGAGACAATACTTTGTATGGTCGTCTAACACCGCTTCACACTGTGCTTGGCTTATCGTTCACAACAGATTAAGCAACGCTTGCATAGGTCACCACTCGGATGGGTGTGGCATTTACATTTGACCGTTACCGAGCTTCGGAGGGCACGGAAAGCTGTTGGTCCCGGTTCTTGTCTCAGGATAAGAATCGTTAGGCCATGTCGGAAGCCTTCGGGCGGTCTGCAAACTCTGACACCAGAGTTGGCCACACACATACGATAAACAAACAAACAAACAACACTGTGCTGAGTGTTATGGGTTCAATCCCCATACGAAACACTTTGAGTAATCCACAAATGGTGGCTTAGTCTGTGCGAATTTGATCTCTGTTGGTTGTATGGTTGTAAAGTCCACGCGACACATTATTTTTAGCTAGTGCACGAGAGATGACTTCAAGAAATGTACAGTGGAAATTCGTCACTCAACTAGTTTTAGATAAGTCTCTCTGAATAAAAGTAAAGCATCAATAGCTTTGTCCACAAGTAGGCTCATTAACTTGTATGTTTCAGGGTTTTGAAGGGTAGAAATATTTACTACTCTAACCAAGATCTGCGATGAGGATGAAGTGCCAGCGATTAATGGTAACGAAATTGAACAGTCCTAAGAAACCGACGGTGAGACAGCGTCCATTCCTGATGAGAAGACATCACTGCTGCCAGCGTCGATAGTCTCCACACCGTAGGACGACTCGCTAAGTAATTGTGACTTGAGTAAAGGTATGTGTGTACTTACGTGTGTTGTATAGTAAGTTGCTTAAGTTGATCGGAAGGGCCCAGTATGCCCTGTCCATGATATGAGAGTTGATCGGAAGGGTCCTGTATGCCCTGTCCATGATTTGAGTCTGTCGAAAGGGGTCTATTACGCCCGGTCTGCACTCATTTGTTGAAAGGGCCTTGCCAGCTGAGCCTTATAAGCCTGTGTAGCATTTTGGTATTCGGTCAGTAGGACCTGGTACCCCAAGAGGGTGCCATGGTCTATACTATGCCTGTACCATGCTTGGTAGTTGAATGATGGGGCTCCGCGCACCCAATCCAAGTTACTACGCAGTAGCGATGTATTTCATTCTGGTCAGAAAAGGCCGAGCGAATGTTAATGTGCATCTTTACTCATTGAACAGGTCTGGAGGAATAATGCTGCATCCTGTAGATGCTGGACACCAAGCGCACGAGGTCGTGCGATTCGTCAGAATGGCCGTGTAGGCTAACCTCATTGGTGGTTAACAATGAGGTTTGCTACAATGTTACAGGCCGCCAAGAAGAACGACATTCCAATAGCGAGCACCGAGCTCTGGCGAGGTGAGCCCTACTGTTTTTGAATTGCAGTCAACGAGGAAACAGCTGAACAGGCGCTCGCGGCCACGTGTACGGCGGACGCTAATTTTTGATAGAAATTGTAATAATCGTATTGTGAGTAATATTATAATGTGATCTATACACAACGGTTATTTTACTTACATCTCCTAGCCCGACAACCCACACGCCCATAGCAAATGAGATATGTTGAAGGAACAAATGATAGTAGAAGGACAAAATGGAAGAATTGCAGTAGAAATCTCTTAACTCACAGTCGAAAGACTTTATATTTATTATAAGAAGGATATTTATAAAAAGGATATATGTATGTTGATCCCTTGTCTACTACACATAGTACAAGCTAGGACATGCTTAGTTTGGGACTAGATGGTGTGGTGTGAAAATGGTAGAATATTATAATTATTACATAAGTGGAAAGTCATCCAGTAAACCACGGCAGCCTTAACAAAAGGCATCTGATATCATACATTTTTGTATGGTATTGACTCTTTCACAGTCTCAAAACGTTTTTCTTTACTCTACTATAACGGTAGCCCAAACATTTGTATTTGTCACCAGTGCGGCTGCAGTAAGTATTTTATGCCTTAATTTTATACACAACACAACATGACCTCGCGGTTACACCCGCGTTATTTATTATTACTGCTTCGCATTTGTGGCTCATACCGTGATTGTTATATAACCTGTAGCCATTTCAGATAAAAATATTATTGGTACATCCGTATATTTTTATGTAATAGTCAGAAATGAGTAGACGGGTCGCCTGATGGTTAGCCATTACTGGATACAAGCGACATTGGAGGAGTCGCAAGTGCGTTGCCTTCCTTTTGATTAGGTAAAGGAGGAGTAGTGAGATGAGGGAGAAGAAATTGGGGATGGGTCTCCGGCACTCTCACTCACCAAACGGAACGCAACAGTAAAGGTACTATTACTTTACGTCGATTTTCTGTGAGAGAGTAGTACTTTCCTGGTCGAGCCGCTCCATTCATGCTGCAATCAGCAAGGGTGTACTACCCCTGACAGATTAGGCGTACAACCAAAAAAACACTTCAACTTTATAATAAAAGTATAGATAACTAGCTTTCGCCCGCGGCTTCGCTCGCCAGCATGAAATTTTAATAAAGGGTAGCCTATGTTCTTCCCCGGGTTTTAGACTATTCATGTCAAATTTCATCACAAACGGCTCTGCAGATTAGCCGTGTAGCATACATATAAACAGATAATGCTTAAAAATTACTTATGTTTTCATAATCGTCGAACTTCAGGTAAAGATTTGTGTGTAGATATATTATTGAAGTTATGAAGAGCTTATATACCTACTGAATATAACAGTAGCAAAAATTTAAACTAAAAGCATTACCACAAAGTCCATATATCAGACCGTCCCTCCACCCCGCTGCGCTTAAGCGCGCCAACTCATAGAACGTTTTTAATGACGCTGCGATTAGGTCAAATATATCGTGATATCTTTTAAATTATTCGTCCAAACTACTGACTGTAAAAGACAAAGTTCATCTACATTAAATACTGATCTGGCAATAAATCTATCAATTTTGAAAACAATTTGATAACTACTCTAGAATGAGCATTATAAAAAACATAAATATGTTTTTTATGTTATACTGTTTTATTACAACAAAAACGATGTAGTTAGGTTATGTACTAAAAGCTTAAAAGTTATTCGGTAAGCCCTAGCTACCACATCGCACCAATCTTCTCATCAATCTTGGGTATTGATCAGACAAATATAAAATCGTTGGGCAAGTGATTTTTTTTTAATTACGTTTACCTACTCTGGATACGCTACGCCCAAAACCTTTTTTTTGTTAATTTTATTTTCAAGTTTTTCGTTTTGTTGTAAATTGTCTTCTCATTCTTTTTCATAGTGAGCCCTTCAATCCCAATCAAGCCCTGTCATTCGATACCCATATTGAGGTACTAGAGGATGCCAGCAGCTACGCCTGCATTTTTTTTTATTTACCCGTTTTGGCCTATCCCGTGGGAATTTCGGGAAATCCCTTCTTAGTGCACCCCTACGGTCCCCAAGGAACATACATGCCAAATTTCAGCTTCCTGCACCCAATAGTTTCGGCTGTAGCGTGTCTGTCAGTCAGTCAGTAACGCAAGGATTTTATATATTAAGATTTGTGGAAAATAGGTAATCTGCCATTTTGTGTCGGCGCCCATCTTGGCTTTTTCATAGTAAGCTCTATTCTACCAATCAAGCCCTTTCATTTGATACCCATATTGAGGTATCTGTGGAAAATATGTTATCCGCACTTATGTGGTGGCAGCCATCTTGGATTTTTCATAGAGAGCCCTATTCTACCAGTCAAGCCCTTTTATTCAATACCCATATTGAGTTATTTGTGGAAAACAAATAATCCGCCATTTTGTGGCAGCGGCCATCTTAGATTTTTCATAGGGAGCTCCATTCTACCAATCAAACCCTTTAATTTGATACCCATATTGAGGTATTTGTGGAAAATAAGTAATCCGCCATTTTGTGGCGGCGGCCATATTGGATTTTTCATAGTGAGTTCTATTCTACAAATCAAGCCCTTTCATTTGATACCCATATTGTTGTATTTGTAGAAAATATGTAATCCGCCATTTTGTGGCGGCAGCTATCGTGGCTTTTTCATAGTGAGCCCTATTCTACCAATCAAGCCCTTTCATTCGATACCCATATGTGTATGTATTTGTGGAAAATTTGTAATCCGCCATTTTGCGGCGACAGCCATGTTGGATTTTTCATAGTGAGTTCTATTCTACGAATCAAGCCCTTTCATTTGATACCCATATTGAGGTATTTGTGGAAAATAAATAATCCGCCATTTTGTGGCAGCGGCCATCTTGGATTTTTCATAGTGAGCTCCATTCTACCAATCAAACCCTTTAATTTGATACCCATATTGAGGTATTTGTGGCAAATAAGTAATCCGCCATTTTGTGGCGGCCATCTTGGATTTTTCATAGTGAGCTTCATTCCACCAATCAAGCCTTTTACATTTGATAGCCATATTGTTGTATTTGTGGAAAATATGTAATCCGCCATTTTGTGGCGGCAGCCATCGTGGATTTTTCATAGTGAGCCCTATTCTACCAATCAAGCCCTTTCATTCGATACCCATATTGAGTTATTTGTGGAAAATTTGTAATCCGCCATTTTGCGGCGACAGCCATGTTGGATTTCCATAGTGAGTTCTATTATACGAATCAAGCCCTTTCATTTGATATCCATATTGAGGTATTTGTGGAAAATAAATAATCCGCCATTTTGTGGCAGCGGCCATCTTGGATTTTTCATAGTGAGCTCCATTCTACCAATCAAGCCCTTTCATTTGATACCCATTTTGAGGTTGTTGTGAAGTAATATGTGATCCGCCATTTTGCATCGGTGGCCATTTTGAATTTACAATCATTTAAATATTATCTTATAATCTTGATGACAATGTGAGTGTATACCAAATATCAGATCAAGACGTGGAGTTGTGGAAACAGCCCGTGCCATCAAGTATCATCAAGTATGCGTCTAGGACTGGGAGGTCCTGGGTTCGATTCCTGGGTCGGGCTTAAGTGTTACGAGTTTATTCGAATTCTCAGGAGCAGCACGGAGTCTGGCAATGTGCCCCGTAGCGGCAAAAGGCTCATCTCCTATTACGTGGGACCCAACATTCATAAGGCGAAGTGTGAGTGCATTATTACGCCTGTGCCTAGGGATACAGGCATGAAGGTATATATATATATTTTTTTAAGACAATTTCCGCACAAATACTTATAGAACACCCAGACTCGAACAACACTTAATGAATAACACAAAGTGCTGTCTCGTGTGGAGATCGAAAGCACAACACCCGTCGCAGTGTCAAGCGGCGAGGCGGGCGGCCTCTTGAACCACTACGCCAAACGTGCAGTCAGTCAAATAAATCTATAATACCTTCGCCAGCACCAGTGACAGTATGTATAAGCAGCACCACGAAGCAGAGACATCGTTGGCTCTCCACAGACATCGCTGTCGCGATCACCGCACCTGCAACAATACAAAAAAAATTCGTTACTAAAGTAGAAACGAGGAGATAAAAGTGTAACAACTTTTTACAAATGACTACATAAAGACTTGTATAATAAAGAGTTATTCCTTGTAAGCCAACTCTTAATCCCAGCGCAACAATGCGATGCATTTTTGTGACGTAGGTGAAGTGACGAAGAATAGAAAAATAAAAATCTCCTTTAAATTACATCAACAGCTATTTATTACATTATCGTGTGGCAGAATTGATATACGCCAACTAGAGGAAGGATTCTCAAACCAGGTTTCGTGCCTTGTCACCGGTGTGGTCCGTGGGATGTTGCTGAGACTTGTATTCATATATGTAAGTATAGAAATTGTGTGCGAGAACTTCAATGGTCCCTCGGGATCTAGTTCCTTCGGTGCCTGTTAGCTGTCGCCAGTGTTGATTGTCTTCGACATAATACGATGGATTACTTCAGTTTTTATAAAGAAGAATTAAACAGTTATTTTGCGATGTCATGCACTAAATTGTCATAAACGACGAAGACCGAGTACTACACTTGGTCTTCGTCGTATATGAGAGTTGCTGCTAATGTTAAAACAGCTTTATAACAAGAATAGTATTGTACAAAGTAAATTCAGATTGTTATAATTTTACTGATAAATTTTTATACGAGCACTTTTATACCGTATATAATATTCTATTCATAGTTTCATATACAATACTAACAAATATTTTATTAATAAAACGCACTACGAAGCAATTAATAACATTCAAAATTCGTTGGAAATCTGAATCAATCAAATCATGATAAAATGATTTGATTGATTCAGATGAAACATTGGATATATATCTGAATTTATGTAAAATAGTCGAATGTTACGATAAAATATATTTCCAGGAAATTTATCAAATATTGCAGTAGATTCGTATTTCAATAAATTCTTACTAAACACATTTTCATATTTTGTAGTCATATAATGACAGTTATGATGATTTATGAACTTATGATTTATGAACAGTTTGATCATCATCATCCTAGTATTTTACCGGTTGCATCCATGATTTTCGCCTCGGAGCCCAAGGTTCACTTTTAGTCTAACCACATTTAATAGAAAACCAAGCTTTTTCTAAGAGCGACTACGGTCTGACCTTTGAAACCCAAAATTTATTGGGATATTCCATAGCTTAGACTGACGTTGGGTCAGTATAATTAAGGATACTGACTGTCAAAGATCTTTAAGGCTGCCAGGAGCGACATAGCATTCTCTCCAAGGCACGAAGTAGATAATTTACAATTTAAATTACTAGAACAAACACACAATCTATTAAAGAATAAAATCTCTAGTAAGTTTTCACCCAATATTCGTTTATCGCCACTTTCATAAAAACCCATGACCCTGAAAATCCGCACACCATTTCAAATTTCACTTTCACATACTGAAATCGAGCAAAAAATAAAGCCTTTTCAGGCAGTGAAATGAATAGACAGCCACCCGTTTAAAAGGGAACAATCGTTTTATTAAATAATTAATCTTTTACGCCTTGCCGCTGCATTTGTACGTGTCAGACATGAAAGCGCTTTTAAAAGCGCGGATTGAAAACATAATGTGTTTTGTGAAGGGGCGCTTTATTCAGAATAGGCTCGTCACGTCTTGTTTGTTGGCTGCTTTGGTTGGTACTTGGCTTCTTAATAGTAAGCATTCAATTTGTTTTTAGTAAGTCATTGTTGCCGTGTGGTTGACGGCATAGAATACAAGTGTCACCACCCCCTATCTTCCCGTGGGTGTCGTAAGAGGCGACTAAGGGATAACACGATGCAAATACCATCTTTGCGTAGAGACGGAAAACTCGACATCAAACCCTATACGACTGCCTCGTTGGTCTCGCGGCATAAATGTGCGCGTGGGATCGGGAGGTCCCGGGTTCGATTTCTGGGTCGGGCAGTGTTATTGGGTTTTTCTGTCACGAAATTCTCAGTAGCCGCACGGAGTCTGGAAATGTGCCCGGTACGGCAATAGGCTCGCCCCTTATTACGTGGGACTAAAGTAAGTATATCTGGCGACAAGTGGGTGTAGAAATACATCTCTGCCTACCCCTTCGGGGATAAAAGGCGTGACGTTATGTATGTATGTATGTATGTATGTATGTAAGTCATTGTTCGGAGTGTTTATGCCTTTTTTACCTATTATTTGTTTAAAACTAGAGGATGCCCGCAGCTTTGTCCGCACATTTTTTATTTAGTCGTTTCTACCCGATTCCGTGGAAATTTCAAGAAATCTCTTCTTAGTGCAACCCTACGGTCCCCTAGGAACATAAATGCCATATGTCAGCTAATAGTTTTGGCTGCAGCTTGTTTGTCAGTCAGTCAGTAACGCAAGAATTTTATAGTTACAGATTTAATTGAATAGCAAAATATATTTGGGAGACTAAAAGTGATAAATAAATAATTTAACTTTTTAATTAGACAAAGTCCGATTAGACATCTGATCCCGAGTTCTGACATTCAATGCCTGATTCGGTTATGCCTGCTTAGCTGGCTATTCCTTGTCTGCTGCCTACATGAACATCCTGTCTGATACTTCATAAATCCGCTTATTTTTAAAAAAGCTACTAAATAGCCTTGTTATAAACAAGGTTATTCAGTTTTACTCATGACAGGTGTGTTATTTCATTATTGAATTATTATTGGCGTAACCTAATCTTTAAATATCGTTATGGAAATAAACATTTTTTAAATTTGAGAATGCTAAAAAATTGTGGAGACTAAAAGCTATTTTTAAAAGCGATATTAATTATAAGTAAAAGAAAGTTCTTACAATGAAGCAAATTACTCTAACAATAGATTCTTGACTTCGATTTAATTTACCCCATAGATACATTAAGCAACAAATAAACTAATCTTAGAGATATAAAAGTGCTTTCGAATAAAAAATAACTCGCATTAATTTAAATGGATATCTTTATTTTAAAAGTTTTTAATAAACATTGAAATAAAGTGTTTTACAAAATATTTTACTGTCAATTATAATTTTACATTACTTTGCTCGGCAATAAAAAGTATAACGGTAGTTCATGAAATAAATTAGCACATTAAAATTTTGTTTTAGTTCGCCGTTTTGTTATATTATAGCCTTTTTTTGTTTTTCATTCATCGGCCTTTTCTAGTCCACTGCTGGACATAAACGTCTCATAATTTGCGTCACAGTACCATTGTGAGGCAAAAGAAGGATTTGGTCTACTATACGGCTGGCCTGACGTGTTGCTGTAGATTTACATGTCTGGTAGCGGCTAAAGCCCTTGCGCTTCACAAGGACGGTGCTAAGATGACATCAGTTGCGGCCACGACCGTTGTAAGACGGCCGAAACGTCGGTAAAATAGAGGTTTATACATACATACATACATACATACATATCGTCACGCCTTTTATCCCCGAAGGGGTAGGCAGAGGTGTTATATGTGTTATATATATCTTAAATTAACTTAATATCGCGAGTAAGGCCCTTTTCAATAAAATTGTATGATGTATACAAATCGCGAAAGTTTAAAGTCGATTCTGGCGCCTAATGTCGTGATTTCATATCCTAGTCCAAGTTTCCTACTCTCCGGGTCGGAATCGAACCTACGACTTAAAGCTAAGCAGTCAGGGTCATGAACAACAAGACCAACAAACCACTGCGAATAAAAGGTACCTACCTAATTACTGTTCATATTCTTCAACAATATCAACAATAATAATAAGCCTTTATTGCTGCAACTAAACAAAAAAATATAATTAGACTAACTTATAAACTAACACATATGTTTCCCGGTTTATTGATTAGCGTGTCTTGTGACACATAGGCCTCTTCCAGCTGCTTCCACTCTTTTCTGTCTCTAGCTTTTCTTGACCAGGTAGCGTTTCCGACTTTCTTTATGTCATCCATCCATCTTTTTACCTGCCTGCCTCTTTTTCTTTTACCATCGTGAGGTTGCCACTCCGTTATGATCTTAGTCAATTTTGTTCTGCTGTCTCTTGTCATATGTCCTGTCCATTTCTATTTCAGCTGTCTTACTTTCTATATTATATCTTTCACGTTGGTTGTGGATCTTATTTTTTCTGATCTTATGCGGTCTTTTTTCATAACGCCTATCATGCTCCTTTCCATATCTCTCTGGCACGTTCTCAGTTTTTGGAGATGTATTTAGTTCAGTGCCCAAGTTTGGCATCCATATATCAGGCGTGGCAAGACACACGAGTTGAACACTTTTTTCTTCGCTACCATGGGAAACTGTTCGCTTTTGAAAATCTCTTTAAGTGACCAATATCTATTCCATGCATTAGCTACTCTTCTTTCGATTTCTATTTTCGTTTGGTCTCTGAATGCAATCAGTTAACCTAGGTATGTATATGTGCTCACGTATTCAATATTTGCATCATGTAGTGTTATAGCTATTTCTTCCTAGTTCGTCATTACCTTTGTTTTAGATTTATTTATGGTCAGACCCACTATTCTGCTTGCCTCTGCCAACTGATTCAGCATATGTTGGAGCGTAGTTGCGTTGTCCGCGAATAAGACTAGGTCGTCCGCATATCTCAAGTGCTTGAGTTTTTTGCCGTCTATATTTATGCCAATTTTTTCCCACTCTAGATCCCTGAATATACTTTCCAAGATTGCAGAGAAAAGTTTTGGGGATAGTGGGTCTCCTTGTCTTACACCTTTAGCTATTGGGAATTGTTCACCCGTGGTTTCTAATTTTATTTGAGCAGTGCTTTTCTCATATATAATTTTTATAATACGTATGTATTTTTAGGGACACCTTGTTAGACTAAAGCCTTCCAAAGCGAGTCGTGATATTTTGAGTTGAATGCTTTGCCGTAATCCACATATGCTATACAGGGTATTTTTTTTATGCAGTTCGGATATTTTTTTCTGTGGTTCTATATCAATAATAGAACACATTTTCTTAAATAACTTTTAACTTTTTTATCCCACCAAATCCGAGTAAAAATATCCGAGAAGCAAGGAAATTATATACACAATGTTATTCGTTGCAATAATACTATTAAACACGCGCGCGATACGACAGGGTTACGGGACGCGGGATGCAGGACGCGGGGTGCGGGTCGTGGTAAAGGACAAAAATCCACGAGCCGGCCGCGCGCCAGTCAACGCGGGCGCATCGAGAAAGTGGCACGTGTCGCAATTTCGTGCAAGCGCCGACGCACTTGCCGGTCGTAACTCGTAAGTCGTTAGAATGACGTCCCAACGATTTTCAAATCGTGAGTGCTACGAAATAGTACTAGTTTATTTACTCAGTGGTGAAAGCCTTCGTGCAGCTAGAACAATGTACGAACAAGAAAGTGTACCTCGTATGCGAGCTCAAGGAGTAAACAACCCAGTAGTTCCAAGTGAACGGACTATTTTAGCGGCCAACCAAAGGCTTTTGGATCATGGCCAGTTCACAACCCCTAGCCATGCACTAGGGTATGGCAGACCTCGCCTGGCTACGGACGTCGAAGACTTGATCTTCGAATTCTTCAAAAGAGATCCACGAGCCAGCACATACGATGCAGCACGTCGCTTCGGTATGAGCCAGCCCGCAGTGTGGAGACTGTTAAACGCAGCCGGTCTCCATCCGTACCATTACCAGCCGGTACAACATCTTCAGGAAGTAGACCAAATACCACGACGAGTCTTGTGTGAATGGCTTATTAATCATCCCGAAGCGAACATCCTATGGACTGACGAAGCACGGCAGGTACGTGAATAACAATTATTTTGAAGCTAGAACACAGTATCTGATCGGTGTAGGTACAAGTAGTTCAATCTTTACGTAGCGCGCCCGCGCGCTTTATTGTGTCGCGTCGAGCTCACAGCTGATAAGCCATCGGGTGACCATGAACATCTTTTTCAAGTAGATGTTTTTAATAAGCGATAACTTTGTTATTTTTTGGTAAAACAAAAAAATAAAAAAATACATGTTTATTAATTTTCGTAAATGTATAACATACTAAAATATCCGAACTACATAAAAAATTACCCTATATACAACACCTTACCGTACTCTGAACATTTTTCTATTAACTGTTATAGGACATGCATATGATCGATAGTAGAAAATCCTGCTCTAAATCCTGCTTGCTCCATTGGTTGCTGCTAATCTAATAATCCTGTCAGTCTGTTTAAAATCATTTTAGAAAACACTTTCTATATGTTTGACATTAAACTTATTGGTCTATTGTTTTCAATGTTATCCCTTTCGCCTTTCTTGTGTAATAGTATGATTGTACTCTTAATCCATTGCGATGGTATAAACTCTGTTCTTAAGATGGTATTATACATGTCTGTGAGTTTCCTCAGATTTTCAGGTATATTTATTGCAATTTTTTATATTTCATTTGTTATCTGATCTGGGCCAGGTGCTTTATCATTTTGTTGACTCTGTATCGCTTTTTCTAATTCTGACTGTAGGAAATCTGGTATATCTTCTATCTCGTTGTCTTTAAGATTTATAGTTGCCTTCTTGGTATTGGGTTCTGCTGCATAGAGTTTCCTGTAGAAATCAGTTGCTGTTTGGTTGTGTTTCTTCTTTTTGTCTCCTGCTTTCCAATTTCATTTTTAATGTTTGGTATCCATTTTTTTGACTCTACTAGTTCTTTTAAGGCTTTTTTGACTCCTCCCGTCTTTTGTATATGGTTGTTGATTATATTTATTCTTCTTCTAGTTCTGCCTTTTTTAATACTGTCGCTTATTTTTTTACTAATTTCTGCGATGGCTTTAAGATTATGTTTATCTTTTTCATTTTAAAAAGTTGTTTTCTTTCTTCTATTAGAGTTTTAGTTTCATTTTCCGTGTAACTTGTCTTAGGTTTCGAAAAAAAGCAGAAACAAATATAACTTAACAACTAGTATTACAAAACATTCAATAGTGGCAAAAGACAAGATAGTAGAAAATTATGATAAGAAAATAAACGAAATATTTGGACTATCACACAGTAAATTGACGAAACCTAATATCAACAATACTCATATCCAAACTCATTCAAAGAAAACTCCGGTAATTTTACTCTAAAAACCTTTCCATCGCTCCCACAAATCAATTTTCCTACCAACTTATATTGAGGACCAAAAGGTTAAAGTTTTGGTCAAATTTTTGTCCGTTCGACAACCTTGGCTGCCAATGAATTACACGTTGATACAGAATGCAAATGAACATTTTAAAATAAAATGAAGTGCAATAAAATCAGTGGTATCGCTTTAATTTATATGTGATATTTCCGCGAGTGAAATAATAATTATTTTTGTGAAAATATAATAAAAATAATTTATAGACTCACGCCCGTATCCCCGAAGGGGTAGGCAGATGTATAATAGTACACCCACATTTCGCCATGATTTTTTAGGTCCCACGTAATAGCAAGCCACCAGACTAAGTGCTGCTACTGAGAATTCGGAAGAACCCAGTAACACTTTTGCTCGACCCGGGAATCGAACCCGGGACCTCTGATCAACAGTCGCATACGCTATCCACTGAATCACGGAGGCAGTCCTGTTAGTAATAATACGTTCTGTATATAGGTAACCGGGCCCGTGCCCAGTAGCAAGAAAATTGCTACTGGGCACGGGCCTCTTTTTATGGTGTGACCAGTAGCATAAAAAATTGCGCATCTCAAAGAGCTGTCGCAAGTTGACTGCACGGTTGGCGTAGTGGTATAAGCATCCACCTCGCCGCTTGACACTGTGCCAAGTGTTGTGGGTTCGATTCCCACACGAGAAAATACTTTGTGTTATCCATAAATTGTTGTTTCAAGTCTAGGTGTTAATTTTGTCCGTTGGTTGGACGTTTGTAAAGTCCCCCGGGGCACAGGATTTATTCCTAGTGGGGGACTTGTCTTAAAAAAAGGTGAGTGCGTATCTTCCGTGATTCGGACCAAAATGCCTGATGCAGTCATGCCTGATGCAGCCATAGCTGCATCAGGCATTTTGCAGGCAATCGAGATTTGGTGGATTTTAGCAAATATACGGTATTACTAATTTTCTTTATAATAAATTATGACTTTTGACATATAATTGTGATA
Organism: Euclidia mi; assembly: GCA_944739405.2. NCBI lineage: Eukaryota > Metazoa > Arthropoda > Insecta > Lepidoptera > Erebidae > Euclidia > Euclidia mi. The sequence continues at coordinate 71,320,074 of OX123192.2, forward strand.
TGTGGTACTCACATTTTCTTGTTATAACTACAAACTGTCTTAAATTTATATAATTTATTCACATTCTTTACTTGATGTATCACTGTTGACATCGCGACTACTGACATTTCATTAATTTTCGTAAAATGTAAAATTACATACATAACTCTCTAGCTTTATAAATTATAATTATCTCAATGCCTAGTGATCCAATGAATATCTAAGTACGACTGAGTAATTGAGTCACAAATTTTTACATTGTCATAATGTTCGCGAAAGACATGTGCAGTCTGCCAATTTGCACCCGGCCAGGTGGACGATGGCCTTACCCTTCTCATAGTGAGAATAGGTATTTGCCTAGAAGAGGGATAGATTATTAAAAGCTTTATGATCTTGTGTCCTTGTGTTTATAAAATAAACAATACTATCTATTCCATCACATATACACAATACTATCTATTACATCACATATACACAACACCATCTAGTTCCAAACTAAGCAGAGCTAATACTATGGCTACTCGACATATAGATGAACATACATTTGCTTTGTCTTTTTACATGTTACGCCAAAAATGTTCGACTTAAGCGGGAATCGAACCCGCGACATTGAGCGTGGCAGTCGTTTACACTCCCGATGCGCCACGGGGCTGTCAAATGCTTAATTAAACAGGTGTATACATACATACACAGTCTCACGCCTATATCCCCGAAGAAGTAGGCAAAGGTATATTGCTACACCCACTTTTCGCCAGATTTAGATTAGATTATACTTTATTGCACACCAAAATAAATGATTACAGTAAAGACTTAAAAAACTAGGAATAATGCACAATCGGCCGCCTTATCGCTAATTGCGATCTCTTCCAGGCAACCTTTGGATGGACAGGAATGATGTTAGCAGTTTTATGAGGCGATGGTGTAGTTAATACGATGAATACGCAATAATAAAGATTTAAATAATATACACACATACATAGGGTTCCCATCAAGAACTTAGGGTCCCAAGTCAACCTCACCTGCAAGTGGTGCACCTGCCGATTAACGGACGAGGCTCTGGCAAACAAAATATCCCGATAAGCGGCAATAGGCTCGCCACCTATTACGTGGGATCAAAACACTGGCGAAACGTGGGCGTTTAATATGCCTCTGCCTACCCCTTCGGGGAAACAGGCGTGAGTCTATGTATGTATGTATGTACACACATACATTTAAAATATCATACAAAAATACTTACACATGCATAGATAAAATACATACATGATACATACGTAAAATATACAGATTTATTTTAGTCCCACGTAATAGGGGGCGAGCCTATTGCCGTACCGGGCACATACCAGACTCCGTGCTGCTACTGAAAATCGCCTAACGGAAAACCCAATAACACTTTGCCCGACCCGGTGATCGAACATTTAAGCCGCAAGACCTACAATTCAGTTTGAACAGGTATAGGTAAATCCATTTATATAGAGGGTTGCACGTAAAACTTTCAACAAATTACGTTATAGTGACTGCTGTATGAAAAGTTTTGAATGCTTTTAGTTTCAAACTAATACGCAACAAGTTGCACAACTTTTATAAGTGTCTGATACAAAACGGTGTATAATGTAATACATGCATAGCTTCTCCTGTTTACTGAAGACTACAAGCTTTAGTTCTCCATCAAGAAAATGATTCTTCAATACTCATCTTAGCGTACAAGCTGTATGGCGGTTTTATAATAGAGTTTAAAGTAAATCTTGAAAAAAATCTTCTTAGTATTTTAAATGTAAATAGGTAGGTAATTGAGATGGCTGTTTCGATTGATATTTCCATACCTCCCACGTAAGTTGTAGTAAGCCACAAAAAAATTGCGAAATGCAAATCTACCCTATTTTTATAAGTTTCGTTAAATATTTAGATTTTGCGTTTTAACTGAAATCTACCCAATTATGCATAGTTTCGTTATTTTTATCACATTTAATGCTTTATTCATTAAATGTTAAAGCTGTGGAACAGATTTTGATAAAATGATTAGTAGGTAATAATTAGCATGAACATTAAAATAACACAAAGCCCACCATTTGTTGCGATAAGTGATATTAGCGATCGCAACCTAGTATCCGGTAAAATTGTGGTTTATTACGTAATCAAGAAAAATAAACCAAAGGTATATGAGACTTGATGGAAATAAAGAATAGAAGAATATCGAAACTAGATCTGAAATATCCATCACGCGCTGTAGAAAATATCGATATAATATTAGGTATGTAATGATACGTATTATTACAGATACCTACATGTAATTCTGTGTACGGTATGTATAAGCAATCAGGGTATTACATTGAGGTGCTTATAGGTGTAATATTAAACCGGTTTGTAACCCAATATTTAATTACGTTGTAATATTTTGTGAAAGAATATATGGATTTCTCATGAGCTTTGAGCTTTTAGATTAGTAATTGTTGCCCGCGTTTTCAGGCAGATTTTCAACCCTGATTTGCTCAGCAAGAGGTGATTATGTTAAAATATCTTGCCTTACTGGGTGACTGCCTCGTTGGTCTCGCGGCATAAATGTGCACGTGGGATTGGGAGGTCTCGGGTTCGATCTCCGAGTCGGGCAAAGTGTTATTGGGTTTTTCCATTAGGAAATTCTCAGTAGCAACACGGAGTCTGCTAATGTGCCCGGTACGGCAAAAGGGTCGCCCTACGTGGGACTAAAATAAATTTGGCGAAAAGTGGGTGTAGCAATATACCTCTGCCTACCTCTTCGGGGATATAGTCGTGAGACTATGTATGTATGTACGTACTGGATGCCCACGTTGTATAAGCAATCCACTATCGAAATTTTTTGTTTCGGTAGCATCAGTAATTTAGGCTCTAATATTAGATACGCAAAGTGACTGCCAGCGGCGGGAAACGAAGAGCTGAAATTCGGGCTCAGTGGCGAGACATTGGAGATGTGGAATATGGCAGGTTGATTATGATGAATTTACTCTTCTTACTTTGAGAAAGATAAGGCAATTGTATACCACGCCGGCCAAGTGCGTGTTGGCGAACTATCCATATCTTTTGCGAAACTTATGAAGAACTCACAGACATGAAGGTTTTGCCACAATGCCTTCTTTATGCGATAATTATTAACAATTTAATACGCACTTCACTCAAAGCTCGAAAATTCGTTGGTGCGCGCCGTGCATTCAAAACTGAAACTCTGCGTAGCAGTCTGTCAGCCTCTCCACCAGACTATCGCTGCCTTTTTGATATCACTCATCATCATCATCATCAGCCTTGAACAGTCCACTGCTGGACTAGGCCTCTCCTTTGAAAGGAGGAATTGGCCTACTATACCACGCTGGCCAAACGGGTTGGTAAAGGGTTTGTATCAAGTTTTCCTTCTTTTACAGTGCTGTTCTCAATATGTAAATGTTTACAATATGAATAATTTTACAGTGCTGTTCTCTGCATAATACGCTCCCTCTGTCGGCTCTTACGACACCTATGGGATGATATGGGTTGGTGACACTCCGTATTCTTTATCCGTCACCACACGGATGGATCACTACGAAGTTTTAATGCTTATAAACACTATGTTCCACAAAAAAATAAACATACAACAAAATCAGTAGTGACACGACCAAAACACTTTACAAGAAACCATTGAGTACATTTTTACGATACACACGAGTTCATGTTAACGTCATGTTGAACTTTGTTTAGCACAGCCGAAGCCGTCAAATCGATTGTGATTTTATCGTAAAAGCGTAAAAAGTGTGTCAAAAGGCTGCCTGCTGTACCTTCAAGAGAACATTAAATTAAGAGGGGAAATGTACAAATGGTTTTTCGTTTTGGTCTTGTACTTTTGTTAGTGCTGTTGCTTTGGGTGTTATTTATGGTTCGTTTAATATGTTTTATTTATGTATTAGTTTTCTCATGTGGCCTTAAAAAAGTCGTGACAAGGATTAAGAAAGGTATGCTGAAATGGTTTAGACACGTAGAGCGAATGAATGAAGAAAGAATGACGAATCAGATATATAAGGCACATGTGTGCGTACTAGTCGGTTGCAGCAGACCTCTTAAGGCGTTCGTCGACCACATTGGAGACGCCTTGAAAACGGAAATGTCCGAAGCACCCGTAACCGGCGAGCAAGAATGAAAGTAAGCTCTGTAAGTCAATAGGAGGATTTTATCTACTATACCAAACGGTTTAGTACAGAGTTTGTTTTGACTTTGACGACCGGTTGGCGCAGCGGGAGTGTAAGCGACTGCTACGCCGAAGGTCGCGGGTTCGATTCCCGCTCAAGTCAATCATTTGTGTGCGTGAACATGGATCTTTGTCTTGGTTGGGTGTTTCTATGTATAATATGCATGTATTTACAAAAAAGTTTATATGTAAGTTTATCCATTACCTGTACAGTTATAGTATATATTACAGTACCCATAGTACAAGATCTTAGTTTGGGACTAGATGGTGTTGTGTGAAAGTGGTAAAAAAAAGAAACCATCTCTTTGTAAAAATATTATTTGCTTCGTGTATTTTCGTCACCTCTTACGACACAAACAGAATGAAATAAGGTAGTGATATTTTATATTCTTAATCCGTAATCCTTAAGATGTATGAGTATGTCTAGACAGAAATTATTAACCCACGCATATGAAATACAGCACAGATTACCTGTCTGTTTTTAAAATACAGGTGACATGAATTTTAAAACGAGACAGGTAGTCTTTACTGTATTTCTTATATGCGAAGAGGTGTTTAGTATTCAAGTCCCGATTCTTAATCTCTGCGATGTGGTCTCGTATTACCTAAGTGTAGTCGTCTAAGCAAAGGCCAAGTGGGTTGGTGTGTTGCTATATTATTATTTTTGTCACGAGTCAGATTTGCGGTGCAAAATAAGAAAATAAAGAGCAAGTCGGCGTATTCAAAGATGTATGCACATTTATAAGTGCTCAGCGCACAGAGACGCAATATGTATGAATCGACTGAGGCTTATCAAAGAAGTCAGGAGTGTGTTGTCGACCTGAATATGAAAAGGTGGAGGAGTGGGATGAGGGAGAAGGAATATGATATAGGACCGGCACTCCCACTCACCGAACGAAACGTAACAGTATAGATACTGTTACTGTACGCCTATTTGATTACATTTTGTTAAATCCACATCATTATCGCGATATAATATAAATCTGGCTCGTGTGAATCAAAAGGGGAACCAGCAAGACGTGGAACAATTCGCAGACAAATTGAACTCCATACATCCGAACATCCGATTCACATACGAAATGGAGGTAGACGGATCGTTACCCTTTCTCGACGTTAAAGTAACAGTGAGAGATAATGGTACCCTTGGACACACTGTATATAGGAAACCGACACACACAGATAGGTATCTTAACGCGAACTCGCACCACCATCCGCGGCATTTGGATTCCGTTGTGTCATCGTTAGTGAACAGAGCGTATGACCTGTGTGACCCTGAACAATTAAATAGTGAATTGTCACATGTTCAGGAGGTACTTAGGCGCAACGGATACAAAAAGAAGATACTCCGCCTGAAGAGGAAAGATCGTAGACCTGAAGTGAGCAGAGGGCCGGCTTACATGCCGTATCTAAAGGGAGTAACGGACAAGGTTGGAACAGTACTCAAGAAATACTCCATCAAGACTGTAAACAGTCCGTTCTCTAAGATAGCACATAATCTGCGTACCCCAAAGGATGTCATTCCTCTCCAAACACCTGGCGTCTACAAAGTCGATTGCAGCTGCGGTAGTTCATATATCGGGCAGACTAAGCGTACAATCGCTGAAAGAGTAAAGGAACATATCGCAGCTGTGAAAAACCGACATATTAATAAGTCGGCTATAGCTGAGCATTTGTTGGAGTCTGGACCAAACCACTGGATAGAACTGCATCAACCACAAGTCTTATCCACCGATCGTCACTATTACTCCAGGATAGTACGTGAAGCGGTAGAAATCAAGAAATATAACAATTTCAACCAGGAGGATGGATATAGATTATCGGTTACTTGGAATCCAGTCATCAGCAAATGTAAACACCGCCGCAGTGATAAATCTCAACAGTGTATAGACGTCATTAGTGTAGTGTGTCGGAGTACCGACAGTGCGAACTTAAATAAAGACCAAGTGAGGGTAGGTGCCGAAACCCGCACTTCCACAAGACGGCGCTGAGCTCTCATCAGTCTCTCCGCGACCACGCTCGGTGCAAGAAGAGCGAAACGTCGGAAACAAATAGGTATTTATACCTTAAAAAATAATTGAACGCGATTAAGACCCGCTTATTTATTTTGTATGATGTATACAAATCGCGAAAGTTTAAAATCGATTAAAAATATTATCGGTTCCAAACTAAAATAGAAAGTGCTTGCGTGCAAAAAACTTATCTACTATCCTCTATAAACGCTCTTAAGAACCATAGATAATTCTAGAATCCATTTCTATTCGTAGTGCAACTTGGATAACAACATTAATTTAAATTCAAATGCTTCTGTCATGAACAATAGAATATGGAGTAGATGCCAATGACAAGCATTGTGGGTGAATCAATTTTATACAAGTAACTATTTGTCTCAGATTATTAATATTTCTACTATTGTTGGGGATTTAATAATAGATTTTACTATTAGAGACTGTGGACTATAGATTTTATCTATGGTCTGTTTTTACGTTTCGACTAATCGCCGGATTTAATATCTAATACATCATATATATATATAATGGATTTTGAGATCAGAGATGCATATCTTAATATATAAAACCCTTGCGTTACTGACTGACTGACAGACACGCTACAGCCGAAACTATTGGGCGCAGGAAGCTGAAATTTGGCATGTATGTTCCTTGGGGACCGTAGAGGTGCACTAAGGGATTTTCCGAAATTCCTATGGGATCGGCCAAAACGGGTAAATTAAAAAAAAATCAGGCGTAGCTGCTGGCGTCCTCTAGTCTGTATATATAAAATCATTGCGTTACTGACTGATAGACAAGCTGCAGCCAAAAATATTACGTGCAGGAAGCTGAAATTTGGCAGTTCTGTTCCTTGGCGACCGTAGGGGGTTAAGAAGGGATTTCCTGAAACTACTACGCGATCGGGCAGAACAATTTAAATTTAAATATAGGCGAGCTGCGGGTATCCTCTAGTTTAGTATACATACATACATATTTACATACAGCTCCATACAAAATTATGTCAAATGTGTATCATTAATCTCTAAGTCCATGGATAGATTATATATTGGGAACGGCAGTCGGCTTAGAACGGGGTCAAAGGTATAATATCAGTGTTACACGTGTCAGTATTGGGTTTTTTTTTTGGAGAAACTTGAGATCTATTAATCAATCTTTATTTCTAAGAAAACGTTTATAAATAACAAATTTACTTCAACTTTACCGGCCTAATATTTTTGATCGTATTTATACTAATAATATAGATATTAATCCTTTTATATGTTGTATCATCATCGCCTTAGCGTTATCCCGGTTGCATCTAAGACTTACAGCCTTGGAGCCCGAGGTCCGCTTACCGGTCTAAGCAGGTATGACAGGATATCAACTTTTCCACAGAGCGACTGCCGTCTGACCTCCGTAACCCAAAGGGATAGCGTTCTATGGTTTAGACCAGTATCAGTTTATTTGAGGATACTGACTCGTTTATCGCTCCGATATTCAATTGTCACTGTGTCCGGTCCGTTCGCTCGCGCTTTATTTATACTGGCCGGATAACATCACTAGCGCATTCTAGATGCTTCTACAAAACTGTCGAAATAATCGCGAACAGTCGATACTCGATACAGCAACGCCATCTAGTACAGAGTAGCTGAATTACCTTTAAACCACCGATACATTCAATCTCTTTTAGTACCCCCATTCACCGATAGATGGCGTAACAATACTTACTGCGTAGTTTTAGGAGATATGTCACTTCGTGTGAACTGTCAAAGTGTTTGTGTGTGTGAGTGTATTGACAAATGGCAAACACTGCATTGTCAGTAACAGCTTTATTTGCCAATCCTAATTGATTTCCTAGCCCTTTCTCACACAGTGTGTTTAAAAGAGGGCATTATCTTAGTTCATTGATTTCATCAAGAAAGTTTGGTTCACCACGACATAAACCCTATATTTTGTATTAGCATTGCTCCTTTCAATTCTGCCCAATATACTTAAGCCTCTCTATCCAAACCATTATCATAGAACGGCCAGTGTACTTGTTAGCCACTTTAATTGCATAAAAAATGCAAGGTAGCATCGAGGCAAAGTGCATTCACAACGTTTTTCGGTCGAAGAAAACGTCAGACCAAACTATTTCTAGCTTCAAAATTTTTAGCTATTTACTTTATTAATTCAAGAATATCGTACGCAGGCGTGAAGATATCAATGACATTGTACACGAAATATTTATTTTATTATATGATTACTTTTTTGGTTCTGGTCTCGCTCATCTCCATAATATTTCGTGTGGTGATGGATTAAGAATTCAGTGTCACTACCCTATTTTTTTTCTTTAGTATCGTAGAAGGATTCATCATCATCATCATCAGCCTTTAACAGTCCACTGCTGGACTAAGCCTCTCCTTTGAAAGGAGGAATTGGCCTACTACACCACGCTGGCCAAACGGGTTGGTATAGGGTTTGTATCTTAATATATTATATCTTAATCCGTCACCACAGGGACGGTGGTTAGTGCACATGGCTACAAATCAAGCTGAACAGTTGCAGTACCATTTTGAAACTTATTTCCTACGTCATAAGGACGGTACAAAGGTCAACGTGTCTAGCTTGATGAGAAGCTGTGTGAAGATGAAACTAATAAGATGCCATACTTTACGATAGCGATGTTCCAGATGCCAGATATTTTTTTTACTACCCGTAATTTTGGTGATAGCAGAGACTTAAGAATGGCAGGGTGTTATCAGCATTTCAGCGTTTTCACACTTGTCACGAGTGATTTTCTTCTACCAAGAATACTGATTATGAAAAAATAAACACCATTTTGGTATTCTGCGAGAATGACACACAATTACATATTAAAATTAAACTACAGTTTACGGTTTTAGTATATACCAGATACCATTTAAACTGAACTAGAGGACCCGTGCTGCTCCACAGCATATTTTAATATTATAAAAAAGCTCTTACATATAGGTATGATGAGTACGTTGTTTATCCAGCTAAATATTTCTGTGAGAAGCATGTTTTTTTTTTGGTTTGTGTATGGGTGTGATTAATCCATCATAATTTAGAGATGTAATAATTACGTTTATGATTTCATCAGTTACCTGATAGAGATGGGTGTTTTGGTAGAAATGGTAGCTTTGGTAGCAATCGTAAGTAACATTTCCACCAAAACTACTATTCCTACCGAAAATATTATTGCTATCAAAACTACTATTTATACCAAAACTACTATTCGTACTACCACTATCATATCTAACTTCTTTTTCAAAACTACCATTTCTACCAAAACCGCCGGTGCTGTCAAAAGTACCTTTTCTCCCAAAACTACTATTCTTTCCAAAGCTACAATTTCTACCACTTGTAATATAATTATATGACAACAGTACCTATGAACCGCTGTAATATGTTCCTCATAAAAAAAATTAAGATGCCCGAAGAACGTCCGTAATTTAAAAACACAAAAATGTTCCTAACATAAAACGTAATTTACCCGTCTGTAGGGTTGATTTTCCCAACATTAGGCGGAATTTTCACTACATTTGGGGAAAATGCCTCGGGTGGCGGGTATTCTGACGTCGTTACCGCGACCCCGTCATGAGGGTCGATAGAGGAACACCATGGTGTTTTAGTGGGTATCCCCGAACATCTAGGGGGGAGAGCCGAGCCACATACCCCCCCGCCACCTGCCCCAAACTTGGTACAGAGTTAGCGGAGGGGTCCCTTTGAGAGACAGTCCGTAACTGGATTTCATCGCGATACAAAAAAAAGGGGGGAAAATTTCTCAACATCAGAGATCAGTTCACCCAACATTTAGGGTTAACTCGTAACTTTCGGCGAATATTACCTGCCATCAGCGATAATTCACTATAGTGATAATTTTACTAACACCGGGTATAATTTTACACACCACCACACTCACACCCGTATGAAAGTAAGGCAAGATCACCTTAAGGCGCTGTCCTAAGCGACTGTTTTGGTAAATGAGGGGGTGAAGCAGGGGAGGTGAAGGGAGCTTAGCTCCGTCTACTGCGGGGCGCCCCCCTTCTTTCTCATCGCGTGCGGCCGTATTCTGGCGACATCCATATTCCAATATTTCAAAATCGCAAGCAAAACGTTTTAGCATATTGAATTGAGATACTGATATTAAAATTTATATTACATACATCAATCTGTTTGTACAATATAGGCATAGCGCAATTTTTGTTCTCAGTGCAGCCATGAGCAAAACTGGTTTACATTAGACGTTATAGGTATTAAATGTTGACGAAAGTAGGTAAATACCTACGTGCCGTAAGATGATAAAAATAATTAAGTCAGTTCCATGTATGGAGAGGCCATTATTATGTTTGTTTTGTTTTTGTATAAAAATAGTGAAGCAGTTCATAGAATACCTACATCTAATTCCATTCCTACCAGTTTTCAAATCTGTTTTGCAATAAATTGGCTGTGACATACGGGCGGACAGACAGACAGACATTGCGAATCTATAAGGGTTCCGTTTTTACAATTTTTGGCTACGGTACCCTAAAAAACACAATACTGCTCTACTAAGCGCAAAAGCCGTATCTCAACTAAAGCGAGTTACGAGATACTTGAAGTTTAGTAAAAGTTGATTTCTTTTATTTATTTATGGATGTTTATTGTTATTATAGGTATAATTATTATGGCAAAGGTTTCGAAATACGTCGCCGTTTTTAGGGGTTGTGAGTGATTGGAGAGGGAGCACGGGAGGTCTTGAAACCCCCCTCACCATTTTCACTTGCCGGAAATACTTGGTTTCCTCTGAAAAAAAAATCTCCAAACATCGGTGTGTATGGCACTGCCAACTTCCACATTCTTCACACTAGTTTAATAAACTAAGGTTGTCGGAGCCCTGCAAAGGGCTCCTATTTTCGGATTAAGGGTCAAAAGAGAATCTAACATAACCTATTTATTTACTTATTACAGTCGCACCTAACCCAAGGCACTCGAAAGCAATGACGCACAAATTTGACATTAGCTGTCAATATGATCATTCCAAGATGGCAGTTTTGCGTTTCGTTTCACGTTTTTCATATAAAACCTAAAAATTACAATTGTAAAACTGTACTAAAGTATTAAAACTATGTTCCGTTTTGCATATTTGCCGAAGTATTTATGAAATTTTGGAAATTGTTTAAAAATATTAAGACGCAACTCCGGCAGCCAAAATTACTTTTAGGGGATTAAAACGAACTACCTTAAGTCCCCTACACTACCAATACCCTCAAATTCAGGCGACTCGTTTCGAAACCCAACCCATTATTATTTTTCAAAATAGATGAAACATCAAAAATATATGTGGATATATCTTATTCATGAGATACTGCTATGTCGCTTAGAAAATTATAGAATTAGAATTTGAGTTACTGCTTTTTCGTTAGCTCTCGTCATACATGTTTGTATGGAAAAATATAAAAAAATTCTTTCGCTTCAAATATGTGTTGTTTCAAAGAAAATAAATATTAAAAGATATTTATTTATATTCATTTATAATTTATTAACGAAATACAGAGTTTACAGCTCATCAAAATTTAGCTGTCTGCTACAACCCGGCAGGTTTTCTTTATTCTCATCGAATGTTAAAGGCAGTATGTGAGGTGATAAGGCTTCAATACTTATTATTTGCTGTTGTTCACGAGGCACAGTTTCATTTACTTTCCTTTTACGGCTTGGTATTGTAGAAATTTCAAGCACTGATGAAACATTTTCCTCTCCGTGATCTCGCAACGCCATCCCTTGAGCTTGACGAGAATCAAAAATTTCAGGCAACTGCCAATTCATATAAAACGCCACAAGCTTCTCCCAGAAAACATCATCTCTTTCTATAATTTCTATTTTTAGTGGTATACTTTCGCCACTACACACAGCAAATAAACACTTTTGTTTGCGTGTAACGTGGCGTTGCCCCTGAATTTGGTAATAACAATTACAATATTTGTTTAGACTAGTCAGTTCACTTTTTTATCATGTTTCCATATTTGTATTTTATTTGCTCTTATACTATTCTCCAGGCCGTTCTTATAAGCAACTTTAGAACATTAGATTTCCACAATAGTGTTTGAACCTATTAATCCATCTGGCGTGGCACCAATAATCGAATAATCCACAAGGCTCGATTGTTACATTTTCTTGCTTCGCCAGTTGTTCATTTTAGATTCCATGCGCAACTGATTTTACATTGCAAATATTTTATTTGTACAAAATATTTTTTACTAAGTTGGCTTTACTGCTGTTATCTCTTCTTTTTACCACTATACAAAAATTTCAATCTGTCAACATATTCTTACGCAATTCGAACCAGTCACTGCTATCCCTCTTTTAATTTTTGCTTATCACTACGGAACAAAAGTCAAATTTGTTAAAAAAATTGTTTGGCATTTCTTGGCTAGCTCTTGAACAGATCGTGTTAGGAATGACTGAAGTCAAATGTGTGTAAGACGTTGCAGAACTGTTATCTTTAACTTCACTGTAATTACAATACTCGTAATGATAATTAGTTACGTACTTTATTATTTAAAAAATACTATATCTTGTGTTATAGCAAACAGTGAAGTTGCCTTCTTACTTATAAATGATTGATTTTAGAAATTAAAAAGATATTAGATGTACTGAGACATACCTAATAGTTTATGAATAATCAAAGTTTTACCCGATGTACCTAAAAAGGTTTATGTTCAAAACACAATAATACAACATTCGTTACCGCTTGTGTGCGGATTGCGGAGCGCCATATTAGCGCTGTCATCTTTATTGTTCGCCGTGGCGGCATCTTAGCGCTCCAGGCGCTCTGACAAGCTAATGAATTTGAAATATAGGTGCATAAAATGATTCGATTTTATGCTATTACTCTTTCAAAAATTTTGAAAACTGTGGCAGCTATGTTTTGTGAGAATAATTTATATAATTATATTATGCATAATCGATAGTATATAAGTAACATAGTTAGTCATAAAAGACTCTTATGAAAATAATTTGTGTAAAAATTTTACATATTTCATAATCACTTGGCCATGGATGAATTTATATTTTATTACGACGCTTTCTTGTACAAATCCTTCGTAGAACTTCATTTCTCTAATTGTCCATATTTTATTCTTCTAATTATATATTTATAAGCACAGAAACAATAACACATTAAACGCAACAAGAGTATAAACTTAGGTCCTAATTATATGTGCCCATAGTTACATGAAAAGCCTATTTGATTCAAAGTATTCAGTCTATAACATAAAACATGAAATTACGAACTCAAATCGGCGTATTATATTAACAAACAGGTTTACGTAAAATTTCGTGCAGCGGAGACGCAAGCGACATGACCTATCTCTCACAGGGCTCATAGCCCAATGATGAGGTCTGGGCGGGGCGTAAACTAGCAACTGACACTCAGTACACCGCTTATGCTAATAAGGTTTAAATTGCTGAAGCGTTTGATATTGATGGGATCTACCGAGGGTCAAAATCATAGACGTTTGGCAGATTTGATTTAATTTTACAAAATATACACGTATAATATGAAAATAAATAGGGTAATTCTTTAGTTCAGTAGATTTCCTACAATATTATAAAAAAAAATATGACAGCTTACGATTAAAATATTGCAAACAGTGAGACGAAAGATTATTTTCTGCCTCGATTTTGTGATTTTTTTACCGTGATTCTATTATACGTACATGAAAAATTCTTTCAAAAGTCTTTTGTTCAGACTTTTGACTTTAAGCTCAAATTTTTGCTAGTTTGTAATAAGTACCGTTATGGCTAGATACGCGACGAAAAATTAGGTGTTTCACGGCTTCTGAGGTATAACAGCGCCTTAAGGAGGCATAACGGTTTTTCCTGACAGTTACCGCAAGGAACTTATTAGATGCCATAAAAATATTTTTGAATTTAGAACCGTCCATGTAGAGAGAAAGCAATGGAATCTTTAGAAATTTATAGGAAAATATTGAAAAATAAGTTCAATGTCCACACCTATCTTCCTTCAAACTTACCCAATTTAAATAAGTATACCATCAAATGAAAGAGCTCTTATCAGCGCGTGTTTTAGGCCTATAACGAAACGCCTACCTCAATGAGAACCAGATATATAGAAGCAGAAAGTCATTGACTACGGCTACGAAAACGTAAAAAATGTATGGGAGAAAACTGTTTTTGCACATAACTTGATGAATGTGCAAGTTAGGTAATTTCTAATGCTTGATGACAAATCTATGCAGCGAGAGCTTTCATTTAAAAAAAACATCACGCGAATCGGTTGGGTAGAACGGGCTGGCCGACTCGTATTATAAAACACAAATTCTTTTAATATATAGATGATCTAGAATCTACAGTATTTATTATAAGCCGAAATTTGCGTTAATTAACAGGAATCATAGTCACGGAAAATTGTAAATCTTACAACATTTGATTAACCTTTCGAGTACCGAGGACATGAATTCATATCCTACAAAAAAGTCCCCTTGTTTACCGACGACATGAATTCATGTCCAGATTCCGTCCTTCAATCTTTGACGTTTTTTACACTGATATAGTACATTTTATCAATTATTTCAAATGGCATTGTATTTTTACGAATCAGAGGCAACCCTGAAACCTTTTTCTGATCCATTTTGATGTCAAATTAAAGAGTAAAAGGACATTTCATTACAATGCTCGCGAATACTGAGAATTTTAGCAAATGTTTGCTATTGAAAAGGGGGAATTATTATAATGAATACATGCATTTTTTAGTTTTAATTGGAAGACCCATATTATACAGAATATAAAAATACAAAAAAAAAAAACAAAAAATAATTTTATTTTCAATTATAATACGCTATAGTTGTCGATAAAACCGGTATTTCAAGATCCATTCAAAACAGAGAGCTACACAAAACTAAATATACACTCAAATGTTATTATTATATTTTTTTACTATCGGCTATATATGTGGGTTTCAAGAAATTGTAACTCGAACTCTTACAAAAAACAACTCTAACAAAGACCTCTCAAAGCGTTAATATTCAATAGGCGGGTCCACACAGACCGAGCAGCCTCGCGAGGAAAATGCTTCGCGAGGCTGCTCGGTCTGTGTGTGTGTACGTGGCTCGGTCAAGGAAAACGCATGTACCGCCGCGGCCGAGCTTAGCGTGCGCCCGAGCTACCCAATTAGACACGTCCACACAGAGCGCGCAGCCTCGCGAGGAATTGGTGCGCGAGGCTGCGCACTCTGTGTGGACGTGCCGCGGCCGAGGCAAGCGCGTGTGCCGCCGCGGGCGAGCGACCGAGCGGCCGAGCCATCGAGTTTGGTTTTTTGTTTTGCCGCGGTCTGTACGCTGTTTCGTGCCTCGCTCGAACATAATAATCCTTACTAATAATATAATTTCGCAAGTGTATTTGTATGTTGGACATTTTTTTTATAGACTCACATCTGTATCCGCGTAAGGATAGGCAGAATTATAATATTATTACATCCACATTTCACCATGAAATGTTTAGGTCCCACGTAATAGGGGACGAGCCTATTGCGGTTAACGGGCACATCAGCAGACTCCATGCTGCTTCTGAGAATTCGGGAAAACCCAGTAACACTTTTGCCCGACCCGGGAATCGAACCCGGGACCTCCGCTCAGCAGTCGCATACCCTATCCACTGGTCACTGAATGACGGAGGATACATTCATCATCCCCCCCGTGGGATCTCCACCTTGTCGTGGTGGGGGGGCTTAGTAACCGTGGATTGGTGACCCGCGGTGAAGCTAAGAGGGATCCAGGAGGGGACGCTCCGCGTGGGCTTGACGGAGGCCTGCGCAGGATGCGTCCAAAGGGGCGGGTGCGAGGGACAGTTCTTCTGTCCCTCGCAGTCGGGTGCGGTCGCGGGAGGAGAGGCGTGTCGGTGTTGCGTTGCCGCGCGCCCTATCTCCCGCGACCAAATGGAGGCGCACCATCGTTGCGTCGCGGTGGGGCCGCAGAGGACGAGGAGATGCGGTGTTACGTTGCCGTCCTCCCTATCCTCTGCGGCCGCTGAGTGTTTTGGCGGCGGTGCCCAACATCTTCATCCGCCGCCAAGGGGGTTTTGTTCGGGGCCCGCCTGACCATCTGGCGGGCCAATACCCGTCTGGGGGGTAGCGACGAATGCTTATGCGAATCCCTACCCTCCGACACACGGGTACATGAGGAACACGGGTTGGTTTTTAGTCAGTAAGAGTCTGACAGTCCCCTTCGTCCTTCCCCCGGGGCGGAGGGACTCCATGAGGATTTTCCAACCCGATACCAAAAAAAAAAAAAAAAAAAAAAAAAAAAAAAAAAAAAAAAAAAAAAAAAAAAAAAAAAACATTCATCATTACATTCTCATCTTTGACGCTATTTATTTTATTGTACGAATAATAATCCTTCAGTCTGTGCTTCGGTTACAGTATCCTTGCCTACAGATATTCATTTCCTATAGTTCATTCTATATTCTTTTCCATGTCTACCTATTCCATCCTTTAGGTATAACAATAATCGACGACCGGTTGGCAAAGCGGGAGTGTAAGCGACTACAACGCCGAAGGTCGCGGTTTCGATTCCCGCTCATGTCAAACATTTGTGTGCATGAACATGAATGTTTGTCTTGGTCTGGGTGTTTCTATGTATAAATTTACAAAAAAAGTAAGTATAAGTAAATATGTATATTATGGCCCATTATTACCATTGTCTAGTACCCTAAGTAGGTACAGCAATTGGCGTCAGTCATGCAGCCGGCTAGTAAAAACACATGCCACAACCCTATTGCAGTATGACCATTTCCAAGTACTATATTTATAAATAAAATTTAAAAATAAGAGAGAGGAGATACCAACAATCTCACATTGATACGTAGACCGATAGATGGCAAATGTACTATTTCACTCTAATTCACAAGTCGACAATTTGATACATGCGCAATAATACTTAATAGATTTTCAAATATATTTTCATGTTCTGAATTCAAACTTTATGACAACTACAATTTTGTTTTTTCCTACGGTGCCGAGGCTGCCGCGCTCTAGGCCGCGTTCACATTTATCTGATGTAATCTGTCGTGACGGCGTCTGTCGTGTCGCGACAGACAATATCCCGGTCTGCGACAGAGAAGGGGGGTGGGGGGGTACAGCGCGAATTAAGAGATTGGACTCAGATTAATTGTAAAAAAAATACTTTATTTAATTATAACAGCTTAACAGTATATTTAAAATATAAAATAGTAATCGCTAATGTTAGATCTACAAAGGTGTTTATAATAAATTAATGCTAAGATGACAATAAGATTATCTAGATAATTTGCTGGGGAGAGATGTGCTGACGAAGCTAACATTGCTGGGTTCCGTACAGTTAACTCGCGCGACACAACTCGTCAGACTAATGTGGACGCGCCACTGTCTGTCGAAAAGCGTCAGACGCGCGTATGCAATTGTGCGCCATGGACAACGAACTAATTGACTTCCTTTTTATAATATTATTCTTATACAGTACCTATAGATGAGCTAATTGAATACGAAATTATATAATCCTATGTAAATAATTTATGGATAGAATTGGATATCTACTTAATCTGAATCGGATAATTCATCAAAAACATTGCGAAAGTGTGAACTCTACGAGAGTCAAGACAGAACTGATTTAAAATTGCGTCAGATCGCGACAGACGGCGACAGACAAATGTGAACGGTAAGTAATTACGACAGAGACCGTCACGAATCTCTCGTGATGATCTCTGTCGTAATTACTTACCGTACACGTCAGATAAATGTGAACGCAGCTTTATTCTATGGCCTCGCTCGTTCGGGGACCGTTCCCTCGCGCGGCAAATGCCTCGCGAGGCTGCTCGCTCTGGGTGGACCCACCTATTATCTAGTACCGCGCGCGCGATGATGTCGTACGGCGCGGTACTATAAGCAAATTGACGTTTTAGAGGGAGCGGTACTTGAAAGGTTAACAGAAAGAGACAACACTTGGTTTTTACCATGGTAAAAATGTTGCTTAACCCAATTACTGCTCAGTATAAAGATTCAATCATGTGGTCATTAGTTCATTTTTTTACAGGCCTGTATCCCCGAAGAGGTAAGCAGAGGTGTAATATTGTACCCACATTCCGCCATGTAATGAATTTTAGGACTCTCGTAATAGGGGATAGGACTATTGTCGTTACGGGGGACATTGCCAGAATCCGTGCTGTAACTGAGAATTCAAAAAAACTCAATAACAATTTTTCCTGACCCGAGAATCAAACCCGGGACCTCTCGATCAGCAGACGCATACGCCATCCACTGAACCGGGGAGGCAGTCACCTTCGTTCGTTACTTTCGTTAGTTCACCTTCGTATTTTAACTCTTCATCAATAAAATATTAACTTGCCTGTCTATTAAATTGCTATAACATTGTTGTACAAAATTTCGATGCCAAAAATGTTTGTGGCAAGTAAAATATTTACGCAATGCTCCAAAAAATTGAGCTTAAATTCTGCATTGTTTTTATTACAATCTGCCAAAATATCGGCAATATAAATATTTTAAAGTGAACTGAATACATTGTTCTTATTTAAAATAGATATACAGTTAGTAATCATAACTTGACTTAAATTACAGTTCCTAATAGATAGGAAAAGTTAAGCAACGCGTGTTAGGGTCACCACTTGGATGGGTACTTAAGACCGTTGGTTCTGGTTCTCGTATCAGGACAAGAATCATTAGGCCATATCGGAGGTATTGGGACTGTATGAAAAATTCAACACAAGAGCTGTCCATACACTTAAATATAGGTATATTGGAAAAGGTATATTCATCATAGTACAGCATTAAAATTATAAATTCGAAAGTAAGTGGTCTGAATAAATAAAATCAAATCAAATCATTTATTTGTTAAACATAGGTAAAATTAAAGGTGTTACATTTGTTACAGTGCACTATGTTTTGTCTTTAGGACATACAAACATTTGAAAAATATATAGATAGAATAAAATTTTGAGTAACAATTATTTATCATTGTTATAAAAATAAGCGGCAATAGGCTCGCCACCTATTAGGGCCTCCGCGGACTAGCTTCTTTTAGCATCGGCGACCGGCGATTCAGTCGCTTTTTAGCATCCAGATGCAGCGTCCGAATTCTTACACCGCACACTGGAAGATGCCGATCGCGGCGACTTGTCACTTAAAATAATAACGTAGGGGTCGTCCATTAATAACGTGATTTTTAGTCTTTCCAATTTTAAACTTACTCTGTGATGATGATACCTGGGTAGGCTGGAGGCTTTACCACCTCTCCTCATTCTTTATAAAAAGTTTTTTTTATAGAAAGTAAATAAAAAAATATTTTATCCAAAACAGACATTGCGAGCTACTGGTGTCAAAATTTAAGCTAAAATAAAAAAAAAATATAACACTCATTATTCTCTTCATCTCTTACCTGACTTCAATTTGTTTGGGTTGGCGCTGTATGGACATACATTCTCTTCCATACTTCTCTGTCACCAGTCATCCGATTACTTACCCCTTTTCTTACATATCAATTCTCACACACTTATTCCATCTTTTACTTGGTCGCTCCCTGCCTTTTCCTCTCTACCCTCCTATTTATCACTTGTTTACCTAAATACATAATCATCCACTCTTCTCATAAGATGTTTCTAAAATGCAAATCTTTTCATTCATGGACGCTACTTGCAGACTACTTTGATATTTTCTCTATTTTGGCATTGTAAAAAAATATTAATATACATATCATGCATCATTACCTTTAAGAACGCTATTTTAGAAGTATACTGGCTCATTTATGTCTTAATTTGCAATAATTGCAATTCAATCTTGCAAAATATAGTAATCTTGCAAAATATAAGCATATCAAACATAAAGAATTCCAGAAATGGATCAGAAAATTCAGAGACCGGTGCACCTACGTAAAATCAAAATATCCAGACCTAACTGAGGACATCCTCCTTATTGAAGTGGGTTGATTAAAGCATCCTAGAGCATCCAAAGGCAACGAAAGATCTTAATACAGGACTTTTCTGAATCCCTGCCAATCGAACGTACGATCATTGTTTTATGATGCGTATAGGATAAAAATCTCTGGCTCAAGAAAAACAAGGACACTTGATATCTGTCTACACTTATTTGTCCCTTCCACCTATCAAGACTCACGTGATTAAAGGACGACTCCTTACCATAGGTTGTCACTTATTTTTTAACCCTTAAATAACACCGTGAGGTAATAAAATTCTTCACCCCAGGGGCACAACTTGTATTTTTTCTTGCGATGATTACGATTATTATGATTCATCTCCTAAAGTTGTCAGTCACGTGGCCTAAAAAAAACTTCCATCTAGTCTGCTTAGCTATATGAGAAAATTACCCCAGGGTGTCAGTTACGCATGCATTAATTTCTCATCAATTTAGTCAAATGGTTGATAAACTAAGTTTACAGAGCCATGCGAAGCTCCTTTTTTGTGTGTGGCAGCGTCACAAGAAAACCTAACATAACCTATTAAGTTTTCTGAGTGGATATGTTTCCGGAGCGGACGAGACTTTTCATATTAAATGATATTTTGTAAAACGATCGTTAATTTGGTGTACAATTAGTAATTTAATGAAATAATGAAGTTTTTTAACGTGAAGCACTTTAGTGTTATTTAAAATTTTTGATGCTTTGTTAAAAATATCCCCATGTAAACTACAAAAATAATTTATTTTGTACTCTACTCTAGTTTAATAGCCGTTTGGGGTAATTTTACCCCAAAGTTTTATTTATTATTCTGTAACCGAAAATAAGGATGTTATTATAGGGTTTGACTAGTGACTGGCTTAAACAGAATAATTTTATTAATTTCGATAAAATTATGACAGCGCTTATAATAAATATTTAAGTTTTTATTAAGGCTGTACACTACCTAGGGTGATGTACTAGATTTTGACGAGGCGACCCTTATCATAGGTTATGATAAAGCTACACTACCTGCTTTCTTTATACCGATGAAAATATTAAGCAAGCTAAAGTCAGTATTGTTTACCTACATCTAAAAACCAGTTCTCGTATTACTTTCAGAGAGCATCATCTATCAATTCAAACGTCAATATTAATACGAAGAAATGAGGGCAGTACTGTCCATGCCATCTATGTTTAGAGCATAAAATGTAGAGTATAACTTGCCAGTTTTCCATAGTATAAGTCTATTAATAATAGAACATAATTTAACATCATTGTAACGAACATAATTTAATTATACTGGTAGGTATATTTGTGTTTTTTGATAGAAACCTATATTACTGATATTGTACAATTATTGTATTACAACGATGAAAAAATAAATCAATTTATCGATAGTAGACTCGGCCGATTACGAACAACACACTACAGCACTACGGTCGCCGCGTCCGAACGCAGAGAGTCGCTAAAACGCGATGCAGCATCGATACAGTTGCAAAATCGCCGGTCGCCGATGCTAAAAGAAGCTAGTCTGCGGAGGCCCATACATGGGATCAAAACACTGGCGAAAAGTGGGCGTTTAATATGCCTCTGCCTACCCCTTCGGGGAAACAGGCGTGAGTCTATGTATGTATGTATGTATTATAAAAATCAATAAGAAAAATAATAGTAAATTACATTAAATTAATTATTACAATTCCAATTTATCATTAAAAAAATCGTCCAATGTGTAATAACATTTGTCAATCAAAAATTTACGTAATTTGTTTTTAAAACTGTTAGTCGGCATGCTTTTAGTGTTATTGGGTATTTTATTGTATATCCTTGACGCAATACAAAAGAAAACTCGTCTGCATCAAGGATGTTTTGCATTTAACATGAGACAACTGATTAAAGTATTGAGCTCGAATTGGATTCTTCGTTACAGTCGCTAATTTTGTGAAAAATTCAGGATTACTTTTTACAAATAATGCAATTTCTAATATGTATAACGATGGCAATGTCAGTATTTTTAAGGATCTAAAATAAGGTATACAGCTTTCAATTGGTTTAAGACCACACATTGATCTGATACATCGTTTTTGCATCTTAAATACTAGCTCTCTGTTGGTAGACCGTCCCCAAAAATAATACCGTAACGTAAAACGGAGGCTACTAAGCCATGATAAGCCATTAACAAAGTCTCAGTATTAACTTTTTTTGAAAGCTGAAAGAGTGCGTATGCTGATTTACTTAATCGCTTACACACTTCCTCTATTTGGGGTTTCCATGTCAGCTTATTATCAATAGTAATACCTAAGAATTTACAGCTATTTACTTCTTCTATGTTAAAATCATTAAAAGTTACTTTAATATTTTTATTTTCACGGCGCTGATGGAAATGCATAACTTTAGTTTTTGTTAAATTAATAACTAAATTATTATGACTTTATAATTTAAGAAAGTGAGTTATTGATGTCATCTTGATAGCAGTTTAATTCAGAGCATTCTGTGATGGCTGTGCTGTCATCTGCAAACAAGATCATTTTATGACTCAACACTTTTGGCAGATCGTTAATTTATATTAGAAAGAGTAGTGGCCCGAGCACGCTACCCTGAGGCACACCAAACTTTGTTTATCTTAGTCCAGAAGTACATTTTATTTCTAATTTATTCTTAGGACATATTCTAGCAATTTCTATACATTGATATTTATTACTAAGATATGATTTTATGAGTTGGAGGATGTTTCCTCTGGCACCGTAACCATACAACTTTTTTAAAAGTATGTTATGATTTACGTAATCGAAGGCTTTGGTCATATCGGTATAAATAGTGCCTACTGGTTTACGTTTATCCATGGTTGTAATGACACTTAATAAGAGGTCATATATTGTCATGTTAATATTTGTATTTTACGAAATCCTTTTTGTTCGTTGCAAAATAATTTATATCTTTCGAAATACTTGTACAGTGAATTATAGATTACCTTCTCAAATATTTTAGAGAATACTGGTATTTTTGCAATTGGCCGATAATTTTTTACATCCAATTTGTCATTTTTTTAAATAATGGTTTGATTACGACTTTCTTTAACTTTTCTGGAAATATCCCATCAGTAATGCACGGATTAATTATATGTGTTAGTGGCAGTGCGATAACATCTTTCACATACTTTATTACATTTGTAGAAATGCCATCATATCCAACAGTATTGGTGTTATTAAGCGAGTTTATTATTTTAATAATGTCATAATGAGTAGCTGGTGGCATAAATATTGATTGCGATGTCACATTCTCAAAAACAAATTGATTATTAAATAATTGCATGTCAGTTTTAATGTTATTCTCAATTTCGCCAATTAAATAATTATTAAATAGAACCCAAGAGTTCGGTATTGTCAAAACTTTTTCTATTAAAGTATTTGGGGTTACAAAAATGGCTTGTAAGGTTGCCCTGCCCGTTCACTAACAAAATATACATTCATAATTTCATCTATGATAATTTTATAACTATGATAGGATAGACAGATAATGAGACCGTAAAGAAATGGTATTTAGTTTTGCTTTATGTTAAGTCTTTCGGAAACTATTAGATGCAGGTGGCTTTAGATTGGTCTATGTAGACAGCCTTAGGGGACGCCTATTTGCAGTGAGCACAAGTATGTATCATAATTGGCTGATATAGTAATGATGATGATGACCTTGTAATATATATATATGTGTATTTATATATGTGCCCACGGAGGCATAAATGCAGTCTGGATACTGTTTAAACAGACAAAGGCTCTTTTTTAGGTTCTTTAGTCTCAGCCAACAAACGAGTATTGGAAAAATGTATGGCTGCCTCTGGAAACGCAGTTAGAATAGCTCCTTCCAACAATACAGTGTTTAACAAAGAAATGCTAAGAAAAAGAATTTGCAACAAAGAAGTGCTAAGGAATGACTGCACGGTTGGCGTAGTGGTTTAACTCGTTGTCTGCCGATGACCAGATCTGTGCGAGACATAATAGATTTTTATTGTGTCTGGTATTGCCTCTTGACACTGCGCTGTGTGTTGTGGGTTCGATCTCCACACGAGACAACACTTTGTGTAATCCATAAATAGTTGTTACGAGTCTTGGTGTTCATTGTGTCCGTTGGTTGTATGTTTATGAAGTCTTCCGCGACACAGGTTTCATTGCTAGTTTGAGAGTTGTCCTTTTAAAAAATAGAAATAAATAGAACTAACTAACTATATGACTTGTCACAGAATGTACCTACGACAAAAGTATATTTTACATTTATGAATAAAATTTGAGATAAAATCATGTTTAAATATCGAGAGAGGGGAGCCATGTTATGGTTATATGGGAAGATGCCTATTCTTTTTAGCCTTGTTAGTCAGTATATTGCTATGTCAGTCATCCAATAAAGCATGAATAATCAACAAATTATATAAAGCAAATTGTACTAATGCAGTTCAATGGAGAAAACCTCCATAAACAGTCAGAAATAGAAAAATAACACATTCATAGAAAAATAACGAGAATAAATTGTGTTATGGAAGCAAAACAAGCAACAATCAACAACATAAAATTAAACGCCGAACCTTACAAAACATGATATGCTTTCAGGCAAAAGCGAAAGTTGTCTTATTTAAAAGCAAGAAAGAGTGTTAAGGTTGTATCCGGTAAATTAAATTCTGCCATTCCAGGTATAAGAATAAAACTACTTACTGACGTAACTTTTGGCTAACTTATGTTGTCCGCCCACTATTTAATGTGGTACAATTTCTTACTATAGTGGGCGGTAGCCGATCGTGGTTCAATATTTATATTACAAAAAAGGCTATCCTTACGATCTATGATATGGGTTCAAGAGAATATCTCAGAGAATTCTGTAAAGAAATTGACATTCTAACTGTGCCTTTATACGTACATGAAAACCTATATTTAGATGTACGAATCTTTTGGTGGCAAAACTATCACAATAACCTAGTCAGTGAAAGTATGAAAATGTACAAATTTTCGTAGGTTTTTATTTCATAACAATGTACATAATATTATTTAGGTATTTAATTAAACTTTACTGAAAGGAGAAGTTGCAACTTCCATATAAAATTACCCCACGTCCGACAGCTGTGAAAAATATCTCAAATAATAGATAAAAATGAGTATTAATAAACGGCATACTTCCGATTGTCATCCTTACTGGTTATCATACTAAGAAATTGCTCCGAATATTCTTTCAGGCGCAGTATTACTTATCTTAAAAATATTTTACTTTCAATCGTGCATCGTTTAAAGATGACATAAATATTAAACAAATGAACATCTGTGACATTTTAAATGCATTTGCTTTCATGTTACAAGGAAGGTGTAAAGAGAAAAATAAAACAAATAAAACTTATTTATTCCTGTTCTGCATCTTGCAAAATATTATCTAATAACTGCGCAGTTTTTCAGTGGTGGCTAAAAATATCTTCATATCTCGCCCAACCAAGATAGTACAAATAGTCATCACATGAGCGCAGACGCCCAGTGTCCTGCGCGTATACATGTACAAAAATATTCTTTTATGGCATATCTCCCTTCAACTCTGCAATTATATAATATATACGTCCGATATATTTTACTCCGGACATGTCGTGACTGAATCTTACATTCTTAATGAGGACATTATTTTCTTCGTTGTTAATATTTATTTCTTCTGGATGTCTGTAAAATTCAATTTCGAACACACCAATTCTATTAATATGTTCAGAGCAGTATGACTGTGCTATTTTCGGATGATAGGAACCCACTGATATCATAATTAAATCCTCATATGTCAGTCTCGGAAAATCATTCACTTCTTCGCTAGTTGCTTCTAACCTCACAAAGGGAACAATTTTTTGCTGGTTAAGATTATGTTCTTCGACATAATCTGCTAACAAGTTTGGTTTATGCATTTTTAGTCTTATTATTTGACAAAACTCTTCAGTATATGACTGTGCTGTCCTCGAAAGGCTCTTGAAAGCAGTTTATTATTGCGCCTGCTATTGAGGTAAGTCACGGTTAAATACCCTGTGGCGAAACAATTGAAATTCACATTTCATGCGGCCGTTAATCGCTTCAACCACCCATCTACATATTGTAACGATTCTTGACTTGTTAGATTCTTCAGTGCTGAGTTGTCTTTGACCTCGTCTGTTTGAAGGAGGAATATGAACTTGATAGCCATATTCTTCAGCCTGTGGAATTGCGTCGCGAAAGCCTCTGTCTGAAACCATAACATCAGATTGATGAAAAAAATAATGCCATGCACACTCACCTCTTCAATTCACTTTTCTTCAATTCACTCACTTAAATTCGGTCGTGTTCTTATAAATATTCATTAAGGACGTATCTGCGACGGCCTCGGAGCGTTTGCTCACACACAACATGACGGTTATTTTCCATAACAACTTCCAAATCACAATGCCTAATCAGGTCCGGTAATCACAAGCTTATTGTCGTAAAAGTATCCAATAAAAAAATAGAATAATTAGGCAATATCAGGTCCGGTAAGAGTAAGCTTTGTCGCGGTAAAAATAATCACAGCGAGCGCAGCGATTTAGGAGCACGCGCACAGCTTTAATACAGTTTAATTGCTTTTTAATCGTATTCTAAGACTAAAATCAGAAGTTAGTATATTACAGGTATTCTGCCTCTGAATTAATATTAAGAGCATTTTTTTCATGTGATAGCCAGTAAGGATGATCCTCGGAAGTATATAATTTTTTTATACTAATATTTTGTGATTTTTTGAGATACCTATCTTTGCAGTCGGAAGTGGGGCATTTTTGCAACTTCTCTTTTTAAAATACTATCCTAGTACTTAATTAAAATCCATTTGAAATAAAATTACACTAACAAATTAAATAAAGAAAAGAAAAACGTTTTATATTTATAAAAATACATAGCTTTTATATTTCGAACAACTTTCAGTTCTCAATTTCACCGAAAATCATAGCTTCGCACATTCTAAACAGCCCTGAAGGAAAACGCCTTTGTCACCGAACTTCAGTGCAATAAAAAAGAATAGCTGTTATGTACTGTGGCTTAATTCTCAACATCCTAATAAAAATATACTTTTAAGTCTTTTACGGTTCTTACTATTTTTCTTTCACCCGACTCTCATTTCAGTGTCCGTATTAGGTACATTCAGAAAGAAAAAGATAAAACAGCCATTGTTCTTTTAAGTCCGAATATAATGAATTTTTAGTAACAGAAATAAAAGTAGATATTTTTTCGTTGGAATTGCAGTAGTTTAGTCTGGTTTCACAGCTTTTAGTGGACTGAAATATGCGGCTATGGAAATTAGATCGTATCATTTGGCTTTGCATTTTGGCAAGTCAAGTTTTTAGATTTTAAGTATTTTATTAAACTATGGTCGCCGACATAGCTCTCCAAATAGCCACGCTGAAGTGGCATGTCAGGGAAGTAGCTCGAAGAACCAAGGGCCTTTTGGGGCAGGAGGGTTCTGGGGTTGCGACCACGTACCGGACGATGCAGCACTGGTAGACCGACCATCAAGGGCCCAATTCTCCTAAATAAATACAGTTTCGATATAATAGTTGTTACTGCTGCTACTAAGTTGTTACTGCTATTATTAAATTTATAAATGTTTTTACTAACACTAGGTTAAGAACTGCACTGTAACTAACAAAATATGGAAGCAATTTTGAAATAAAATGTTATTATTATTTGTTTCTCTATCACGGCAATTCTTTTAAGCTTTGATGTTAGAAGAATGACCGGCCCTTTGGCAGGCGTACACGGAGACATAGGTCCAACGTGCAGAGGTCCTTTGAGAGTTTTAATCTAGAATGTGATCGGATACCTGCTGAGGCGCGTTCATAACTGCACTATTATGTGCAGTCACGCATTAGCCGTAGCAGGTGCAAGACTATTGCTACTTGTATGGAACCAAATTAATCTGGTCTGCGCATATTAAACACCCATCCCAATGGATGGGTGTTTAATGGATGGGTTTAGGTGAACACTATGGATAAAAAACGGCACCTGCCCTAAATACTCTTATAGTATGACGAAAAGGGGCAGGCGGTGACTCGCCAACTCACTGGATGGGCCCTCCTTAGATAGCCGCCTAGGCAAACAAACTCTTCCATAAAGGCAACAAGAGGGCAACACCGGTGTGAGCGGTTAGGGGTGTAGAGTGGCGTGGCACCGGTTTCGCCATCGCGGGCCTCGTGACAACGGCCCGGAGCGGGTTTCCCCGTAATTACGCCCTTGACAATGACACTTCCACCCCTGAGCAAATAGCTCTTGTGGCTTCCCTCTGGCTGTCCGATCAAGGCAAGCCAGAGTCGAGGGTCCTGCAGGCGCTCTTGGTAATCCACTCCAATCAGCCAATAAAGGCAAGCCGGAGACGAGGCCCTGACCGACCCTCTGAAGCATTCGGGACCACAGTGTCGCCACACACATTCAGCTCGCCACAAAGCTGCCCTGCGGTTTGTAAGCTTTCTTTCTATCCTGTAATATATATATATATCACAAGATAAAGGTGAGGTGAGATTGCGTTAGTCTCATGATGAGGTTAACGACTGCCCCATAGTGGTATTATTATTAAGTTTCTCGTTCCTCACGGCTATTCTTCTAACATTTGGTGTTAGAAGAATAACCGCTCCTTTGGGAGGCTTACACGGGGATATGGATCCAACGTGCAGAGGCCCGTAGAGAGTTTTAATCTAAAATGGGATGGGACACATGACACGGAGCCTCCACAACTGCACTATTGAGTACTGCTATGGACTAGCCGCATCACGTGTAGGGCTATTGTTTTTAGTGGATCTAATGAATACGGGTTATGGGGATGGGTGTTTAGTGAACTGGTAATTAATGCTATGGATGAAAAACGGCACCTGCCAGTGATACTCCTATAGCATCCGTCCGCGTGGCAGGTGGTGACTCGCCAACTCACTAGATGGGCCCTCTCTAAACAGCCGCCCAAAGCAAACAAACTCTGCCATAGAGGCAGCCAGAGGGCAACACTGGTGCGAGTGGCTAGGGGTGTCGAGCGGTGCGGCACCGGTTTCGCCATCGCGGGCCTCGTGACAACGGAGGCCCGGAGCGGGTTTCCCCGTAGTTACGCCCTTGAGAATGACACTTCCACCCCCGAGCTAATAGCTCTTGCGGCTTCCCTCTGGCCGGCCGACCAAGGCAAGCCAGAGTTGAGAGTCCTGCGGGCACTCTTGGCAATCCACTCCGGCCAGCCAATAAAGGCAAGCCGGAGACGAGGCCCTGACCGACTCTCTGAAGCATTCGGGACCGCACAGTGTCGCCACACACATTCAGCTCGCCACAAAGCTGCCCTGCGGTTGTAAGCTTTCTTTTCATCTTGTAATACATTTTTTGTTTATATAACACGATGAAGGTGATGTTTGAAAGCTGTTACTCTGCCCTCTGAGATTGCGTTAGTCTCATGATGAGATAACGCTGCCCCAGAGGGGTTTATTATTATTATTATTATATGAGTGTCATACTTACGTCACAAAAATCGTATTATTTTATAATTCAATGAAATTTTAACGAGATCGTAAATTGAAACAAGTGTCAAAATATGTGTCAACGACGAGCTGTTTATTTCAAAATATACGATAATGACATAAGGTTATCAGAATACTCCTTCTGACTCAATTCAAAACATAATATCAATGTCGTATAAAAATACGAGAATTGGGCTCCTGGTTCGCAGGAAGAAGTTGGATGCGGGCGGCTCAAGATCGGTCTGTGTGGAGAGTTTTAAGGGAATCCTCTGTCTAGCAGTGAACATAATGGTTTTTTTAAATAAAATATGGAGTCATATATTTGTTAAAAGGCGATTTTGTTGTACGTTTTCACTTCGTAGTATGGGTAATTTAATATGCAATGACTTCAGTTGTACATCTCATGGATGACATGTCAGGTATGCCAGCTGACAACGTTTTTATGTTACAGTGCTGTGAAACCTGTCAAATACGCTAGCGTAGATATGAGTTCGGGCTATAAAGCATATAAATTATCAATAGAAAATTTGACTACATGTATGGCGCAGTGGTTTAAGCGCTCTTCTCATCGTTTAAAACTACGCCGCGCCGGTGTCTATTCCTCATATGAGTAAAACACTAAGTTATTCATTCTTTGACTGACAGAGAAAATAATTATTGTATGATAAGAGAGTGTTGTGGGATAAAAGAAGATGTAGTAACAAGCATCGAGAAAGGTATGCTAAGATGGTTTGAGCACGTGGAGAGGATGGATGACGAAAGACTGACCAAGCAGATATATAAAGCAAGTGTGGAAGGGACAGGACGAAGGGGAAGACCTAGGCGGACGTTCTCTGACCAGATTAGAGACGTCCTAAAAACAGGACAGGTTTGAAGTACCCTGAACAGAAGAGCATGCACTAGGAATCTGATGGGAGTGAATGACGCAAGAGAGATATGTCAGGATCGTTGCAAATGGCGTTCCGTAGTCTCTGCCTACCCCTCCGGGAAACAGGTGTGAGTCTATGTAAGTAAAAAGCCTGCTTTTACTGACCATTAATTCATTATCTAATATTAGAATAGATTATTATAGATTTATTAATAATAATAGAATAGATTATTTTAGATTTATTAATAATAATAGAATAGATTATTATAGATTTATTATTTCAAACTGACTATGGCAGCCGCAGAGGGACTTAAGTCTGACTTCTGCAACCCAAAGGTCAAAATTCTATACCTTAGACGAGTGTCATAAATTATTGTATTTCTGAGAGTTTACTCCTCATAACGACTGTCCAAGACCTTCCTGTCAGCCGGGACTGTTTAACTATCCAATTCCATTTCAGTCATGATATTATCTTCTTTTCATTCAAAGATGTTACAGTAGAACATTGTACGTGTCCCTGAGGTGTCCTTAAATTGTTTGAAGAATTCCAAGACAGCGTTTTGGTTTTAATTTAAATGCCTCTCTGAGACTTCTTCGAGGTGAATTTCTAAGGGAAAAGGAAATTAGAACGTTTAAGAATATGGAAATTCTTGATAATAAGCTGTTTCGTTCATCCCATGATATGAGATTGAATACACGTTTGAGGTGAATTATGAGAATTTTATTTGATTGCCTGGACCTCAGGCTGCGAGAATAATGGTGTCTGTAACAGACTGCCGAGGCGATGGTCTCGGGTTCGATTCCCAGTTACCCCAAGCACACACCTCTGACTTTTCAAAGCTATGTGTATATTAAAAATGTTAAGTTTCACTCGCTTAATAATGTGCCCGGTAGTTGGCATTAGTCTCGCTCCATATTACATTGGGACTGAAACATAACTGGCGAAGTGTGGGTGTGTAATACTCCTCTGCCTACCCCTTCGGAGATAAAGGCGTGAAGTTATGTTATGTTATCAACCTCAAGTAAAACAAGTAAGATGCAGCCACTTTTGTAATCCAACCAAAAACCAACTGTAAAAAGAAGCCGTTGTTAAAAGCCTTTTATCGTCTAAGTAATGACGAGATACAATCAAAACTCCGAAACATCATATAACCGTAAAGTCTGTGTTTCCTGAAAATGATTAACGTAAAGTTACCCAAAGTTGCAGCAATTTCAATTGCAATTAATTTTCTGCTGAACTGCAAAAAAGCGCTAAGTATACAAGCACCGCACCTAGCTTGGCAAGTCTTGCAGCTGAGTTTGCAATATTCCGGTCATTCGCGATGGAGACTATGTCAGCTTTCCAGCAGCAGATGGAATTGTTGACGCGTGAGGTGGACAGCATCGAGATGTGCAGCCGTCGCATAATGCTGCTAGTACATGGTGTTCCAGAGCAGAAGAGTGAAGATCCGGCTCAATCAATCATCAACATTATGAAAGATCTTCAGCTAACTGACTTTGTAAAGGATGACATCAAGCGATGCCACAGGATGGGGCGACCTTCAAATACTCATAAGCCCAGACCAATACTGGTCAAGTTTCATCGGGTTGCTGTTCGAGACAAGGTCTGGTATTCGAAGACAAAACTGAAAGGCAGCGGCAAAACCTTGTCTGAATTCTTAACCAAGAATCGACACGACGTATGGCCGCACGAGAACGATTTGGCGTCACTAAAAGTTGGACACGAGAGGGGCGTATATTCGTGATGGACCCCGACGGCAAACAGCACCGTATTTCGTCGCTCGTTGAACTGAACCGGATAAATTCAGCCACACAAAAGGCGCCCACTGTTGATAAACCCGGCGTGGCGAAGTT
This sequence comes from Euclidia mi, assembly GCA_944739405.2. Lineage (NCBI taxonomy): Eukaryota > Metazoa > Arthropoda > Insecta > Lepidoptera > Erebidae > Euclidia > Euclidia mi. The sequence goes on from OX123192.2 coordinate 71,352,379, forward strand.
AAAACGCGCTGCTGCCACGAAAAAGTGATCCATATTCAAGTTTGTCAAGTGATTGCAGCAACCGCACATTTGTTTACATTATGTACGTATTTCATACCTTTCTTCTTCAATGGTTCAACACTTTAGTAATACCTCCTTCGTTTGTTATATTTTGGTTACTACTAACATCTCACTTTCGTTTCCTGTTCCTATAAAATTGTATTCTTTGTTACCTTCTAATTTCTTTTTACGAGCAAAAATTATTGTATTACTAGTTGTATTATGATGAGTGAACGGAATGAACATTTCAAAACATGACATGACACTATGACGTCTATGACAACTATCGTTAGGATTATTACGTTACGTTTCGTACCCATAACTTGATAACGTTCAGAAACGAGAACCATTTCTTTGACTTTTAATACATTTTATTTTTCTCATTTTTTTAATAATAATTTACCGTTCATATTACACAGTAATACCGTTCACATTAATTTTTTTAGTTATAGAGGAATTGATGTCATTATGTAATAAAAAGCAGTTAAATAGGTGGGTCCACACAGAGCGAGCAGCCTCGCGAGGCATTTGCCGCGCGAGGAAACAGTCCCCGAACGAGCGAGGCCATAGAATAAAGCTGCGTTCACATTTATCTGACGTGATCTCTCGTGACGGTCTCTGTCGTAATTACTTACCGTTCACATTTGTCTGTCGCCGTCTGTCGCGATCTGACACAATTTTAAATCAGTTCTGTCTTGACTCTCGTGGAGTTCACACTTTCGCAATGTTTTTGATGAATTATCCGATTCAGATTAAGTAGATATCCAATTATATCCATAAACTAGAGGACGCCAGCAGCTACGCCTGCATTTTTTTTAATTTACCCGTTTTGGCCGATCCCGTGGGTATTTCGGGAAATCCCTTCTTAGTGCACCCTTACGGTCCCCAAGGAGCATACATGCCAAATTTCAGCTTCCTGCGCCCAATAGTTTCGGCTGTAGCGTGTCTGTCAGTCAGTCAGTAACGCAAGGATTTTATATATTAAGATTATTTACATAGGATTATATTATTTCGTATTCAATTAGCTCCTCTATAGGTACTGTATACGAATAATATTATAAAAAGGAAGTCAATTAGTTCGTCGTCCATTGCGCACAATTGCAAACGCGCGTCTGACGCTTTACGACAGACAGTGGCGCGTCCACATTAGTCTGACGAGTTGTGTCGCGCGAGTTAACTGTACGGAACCCAACAATGTTAGCTTCGTCAGCACAACTCTCCCCACCAAATTATCTAGATAATCCTATTGTCATCTTAGCATTAATTTATTATAAATACCTTTGTAGATCTAACATTAGCGATTACTATTTTATATTTTAAATATACTGTTATAATTAAATAAATGTTTTTTACAATTAATCTGAGTCCAATCTCTTAATTCGCGCTGTACCGTCCCCACACCCCTCCCCCCTCTCTGTCGCAGACCGGGACATTGTCTGTCGCGACACGACAGACGACGTCACGACAGATTACATCAGACAAATGTGAACGCGGCCTAGAGCGCGGCAGCCTCGGCACCGTAGGAAAAAACAAAATTGTAGTTGTCATAAAGTTTGAATTCAGAATTATGTATTGCGCATGTATCAAATTGTCGACTTGTGAATTAGAGTGAAATAGTACATTTGCCATCTATCGGTCTACGTATCAATGTGAGATTGTCGGTCTCTCCTCTCTCTTATTTTTAAATTTTGTTTATAAATATAGTACTTGGAAATGGTCATTGGTACTGCAATAGGGTTGTGGCATGTTGTTTTTACTAGCCGGCTGCATGACTGACGCCAATTACTGTACCTACTTTGGGTACCTACTAGACAATGGTAATAATGGGCCATAATATACATATTTACTTATACTTACTTTTTTTGTAAATATATACATAGAAACACCCAGACCAAGACAAACATTCATGTTCATGCACACAAATGTTTGACATGAGCGGGAATCGAACCCGTGACCTTCGGCGTTGTAGTCGCTTACACTCCCGCTTTGCCAACCGGTCGTCGATTATTGTTATACCTAAAGGATGGAATAGGTAGACATGGAAAAAAATATAGAATGAATTATAGGAAATGAATATCTGTAGGCAAGGATACTGTAACCGAAGCACAGACTGAAGGATTATTATTCGTACAATAAATAGCGTCAAAGATGAGAATGTTATGATGAATGTATCCTCCGTCATTCAGTGACCAGTGGATAGGGTATGCGACTGCTGAGCGGAGGTCCCGGGTTCGATTCCCGGGTCGGGCAAAAGTGTTACTGGGTTTTCCCGAATTCTCAGAAGCAGCATGGAGTCTGCTGATGTGCCCGTTAACGGCAATAGGCTCGTCCCCTATTACGTGGGACCTAAACATTTCATGGTGAAATGTGGATGTAATAATATTATAACTCTGCCTATCCTTACGCGGATACAGACGTGAGTCTATAAAAAAAATGTCCAACATACAAACACACTTGCGAAATTATATTATTAGTAAGGATTATTATGTTCGAGCGAGGCACGAAACAGCGTACAGACCGCGGCAAAACAAAAAACCAAACTCGATGGCTCGGCCGCTCGGTCGCTCGCCCGCGGCGGCACACGCGCTTGCCTCGGCCGCGGCACGTCCACACAGAGCGCGCAGCCTCGCGCGCCAATTCCTCGCGAGGCTGCGCGCTCTGTGTGGACGTGTCTAATTCGGTAGCTCGGGCGCACGCTAAGCTCGGCCGCGGCGGCACATGCGTTTTCCTCGACCGAGCCACGTCCACACAGACCGAGCAGCCTCGCGAAGCATTTTCCTCGCGAGGCTGCTCGGTCTGTGTGGACCCGCCTATTAGTGAATAGTGCGCGGATGTTGTGATCTATTCAATGTTATATTGTAGTTTAATTTGGCTTTACAAATATCTTATCTAGGTATATTGTATGTGTATATATTGTGTGCAATGAGTTTTTTCTGTTTTTCAATTGTATTTTTTTCTGTTAGCACGCAACTGGCAGGTGGACGAACTGTGAATAGCGTACTGTAACAGTTTAATTATTCTTTTGTTTAATTGTAATTTGACCTAATATTATTTATTTTATTTTTATATATTTATATAAGTATTTTTTTCTGTCATGTTAGATCAAGATTATAGTAGTGATGATGATAGTTTATTTTCTGTCAGTAGTCATAATAACAGCTTTGCAAGCATTCCCTCGCTTGCTGATACACTTCAGTCGTTATTCGCCGATGTACCCAGTAACTTGAATGTAGTCCATATAAATGCTCAGAGTATTCCAGCCCATTTCCAGGATATGCTGACCACGTTTGACTGTAAGAATATCCACGCTATTCTTGTTTCTGTATCTTGGTTAAAACCATGTCTCTCAACTCTTTCTTACTCACTTCCCAACTTTAGGTTAATAAGAAATGATCGCCCCGGGAGTGGTGGTGGCCGTGTTGCCATTTATCTCCGTTCACATATTCCTTATAAAGTAGTCTATGTCATCACAATCACCACCACTTAACGCTGGCGAGCATCTCTTTTTGGAATTAGATCTTGCTCATACGAAGGTTCTACTCGGAGTCTACTATTCTTCAAACTGCCGAATCAATTATTTCTCTTCTTTCGAAAATATCTTAGAAACTCTTTCTCCTTCTTACAGTCACACCATAGTCATGGGCGATTTTAACACTTGTCTGTTAAAAAGGGATTCTCGCTCTTCTTCTTTAAGCAATATCGTCCAATCTTGTAACTTGTCTATTCTCCCTTTAAATGCTACGCATAACTTGCCTAATGCAACTCCCTCCCTTCTTGATCTTATGCTCGTCTCTACACCTTCTCTCGTCGCTAAGCATGGTCAGCTTCCAGCTGATGTTTTCTCTTACCATGACTTAATTTTCCTGTCTTATAAACTTCGCCTTCCTAAGGCAAAGGCCAAAATTCTTTTTCAGCGTAATTTTGGTGGCATAAATGCAGAGAGACTTCGTAGTGACGTCAGCAACAGTGACTGGAGTTCTGTTGAGAGCTCAGATTCCATAGACGAAAAAGTCGAAATATTTACAGACAAGATTATTCATCTATACGATGTACATGCTACAGTCCGCGTAATCCGAGTTAAGCATTTACCCTCGCCGTGGCTTACAAAAAAAATTAAAGATCTTTTGTCAAAGAAAGCCGTGGCTAAGATGAAATTTAAATGTCACCCGACTCCTAGCAATTGGGATAACTACATTGCAATAAGAAATCACTGCAGCAAGGTGTGTAGGAAAGCACAACGCCAATACATTCACAATTCTGTCGAGAATGAAGACCCAGCTAAAGTCTGGAAATTTCTAAGAACAATGGGAGTTGGAAAGTCTACACATGAATCCAGTTCCAATAATATTGATATTGATTTATTAAATCAACATTTCTCTGCTTCGTCCAATTTTGATGCGACTGCTAAAGCTAAGACTTTACAAGATCTTTCATCGCTTCCAACCCCAGACTATCCACCTTTCGTTTTTAATCAATTCTCCGCGTGTGATGTTAAAAAGAGCGTATTATCGATTTCTTCCAATGCAGTCGGTAATGACTATCCTAGTCGCAAAATGATCCTTCCCATCTTAGAGGAAATCCTTCCCATCCTTTGTCATATCCTTAATCAATCCTTATCCTTGGGCATATTTCCATCTACGTGGAGAGATGCCCAAATTATTCCCATACCTAAAAAATCCAAACCTTTGTCCTTTTCCGAGTATCGTCCTATTTCGATACTCCCGTACCTATCTAAAGTGCTCGAACGCCTAGTCCATATCAAACTTAGCACATTCTTAATCCTCTCCAATCCGGCTTCCGTCCTGGTCACAGCACCACAACGGTGCTTATCAAAATTACCGACGACATAAGGCTTATTATGTAGAATGGAAATCTGACGGTTCTCTCTCTGCTTGATTTCAGTAATGCCTTAAATACCGTAGATTTCCATACTCTTCTTGGTATATTGCGCTCTATTAACATATCGCCACCAGTAATTGATTGGTTCCACAGTTACCTGTTTGATCGTCGGCAGCGTATACGCATTAAAGATTCCTTCTCTTCATGGTGTAATACAACAGTCGGCGTACCGCAGGGTGGCTTTCTATCTCCATTGCTCTTTTCCATTTTTATAAATTCTATCTCCTATCAACTTCAGTCATCCTACCACCTTTATGCAGATGATCTGCAAATTTACACTCAAGCACCGGTTTATAGTTTATGTGATGCTTTTCGCATTATAAACATCGATTTAGAGCGGATATCTGCTTGGAGCCTAAGATTCGGTTTACGGATTAATCCGACAAAAACGCAGGTTACTGTCGTTGGCAGTCCTAGGATGATCGCACGCATTGACTGGAATTTTTTACCCCAGATTTACTTCGGTGGTATCCCTATACCTATTAGTGATTGCGTAAAGGATCTGGGTATTTATGTTGATAAAACGCTATCTTGGTGCCCAGAAATAGGTGAGGTTAGTCGCAAATTATTCGCAGCGGCGGGGAACTTGCGAAGACTGCGAAACTTTTTGCCGAATGCCACTAAAATTGCGCTTGCTAATTCTCTTCTCCTACCAATCCTTGACTATGCTGATGTCAGTTATCTATGTATATCTCACTGAGGAGCAACTTGATAAGCTTGAGCGTCTTCAAAATTGCTGTATAAGATTCATATTTAGATTACGCAAATATGATAATGTTTCAAATTACCGTAACATGCTCAAGTGGCTCCTAATTCGCCTTCGACGAAATACTCATATCCTTTCTTTGCTTAACAATATTCTCTTTAATACTTCTACTCCCCCTTACTTAAAAGAACGCTTTAAGTTCCTCAATGACACACATTTGAGATCGCTGAGGTCATCGGTGAAAATTAAAATTGGAAATGCCAATGCATTCCAGTACCTTTTCCAAATCATTTACAGTCCAAGCTGCTCGACTATGGAATGCACTGCCGATATCCATCAGACAAGCACAATCATTATCAGTAAACATCGTTATCGGGCGGGTAAAAATGGTGGCAGTGCGGTAGCGCACGACAATTGGGTTGTCATGCGTATGCGTCACGTAGGTGCATACATTTAATAAGCTTTTTCGATTATGTTGTATCGTACAATACCTTTATTTAATTAAAATATATTATAGTTTTAAATGTTTTTTTAAAAGTATAGCTATATAGTATTGTATTTTTTTTCGTATTGTAATAGCTTTTTCACTAATTACTCTTAACTATTTCAATGTAATTTGAAAGTTAAGGCGAAATTATTTTCAAAAATATTAAATTATTATTTCGCAGTCGTCATATATTGGATCAAATTTTTACAAGCATCTATGTTAAAAATATGTTTTAATCTATTCTTTACTTTCATATTTTTGTTGTAATGTTAAAAAGTGTTAACATATTTTTAAAATTGGCAACACTAACATTATGTGAAAAATTAACAATATAAACTTTTCAAATTATTTCACAAGTTTAAAATAAATACGTCTTTGTTATCTCAAATGAAGTCGAAAGGTAATTTTCTTACTTAAAATGTTTTTTTTTTTCTGCAGACATCTTAAACTAACAGAAAGCAGTATAAATAAGTTGTTGGTTATTTATTCCAAGTAGACCTAAATATCTTCAAGGAATATTTTAACAAAAATATATTCAATAAAAAGTAATTGTAAAATATTTATGTGTTTTATTTCAACATTATTTCTAACGAAAAACCTACATTAATTATTTTGTATTGACTTAGTTACGAGTGATTATTAAAATATAATTTAATTTTGATATTTTAATAAGATACACAAGGACAAATTGAAATATAGATTCTTAATTACATAAAGATATCAAGTAATAACATTTAACTATTATTTAAAAAAAAAATGTGCATGCTATATGGGTACGCGCGGCAACCCTAGCGTCGAATGCCACGACCTTCACCCGCTGGATAACGATGTTTAATTATCAGCCTTTAATAGATTATTAAAAGACCACTATCTTTCCATTCAGCTCTCCTCCTCATTGTCAAACTGTTAATCTTCTATCTCTTTTTTCCCTTGTCAATTAGTACAGTTTTAACTATCTCCTTATCATTTATTTTAGTTATATATTGTAAGTATGTATATGTATAAATATATAAGTATAGTATTAACACTAAATATGGTATATTTATTAATATATGTATCATTATTGTACAAGTTAGGGCCTAACCTTCGATAGCTCTTAAGTATAGCCCTAAGTTTGCACGTACCTAAACCTAGACTTATCCTAATTTAAGCCTACTGGTTCCTATATCTAGCCTAACCTATCTTATGATATACCTATCCCTATTTTAGATCTAACTCTAACCTAACTCCCTAGTCTACCCTAGCCCTGTTAGGTATAGTGTATAGCGAGGCCGTGTACACTGTGGTCACACAGACTGTCGCGTATACAACCCTAATCCCTAGTTCCCTTGCAGTCCCTGGGATCCCTAGGCCGGGATATCTGTCGCCGGGAGACCTAAGGCGACAGACGGAAAGTGGGTAGGATTAGGGTGTAGTGAAGTGGGTTTTCTCACTGCCGGTCGAGCAGACTCACAAGACCGATCATGGTGACGGCTAAGGGTGTCTTGGCCGCAGTGAGAGGTGAGGGGTAGGGTATGAGTCAAAGCCGGGAGTGAGCTAATGACTGGTTTATTTCTTAAAACTATAATCTTATATACTAAACTTATTCTATGTACACATATACACGTATTTAGTTGTGTGCCGTCGGTGTATTGTGCCGATGCAGCATGTCTGAACCGACCGCCTTACGTGATAAATTACATGATCTTAAAATATCACGCATCTTCCTCGGTGATAAGTTGGATGTGTGTTGGAATGCCAAGAATGTCATGTTCATGTTTGAACATTCTGGCGTCTCTCCGGGATAGGCTTCAGGAAGGTTATGTTCCGGCGTGAACATTCTAGCGCCTCACCGGGGCAGGCTCTAAAAAGTTCTTATGTTCAGGCGTGAACATTCTGGCGTCTCTTTGGCGTAGGCTTCAGCTTAACGTTAACGGCATCTGTAGTTTGTTGTTCACTGGTGATTCGTTTTCTTGACGGCTTCGGTTGGCTGGCTGTAGGCCATGTATGATGCGGTCCTGGCAGCGGCAGCTTATTGCGTTGCTTGCTGTGGAACCTTGAGGATCGTTGCGGTGGATATGTTAAGTACCTATGTGTAGTAGGAAAAAACAAGGTATATTTTATATTTAGTCAACATGCAGTTGTTTTGTACCATTGCATGTTATTCACCCCGCCAGAAATTCCATCCCTTCTCTTATTTAGTAGTAGTAGTAGTAGACGTTGTAGTAGTAGTAGTGTAGTAGTAGTAGTAGTGTAGTAGTAGACGTTGTAGTAGTAGTAGTATTCGTTGTAGTAGTAGTATTAGTAGTAGTGTAGTATTTGTAGTAGTAGTAGTAGTAGTGTAGTATTTGTAGTAGTAGTAGTCGTTGTAGTAGTAGTAGTAAACTTAGTATATTCGTAAAAATTTAGCGCCCATGAACTCTGATCGCGCAGAACTCGTATACAAGTGTGTATCGCGGCTGTGGCAGTAACTTGTTACGAGGACGATGGCGGTTTGTCAACACTGTGGTTTTCTGGGAGTCAGGTTCGATTGGACTTCATGACTTGTAACATGTTCTTAATTGTAAAGGTATGGGTCCTTGATTTGTTTATCTAAGGCCCTTGTTATGTATTCATTGTTATTTGCTTCCTCTAGCCAATCCTAACTTGTTTACGTAGATATGTCTTTCCCTAAACTTGGTTGCAATCTCGTCCTCGAAACGGTAAGTGCGACTTCTCGAGTACCGGGGCGACCCGCTTGTGGGAGACCGATACCTGATTCGCTACCGCCCGACGCAATCAAGTTAGTTAGTCTCTTACTATACCACGAGACTAGTGCGATTGGGGAACACTAGCCCGCAATATAATAAGTGTCAGTCAGTCAGCTAGTCAGCCTACGGGAACAGGAGTTCCAGAGATGTTATATCGCTTTTGCTCGAAGGACCAATGTACAAGTTAGGGCCTAACCTTCGATAGCTCTTAAGTATAGCCCTAAGTTTGCACGTACCTAAACCTAGACTTATCCTAATTTAAACTTACTGGTTCCTATATCTAGCCTAACCTATCTTATGATATACCTATCCCTATTTTAGATCTAACTCTAACCTAACTCCCTAGTCTACCCTAGCCCTGTTAGGTATAGTGTATAGCGAGGCCGTGTACACTGTGGTCACACAGACTGTCGCGTATACAACCCTAATCCCTAGTTCCCTAGCAGTCCCTGGGATCCCTAGGCCGGGATATCTGTCGCCGGGAGACCTAAGGCGACAGACGGAAAGTGGGTAGGATTAGGGTGTAGTGAAGTGGGTTTTCTCACTGCCGGTCGAGCAGACTCACAAGACCGATCATGGTGACGGCTAAGGGTGTCTTGGCCGCAGTGAGAGGTGAGGGGTAGGGTATGAGTCAAAGCCGGGAGTGAGCTAATGACTGGTTTATTTCTTAAAACTATAATCTTATATACTAAACTTATTCTATGTACACATATACACGTATTTAGTTGTGTGCCGTCGGTGTATTGTGCCGATGCAGCATATCTGAGCCGACCGCCGTACGTGATAAATTACATGATCTTAAAATATCACGCATCTCCCTCGGTGATAAGTTGGATGTGTGTTGGAATGCCAAGAATGTCATGTTCATGTTTGAACAATTATTTAATTTTATTACAGTAGTTTGTACCTATTTATTGTTTAAATACAATTAATTACGTACAATATTTGAACACACCAACACTACCCTTTTTCGAAATCCGTCAGTTTCCAGTCCATCCAAAGGTTGCCTGGAAGAAATTACTTTTTAGTGATAAGGCCGCCCTTTGTGCATTACCTGTTGATCACAATTTTTATATATATTTCCGATTGGTGTACATTAAAGAATATTATTATTATTATTTTGTAACCACTTTAACAAAAAAAACCTACAAAACAGATTATAATTGATATGATCTGTTTTGTAGTTTTTTTTTCGTTTTTTTTTCAAAAAAGCATGTGTGTTGTATAGGAGGCCTCTTAAATATTGTTAAGAGGGCTCCTATACAACACACATGCTTTTTTTGCCATTTTTGCAGATAATGGAGGTTTTTACATTTTTACAGAACATTTTCGGTATCTGTCTTGTGATGTATTGCTGTCGCACAATTTCTGTTATATCATTATATGCCACATGAAAACGAGTGTTCTCCTTCTAATTTACACCACAATAGATTTGTGGTTCAATAAGAGGGTTTGGTCTACTATGCCAAGCTGGCCAGATGAGTTTGTTGTTAAATTTTCCATCTATTCTCAAGATGTTAGATAGTATGTTTGAGAATATATCTTTCAGCCCAAATTAATACTCCTGTGAACCATCTACAAAAAAGTTACTTATTTAATTTCGACAGATGTTCCAACAAAATTTGGAAAGAGATGCTTCAAAAATATGGAATTAGTCAACATAATATATTCAATTACTTCTTCACAGATAAGGCCATTACTAATCTCCAAACAACATTTAGTCCATGTTTTATAACAAGGCGGAATGTATTTGGAGAACAGCCAAATCCGTAGAGAAGGCTTCTAACCATAGTGCGATTTAAGGAAAAAGAAAATCTAAGACCAAAGACTGGAAACCACTGTTCACCATTCAAATAGTGACCTTTCTAAACGTCGTCTACTGTGACCAGGAATTTTGTAAAGAAATCAACGTCGGCTTGTTATAAATATAAATAAAATTTAAGTTGTTTCTAGATTATACAGCGATAGCCTAGTGGAGATAGCAACAGACTGCTATGCAGAGAGTATCGGGTTCGAATCCACGGTGCGCACCAATGACTTTTCGGAGTCATGTGCGTATTGAATTGTTAATTATCGCTTGTCCCGTGCCTCGGAGAGCACGTTAAGCCGTCGGTCCCGGTTGTCATGAAGATCTTTGACAGTCGTTACAGGGCGTCAGTACCTTCTAAATAAACTGACACTAGTCTAAACCATGGAATATCGCTATAACTTCGGGTAGCAGAGGTCAGACAGGCAGTCACTTTGTGGAAAAGCTAATATTTAGCCAAATCCGGTTAGACTAGGAAGCGGACCCCAGATTGAAACTGGGATAACACAAAAAGAATGATGAAGAAGTTTCTAGATTGTTCGGTTTAAATGTTATCTCAGTCAAAACAATATACATACATACACACATAGACTCACGCCTGTTTCCCGGAGGGGTAGGCAGAGACTACGATAAAATCAAAACAATATATCGTGATGTAATCCATGAACAGTATTTTAATTTCAACAATACAGACAACAACAGAACAGTATTTTTATGTCACAAATGCATAATAGTTTTTAAAAACGATATTCCAAACCGGTTCCTAGCGCAACCGAACCGCAATTAAAATCGTCTCTTTTCATTGAAAACTATCTACAAGCTCACCGCAAGCAATTAGAACTTACAATGTCCACCTGTTACGTACACTATAGTACCGAAATATTTTCAATAGTGATGTTCTTTAATAATATCGATATTCATATTCGATCGATACTATAAGTCGTATATGTTGTATTAGTATAATATAGCTGAGACTCGTCATTTCTTTCTTGCTTTAAAAAAAGACAACTGCCGCCCTACGCATAAATCCTGTCGCGAGGATCTTTACAAATATATACAAGCATCTCACATGACTACTGCTCCGGTCCCGTGGCTCATAGCACGATGTTATGATTTTAGCTTATTCTCTTCCTCGATGAATGGGAGAACCAGTGGTTCCTGAGATTAACGCGTTCAGTCAAACAAACAAAGTCTTCAGCTTTATAATATAAGTATTATTAGGCCAGGTGATAAACCAAGTGCATCAATCTTCCTTTAAATCGTGGGCTGGGTACATATTTTTGTGAAATTACTGACTTAAAATACACGGTATCTTTTTGGGTTTACGCGAATGTATTTAAATTATTTATTATACAAAAACACGCTTAGAATACGCTCTATCTAATCCTTTTTCTTAATCGGTTGTACATTTACCTGAGGTTTCCCTTCTACTGGAGTCACGTACTATATACTTAATAGGGCGACCTATTTGTTCGTTTTTTATTAACAGCTTTTCAAATGTACCACTAACTTAACCTAATTAATTACATCATGGATGGACGAAACTTTAAAACATTGTTATTACACGTCGTTCGCGTCTTGTATGTAATGTAATATACATACATACATAGACTCACGCCTGTTTCCCCGAAGAGGTAGGCAGAGGCATATTAAACGCCCACTTTTCGCCAGTGTTTTGATCCCACGTAATAGGTGGCGAGCCTATTGCCGCTTATTGGGACATTTTGTTTGCCAGAGCCTCGTCCGTTGATCGGCAGGTGCACCACTTGCAGGTGAGGTTGGCTTGGGACCCTAAGTTCTTGGTGGGAACCCTATGCATCCTATGTAATATAACTTTGTTAATTAATATTTAATTTAATGGAAACATAATTAAACTCATGTGTAAAAAGGATTTTTCCTGGAAGGGTGGATAAAGCGCATGTGTTATAAGCTTGATGTTTTAATTTGTTTCGTTTAGTATTATTAGTTTATATACTTATGTTTCACAGTTACTACGTAGGTGAAAAGAATAAAGTATCTTTCTAGTGTTTACAATTTATTACATGCATTTTAAAAGTATATAGGTGGCAATTGCAGTTTAATGGATATACAAGTTACACTTTAAGGTGTTTTTATTTATGTTTTTTTTTCTATGTGAACATAAGGGTTATTTTGTAGATTATAAATAGAAAAATATAGCCATTGGCAAAGAAAGATCACAAGTTACAAAATTTAGTTATTTTAATTTTTATATTCAATCAAATTGATAAAGTTTCAGGGAACTTCAAAAATGCTCTACAAAATGTAATTAACTAAAAATTTTATCTTTGTAATACAAAAAAAAAAAACATTTTATTATCAATTAAAAACCTATTTCCTAATGAGCGTTCTAGAACAGTCATGGTAATTTCAACGTCACACATCATACCTAACAAAAATTATAAACATGGTCAATTCTATCCATATCGATAAAAACTCGCCCCATCACTTACAACGCCAGTGGAGCTCAAACTTGCGAACAAACCCTAGAATTTATATTTGCCGAATAATTCGATTGCTAACGACATTTCTATCAAAGGAAATTGCCGGAAAACTGTTCTCAAAGTTGAAACTGTTGCCTCCTTTCAATTGTTGGGAAACGACTTTAAAAGACAATCAAGTTTAATATATTTTTGTTGTTTGATACTGAAACTTCGTTTTGTGCCATTTTAAATTGAAAAGGGGGTATTGAATAGAATTAAAAGGAAGGAGTTTATTTTTTAATTTCGACTTTAAGAAGATAGAACCAAGAAGCAGTGAACGGACTATTCTGATTTTAACCTTTTTGTTTCAATACGGATGAGACCTATTTGTGGTTTAATCTTCATAGGTGTTTGTAAATAATCGATAGCCATACATCTATATGATATGATTTAGCATGAAATGTTTGTATTTAAACCATTCAGTGTGATGATTTTTTAGTCAATATAATAAGAATTTTATATATTCAGATTACATTCATCATCATCATCATTTGTTGATAATGAAATTAATCTGAATATATAAAATTCTTGTGTTACTTTCTTGCTTACTGACTGACTGGCAGATAACGCACAGCCAAAACTTTTGGTCGTATAAAGCTGAAATACATGTTTCCCGGGAGTCGTAGGGAAGCACAGTAAGAAAGGATTTTCCGATATTCCCACGGAATCGGGATTAAATGGTTAAATAAAATAAATATTTTCCGGGCGTAGCTACAGACATCATCTTGTTCTATAATTAAAAAAAATCATAAACGTGATGTGCGCTTGATTAAATAATTATTTATCTGCACGCAAGAATAAGTTACATTTTACCTAATTACATATCACAAAAAATACTATTCTACCCAATATCATTAATTTTCTTCCCACATTTCCTATCTAACATCTTAAACTACTTTCACCCAGATTCTGTAAGCAATGAGGTGTAAGAGCGCTTGTACACTAAGAAAAGTCTCCGGGCATATGCCCGGCAATTTTGCATATGCAAAATTCGTGTCGTCTCTACACACGACCCGAGTACACTAGATCGACGCTGAAAGAATTAATTAATCGCTATATATCATATTCTCAAAAGACCACATTCGTAAAACATCATATTCGCAAAACACGATATTCGCAAAACATGATATTCTCATAATATCGTGTCGTCTCTACACACGATTCGTGTACACTACATCGACGCTGAAAAAGAGAAATATCTTATTTGAGTTAGACACGACGCGTGAACGTTGAATAATGTTCGTCTGAAATAATTCTTGTCGTCTACATGATGAAGCAGCGAGGAGAAACCGACGGACTGCTACACAGAGAGTTTTCGGTTCGAAACCTTGGCACGCACCAATGACTTTTCGAAGTTATGTGCGTTTTAAATTGTTAGTTATCGCTTCCTAAACGGTGAAGAAACATCGTGAAGAAATGCATGTCTGAGAGTTCTCCATAATGTTTTCGAAAGACATGTGAAGTCTGCCAACCCGCATTTGGCCAGCGTGGTGGACTATGGCCTTACCCTTCTCATAGTTTGAAGAGGCCCGTGCCCAGCAGTGGGACAGTTTATATACAGTGCCGATGATGATGATGATTCGGTCTTATCTGAAGAAGACACGGGAGATTTTCTTAGTGTGTACAAGCGCCCTCATGAGTATTGATCCCGTCACTTTGTCGTCACACTGACATTGGACATCACGCAAATATCGCAGTAAAACTTTAGTGTTTCTCGTTAAGCTCGTATGAACATGTGTGTTTTATTATTAGAATAGGCTAGTTTCCACTAAGAATGAATTGAATGGATGCCTATCTATAATGAATAATTATGACATGGAGATAACGAAAATGCATGTCATTTTTAATAAAACATTATAACGTGCCCTAAGTGCGGCCCTGTAATAAGTGCGTCCCTGGTATCCCTCTCGCCCCCGTCGTACGATACCCCGCCACCCGCAGTGGCCCGTCCGGGTCCGCGCAGCCGCGCACGCATGCCGGCAGTCGCCCAGAATCCTTTGCGCGCGCAACCCGTGTCGCTCTGTGCGCCTGCGGCCCTATTTAAGCTCGTGTCGTTAATGTTCTTACCTATATTATGTCGTTAATGTAACCTTGATGTGTATTAAAGTGTTTTCGTGTGTATTAAAATCATACATGCGATTCGGACGTTTTATTTATCACGTTATACTGGCTCCCAACGTATTGGCCGATGTTCTAGACTGTTCAGTAGTGCACGGGACTTTTAGTGAATAAAATGCCGCCGCGTAAAGTTCGTAATAACGACTCCAGTTCGGAAGATGAACCTGTGACAGTGACGGAGACACCTGTAGCTCCGGTGCTTATGTCTGAAACTCAGTTAGCGTCGCTCCTGGCCGCCTTCTCTTCGGCGCAGGCCGAGGCGAACCGGAATCTCGTCGAGTCTCTTCTGACATCGCACTCAGGGACGCCGCCCAATGCGAACCCCGGCGCCACACCATCACCGTCACCGTATTCGGGGAATCTCGTCAAATGCACCGCGCGCTTCGATGGTTCGTCGGAGTACCCGGAGACAGTCGAGGCATTTATAGATGCCGTCGAGATGTTCATGGATTGCGCTTCGGTCAGCGATGAGATGGCACTTCGTGGACTCCCCATGTTACTTCATGGGCAAGCAGCAGTCTGGTGGCGCGGCATCCGTCATGAAGTTACCTCATGGTCAGAGGCTGTCAAGCGCCTGCGTTCGATGTATGGCATACCACGGCCACCGTACAAACTGTACAGAGATGTTTTCGCTGCTGAGCAAGGGTTGGAACGCGCTGACGTTTTTATCGTAAGAATACGATCTTTGTTCGCGAAACTACCTTATCAATTACCAGAGGAAGCGAAACTCGATATGATTTATGGTCTGCTTCACAAGAGAATCAGGAAGCGGTTACCACGAGACGCTGTGAGTGATATTGAATCGCTGATAGAGAAATCTCGTAGCATAGAGGAATCGTTGTCAGAGAACTCCGCGTCACCGTCGTCGTCGTGTTTACCTACGAGGTCTGCCCGCACGCTCAGCGAGAGTGCGCAGCAACACGTCGCCCCGGGATCGAGTTCGACGCCGTCCGCGTCGCCGCCGACCCGCGCCGCTCGCGCCCCCGCTCGTGAACGAGCGCCATCACCGCGTAGTGATCAGTGTGTGAGCAAAAGTGAAAACAGTGATAAGAAGTTGTTCTGCGTCTATTGTAAGACGCGAGGGCACGTACGGGACTCCTGTGATAAACTAACTAAACGCGCTGTCTCCACTAACTCTGGCACATTTTGCTATAATTGTGGTGAAAAAGGTCACATTAGAGTTAATTGTCCTAAAGGTAAACAAAATAGTGCCGGAGATAGTAACCCAAATGTAAAGATAGAAAATGTGTTTTCCTCTGTGTACATAGATAGTAAGAAATTATGTTCGGATTTTTTTAACAATAATAATAAGTATGGTCGGCCTATCGTGCGCGTGTGTGTGGAGGGATATCAGGGCACCGCGTTGTTAGATACCGCCGCGCGTCGTAGTATTGCAAGTTATTCACTTTATTCCTTATTGAAACGTATTGGGTCAAACTTTCGCGCCGAAACGATGTCGTTGAAGCTTGCGGATGGTATTATTAGGAATAGTGATGTGTTACTGACGATAGTTAATGTTCAACTTGCTTCATTATCGATACCTATTGAATTCATTATTTTACCTGATGCCGTTAACAACGATACTTTGTTAGGCATTGATTTTATTTCTAAAGCTAAGATGGTTATAGATTTTTCCAACTGGACTTGGCGTACCATAGATCAGCCGCGGACACTTCACACTTTGTCATGGGAATCCGAACGCGAACCCATTCAGTGTGCGTCCGTGAACGTATTGAGGACGGATGAGGGCGCTATGTTAACAGAGTTGGAGCGGTCGACGTTGGAGAATCTTTTATGTGAGTACTCAGATATTTTTGATATAGTCGGAGAGCCTACACCATTTGCGGAACACCACATCGATACCGGCGACCATCCGCCTATTGCTTTGCCCCCGTATCGCGTTACGCCGGCTAAGAAAGAAATCATGCGCGCCGAGTTAGACAAGATGTTAGCGGAGGACGTGATCGAGGAGTGCGAATCCGCCTGGGCAGCACCGTGCGTCTTGGTACCGAAACGTAATGGTACGTATAGGTTTTGTGTCGACTACCGAAAGTTAAACGCGGTTACTAAGACGGATGCGTACCCCATGCCGCGTATAGACGAACTCTTACAGTCGACCAAGAAGGGTTGTGTAATGAGTTCTCTAGACCTTCGCAGTGGTTACTGGCAGGTGAGTACCGCCGATCGCGACAAAACTGCGTTCGTCACGCCATTTGGTACCTACCGTTTTAAACGTATGCCGTTTGGCCTGAAGAATTCGCCTGCGACGTTTCAAAGGCTCATAGACCGTTTCAGATCGGGGTCTACACTTGGTGGTAAGACTATTTTAGGTTATTTAGATGATCTTCTGGTTATTTCGGAGGACCTGGAGTCCCATATAGCAGATCTGCGTGCGGTATTTGAGCGTCTCCGTATGTTCAAGCTTCGAGCAAACCGTGAGAAGTGTGTGTTTGCCAGAGACCGGCTCAAATACCTCGGCCACGTGATATCTCATGATGGTATATCTCCAGACGAAGAGAAGGTAAGTGCTGTCTTAGAGATGAAGGAACCGACAACTCTCCAGCAACTTCGCACCTTCCTCCAAACTTGCTCCTGGTTCCGCAAGTTTATCCCAGCGTTTGCCAAGATGGCTGAACCACTTACACGCCTAACCAAGAAGTCACAGACCTGGAAATGGGGTGAGGATCAAGCTAACGCTTTCATACAGCTTAAGTCTCTTTTAGCTTCGCCCCCCATTCTGACCCAACCAGACTACTTAAGACCTTTCATCCTTAGAACGGACGCCAGCGATTTCGCTTTAGGTGCAGCTTTACTCCAGGGGGAGTCACCACAAGATGAACATCCCATCGAGTACGCTAGTCGTCTCCTCACGCCGGCAGAACGGAACTACTCCACCACAGAGAGGGAGGCGTTGGCGGTTGTCTGGGCAGTGGAGAGATTCCGCGGCTACATCGATGGTCATCAGGTATGTGTCAGGAGTGACCATCAACCCCTGAAGTGGCTGTTCACACTTAAATCGCCTACTGGTAGGCTTGTTCGTTGGGCGTTGAAATTGCAGTCTTATGATTTACAAATTGAGTACACTCCTGGGAAGGCTAATGTGGTAGCCGATACACTCAGCCGCCCAGTTATAGATGGTACATCGGAATGTGGTGTCTGTCCGGTTACCGTGGACATTCCACGATGGGATGCCACATCTACCCGTGAAGCTCAATTGTCCGATCCAGAAGTAGCTAAGATTCTCACTGATTTGGAAAGTTCTGATGAATTGTCAGTGCATCGTTGGTCGGATAGAGGGTACCTTATCAATCAAGGAGTATTGTACAGGTATGTAGAGGATTCCGATACTGAAGAGCCCCAGCTGGTCGTCCCAGAGAGCCTGCGAAGCAAAGTCCTGTACGAGTGTCACGATTCTCCGACTGCAGCTCATGGGGGTATCCAGAAGACTCTTCGTCGCATATCTCAGCAGTTTTACTTCCCAGGCATGAGGAAGTATATTACCGACTACCTGAAGACCTGTACCGAGTGTCAGCGGTACAAGTCCTCCAACTTGAAACCACCTGGCTTACTCCAGACTCCTGTACCCGCTCGGAGATTTGAAATCATCGCTGTTGACCTCTTCGGACCGTTACCCAAAGGGCCTCAAGGCGAAAGGTGGGTTTTAATAGTAGAGGACACCGCTAGCAAGTGGGTTGAACTTTTTGCCCTTACCGAAGCCACAGCTGAGAGTTGTGCGAAGACCTTAGTGGGTGAGATTTTTATGAGGTATGGTCTCCCTAGACGTATGATCTCCGACAACGGCGTTCAATTCGTAGCTGATGTGATGCAGAAGGCGCTGTTTGTCTTGGGTGTGAAACAGAATCTGATACCCCTGTATCATCCCGAGGCTAACCCGGTAGAGAGAAGGAATCGGGACTTAAAGGCTCACCTTGCTATTCTCGTAGAGGGCAATCACAAACAATGGCCCGAGGTTTTACCGTTCGTCCGATTTGCTCTAAATAGCTCATTTACCATTTCCACCGGTTCCACTCCAGCTTACCTGACCTTTGGTCGCGAGCTTCGTTCACCTCTCTCTGTTCAGGCTGATTTACGAGCAGTCATCGAATCTGAGAATTTGGTCCCTCAGATCACACCGTATCTTTTGAAGCTCGTCGATTCTCTCTCTCAAGCTGAAGAAAATATCGAGCATCAGCAGGATCTTCGTAAGCACCAAGCTGATTCGGCTCGTCGTGCTTCGGAACCTTTCGAAGAAGGTGATCTTGTGCTCATGAAGACGCATGTCTTAAGTAATGCTTCCAAAGGTCTCACTTCTAAGTTCATTCCGAAACAGGATGGTCCGTACGTAGTCTCCAAGAAGGTGAGTCCTACTACCTATGTTCTTACTTCGCAGAAGACTGGTGAAGTTGTGGGTAAGTACCACATATCGGATTTGCGTAGATACCATGATAGAGGTGGTGAGTGTCCGGAGCCTATTGTTCCGAAGCGCCGCAGAGGTCGCCCTCGGAAAGTTCAAGCGTAGGTTCATATTGTTAGTAGTTTGACCAATGAGACTTCGCCTCTTGATCAAAAGGGGGAGAGTATAACGTGCCCTAAGTGCGGCCCTGTAATAAGTGCGTCCCTGGTATCCCTCTCGCCCCCGTCGTACGATACCCCGCCACCCGCAGTGGCCCGTCCGGGTCCGCGCAGCCGCGCACGCATGCCGGCAGTCGCCCAGAATCCTTTGCGCGCGCAACCCGTGTCGCTCTGTGCGCCTGCGGCCCTATTTAAGCTCGTGTCGTTAATGTTCTTACCTATATTATGTCGTTAATGTAACCTTGATGTGTATTAAAGTGTTTTCGTGTGTATTAAAATCATACATGCGATTCGGACGTTTTATTTATCACGTTATAACATTAATTTTTAATAATATTTTTAGAAAATAAAATATGTAAATTATTGCGATAAGTCACGTGACATTGAACGCCTATCAGAAAGCGCCACGTCACAACGTGGTACGGCGCCATTCATTCGTACCAGTGTTGCCGTTTTACGAATTTTGTCGCTAGATGTAGGGGAATTTAGTAGTATTTAAGGACATACTTTATCATTAATGAAATAAAAACAAATCTAGCTGCTTTTCTAGAAATTGCTGGTTTTACTGAAAGATTGCGATAGGTTGAGTCTAAAAAATAAAAATGCTGCAGCTAACCAAAGGATTTCCGCAATGTTCCAATTAGGTATATAAATATACCAAACTTTCCAGCAAAATACTTGAATGTAGCCAGTTATCTGTTCTCGCTAGAAATAAATAACTACCTATATAAATTTTGCCAGATTACGTACTTATACAAATACTTATAAATTGTCAGGACATTAATTGCAACCACGTATGTCTAGGTAGTTTATTTTTATTACCATGGCAACTCCGTTCAATACTGCATTCATTCGTAGAGGCCGTACAGCAGTCATTCATTGTTGTCAAAGAGTTGTTTGTTGTTGTTGACGTTTCCGTGATTTTCGTTTCGAAGAGAACAAGTTGATATACATACGATCTATTGTAACTATTATTGCATTGAACTGTACTAGTATTGCACTAGGAACCAGGATTTACCAAAGCCAACAGTGGTAATTTGCCCAAAATTGACGCTGTTATGCTTGGCGTATTTTTCGCGTCAAACAAAGACTTTTGTTCTTCGGAATTCCGCAACATTAAAACTTCAATGTAAGTAAATATGCATCGAACGTTAGATATTTCAAGAATAAACCTCACTACCATCATTTTGTATATAATATCAGATAATATACACCTTATCTATTGTGATTGTTATTGATTTCTCTATAGGTTAGACTTGCGAGATATAAACAAGTGCTAATAGTTGAACTTTTATTTTAGGTCTTCGCGTGCTTCATATGGAGACGACGCTATAAGTTATGTACAGCTTAAGCGAGAAAATAATTTGTGTACCGTGAAGTGCAAGATATGCCCGGAACACAAAGTTCACGCTAAACCTCGCTAAACTATATGGGTGCACACTAAGGCCCTTCTCTCACGAAGCTATTCAAATGCTACGGGACTGAGATGCAAACCATGATCGAATACTGGTATGCTACTCTTTACCGCACACGGTGCTACGCTAATGAGACTATATTTTATCATTTGAAGAACAACATTCGTACGACGATGTCTAGTGACTCTAGCGATGAAGACAATTTTCTTCTGTATTTATATTACAACAATAAACGAAAATATAAAAGAAGATTCTGGGTGCACCCGTATATCGAAAAAAATATCAATTGTAGGGCATTTGTCGAGGGACGAGTCGTCATTTTTATAGAATGTCAATAGAATCATATTATTATTTGAATCTTTATCTGTGAAATTATCTTGCCAACTATCTAAATAATAACCCCACCGCTTCGCTTCCTTGGCAATAAAATTATAAATTTAATGTACCTATACCTATAAATGACCTGTTATATTGTTTTTTTCTAAATATCAATCCACGCCTTTTATGTAACATCTTTTCTTACGTACTCTGGCAGCTTATAATTATACAAACATGGAAAATTGTCTACCTCCTGCACAAAAATAACATTAAAAGTTTGTTCCGCCGCCATTTTGTAATGCGACGCATATACTACTCGGGTAACGTGCGACCAGCAAGACGGTAACGTGCGACTGACATCAAACGCGTCGTCATAGCGTCTCGTCGTGTGCGAAATTAGCTGAATATGTATGGCGGCTACTCACAAGCGACGCGTAGGATACGGGTACAAAACACAAATAGTTTGAGAGTCGCTTCGTGAGAGAAGGGCCTAACTGTTGACGAAGTAGCAGATGTTATAATATCGGTTTAGTGTAATGATTGCGTTGCTTCGGAAGGTGGTTGTAAGCACGCCATAGCTTTTTTAATGTGGGTTCACCGTCGAAGTGAAGAACCATCATGCACTTCAGTGGAATGCTATTGGAAGAAGTCCCAACTATCTAGAGTGGGTATTAGCCTTAAATATATGACGGCTAAGGATTTATCTAAGGGCAGTCCGTTACTACCACAAAATTCATCTGTATTTACTAAGTTTTTGGAAGAAGGAAGAAAAAGAAAAATTTATGACTGTGAACTTATTAAATTTTAACCCAATTATTATTTAAGTGAAACACAAGCTATCTCAATGCACCAGCTTGTATACAGCTTCCAAGAACCAAGTGTTGATGCATTTTTTAATAAAATACTAATTACACCTTCTTTAATAGAGAAAGTTGAAAAAGAAACTAGAGAACAAAGCAACAGCAGCCTTTGGTTTGAACTCAGGTATGGGCGCATAACTGCCTCAAGAGCATTTGAAGTTAGCCGATGTAAAACTAATGATGGAACGCTTATATCCATGATCCTAGGAGGTAAAATACCAGACACTGCACCAATGAAAAGTGGCAGAGTACTTGAAGAAAAAGTCAGAAAGACAGTGGAGAATCATATTAAAAAAACTATTAATAAGTGTGGCCTGTTTTTGAGCTCAAAATATCCCATGATCGCTGGTTCACCAGATGGAATTTTTGAAGATGGGATAATCGAAATTAAATGTCCTAGTCAGGCAAAGACATATGCAAGTTACAATAAAAATGGACAAGCTACTCCCAAGTATAATGCTCAAATGCAACTACAAATGTACCTTTCTGGAAAGAAAATGTGTTTTTATTGTGTTGCTGACCCAGATTTTAGGACAAATCAAAAAGTTGAAATTTTAAGTGTGCCCTTTAATATGGATTATGTTCAGAATCTGATAAATAATTTAGTCAACTTTTGGAAAATAAATGTGTATCCACTATTATATCAGAGTGTACAAGTGTGATTGTAAATAAAAAACATATAAACATTTTAACTTGTTTTATTGAATTAATGAATCTTGTAAATTAACTAAAGCACATGCTATTATTAATATGTCATCTAGTATTTTCAGAAACTTTAAATTAATACATGAATGTGGCCTAAGCATATAAAATTCACGTAGGCGCCGAATAACCCTTTCTACGTGTATTCTTAGACTGGCTATCTGTTTTGTTAGTTTTGCCTCACTTTTACTCAATTTTTCTCCTGTTTGAACACTTGGTGGTCTTACTAGTGTAACACCATACTTTTGTAAGTATTGTTCCACATGTTTAAATCCCCTGTCCGCCATAACACACATACCACTCTTTAATCCCTGTATAAAATCACAAGATTCAACCAAACATGTGTCAGTTGTGCGGCCTCCAAACCCTGGAGAAATATAATAAATTTATCAAGCCATTTGGTGTGCAAGATATGAGATATTTAATGGTGTTGGCTTTCTTGTAATCTGACCATGTCAAAGCTTGATTAATGGCCTTTGATGGCTTTTGTATTTCAATTTCAAGGCAGTCTATGATGCAACTGACATTGTGATATTTATGCCTAAAAGGCATTGGTAAGGTTTTCTTAATCAATTTACTGTCTAGTGTCACAATGAAAGGTTGCATCACACTAGCAATCAAAGGTATATTTTTGAGGAATATCTTACTTAATAGTGATGGAGACATCCCAAAATCATCGGATAATTGATTGAACTTAGTATCTAATCTTATTTTTTCTAAACACACCAATAAATAATGTTTGGGAATTTTTAATTCATCTTTTATTAAATTAATCAAGTAGTAACAACTATTTGGAATACCAATATATAAACGAGGTTTCTTCTCAATTTTTGCAATCATATTAATTAAAGTTTGTTTAGCTAAAATTTTTTTGTCTTCTTCAATAAACTCACTACAGTTAGAAGATGATTTCACTTGTAATGAGAGTGAAGATGGTGAGCGGCTGATGGTACTGCTCGATGGCATATAAACTGAAATATCACTGTCTGAGTGTTCCTCTTCGATAAATATTTTTTTATTTATTTTTCTCTGGCCAGAGACAGAAGGCATTGATTTCAGTATAGACTCAGCTTTAAATGGAGATGTGGAACTGGATACCTGTAATGCCTTAAAAGGTGATAAGGTCTGATCTTTATATAATACTTTTGTCTGTACAGCTTTACTCCTGAATTTGTGGGTTATGTATACTTGAATGGATTTGTCTGCAGTCCTCCCACATGATTTATTTGGCTCATTTTCATTAACCTGGGAATCTTAAACAATAAAACAGTTTTAATAATGGTGATAACTTGATACTTAGTGCTTGAAAGTTAAAACTATTGTGTTGTTTGTTACTTACTTGAACTTCTATCAGATGTATATCTTACTGATAAACTTGATGAAGGACATTCATTAAATTCACTTTCAATATTTAAACTCTCTGTAAGTGTCATCAGTCTTTGATTTTTTAACATGCTAGGCTGTTCTATACTACTGCACGTCCGTTTTATCCTGTCTTCTTGGCATTCAAATTTACTTGGCATACAACCTTGTTTCATTCGCACTTGTAAAACTTTGCCCATAATTTTATATTCCATATGATTCACCATATCACTTGGCAACTGAAATAATAAAAAAGCGTTTATGAGATTAAATTTACAACAGGTAAACTGAAATATTACTATTTTATGTTCGGATGTATAGAAAAGCTAACCTAAACAATGACGTATTATATATCTTTGAACCTAAACACTTGACTAGTAATGATTCCGTAATTTTATCAGTTTTACATTAGATTTAGAAGTAAATTGCGTAAAAGATTACTTACATCAAAATGATCTTCACAGAAATACATCCTTGTATCTGTAGACAAACTATGAGCATCATTCCTCCCAGCAAGTTCCAGCCACTTTTGGCGCACTTTCTTATTGTTTGGAACATAAATAAATAGCTTGTTTGGCGTTTTTACTGATGTGCTTTTACATTGTGGCACTATACAGTGCTTATAATAGTTGTAATGTGAAGAATCCATTATTAATTTGAGATCTGTTTGTGTTTACAACCAACACCACTTGTTTCACTTTGTTTACTAAGTTTACTTTACCAACGACAGCGAGTATGTAAGCACTAAGCAGTAAGCACTACCGTATTGTTTAGTTGTTTACCACGGCGTGACGTCATCTAGACGCCATGACAGTTTGGAGCGTTTACGAGCTTAATTTAAATTGGTATTTAGAAATGCGAAATAAACAATGTAGATCGCCTTTTTATATTAAAATAAACTCATTTTTGGTCAAAGTAGACGAAAAGGTAACGACTTAACCAGTTTTTGAAATTTGGTCAACTAGCCTATTCATTAGTGCGATACATTGTTATACCTAGTATTAGTGCGGAGGAGTAACGGGTTTAGCAGATGTTTCAAGGACGATCAGAAACGTTAGTAGACGTAGAAATTGGGATAGTATGTTATTCCTTCGGTCTTTATGGTGACAACTTTGACAAACATCTTTTAAGTCACATTTATGAACAGCAATACAAATAATCACATAAGTTTTGATAGATTTTATTTTTATTTTTATTTATGGTCTCACGCCTTTATCCCCTAAGGGGTAAGCAGAGGTGTAAATATTACACCCATATTTCGCCATGAATTTTTAGGTCCCACGTAATAGGAGGCGAGCCTATTGCTGTTACCGGGCACATCACCAGACTCCGGACTGCTACTGAGTATTCGGAAAAACCCAGTAACACTTTTGCCCGACCCGGGAATCGAACCCTTTCGAATAGATTTAAGAATATGTCAAAAACTGGCAGAAATGCATAGTATGGTAGTTAAACCAGTCTTCTCGCCGTTTGACACTTGACTGTGTGTTGTCGGTCAAATCGGGACGAAACTTTGGTTAAGTGACATAAAAAGAAGGTAGACCTCTCGCACTAAGCATATTCCTGTATCGCAGGGGACTTGATAACACATTCAATAAATGCACACAAAAGACAACCACACACTACACTTTTAGTACAGCAGTGATGATTTCTAAAATTAAATTTAGATATTACACTTTATTTCATTATCATTGAATAGCGTATTAAAGCCATGTGTAATAGCAAGTCTATAGAAACACCTAAAACTCGAGCCTTCAAATTCATAACTGTGAATCTCTCAAATAAAAAGTTATGATATCATAAACGCCGTCTCGAAGTACCGTGTCCTTCTGAATACGCGACGTGACAAAGGTCAGGCGGCATTAGCTCCTTGTAAATACTAATAATCTGCTGTGGAATGGGGGCGAGCAGTACTTGCGGTTGTGGAGTGATTATCGTTCGTATAAGTATGTTGATTGTAATGGTGAATGGCATTTGTTATGAGTACGTGTGTTATATTTTGAATTCTTATAAAGGAGATGTTTCAAAATTAAAATATACCTAAACAGGAACCCTCAAAGTAACCCATTGTAATCGTTACTTTTCCATTACTCTATATCGTTCTTGTTGAAATTCAAAATCACTAAGCGTAGTATCGTAACCCACAACAAACCAATAAAACTCCAGTTTTCTATGCACTATACGTAGTGCAGGCCAAAATGTAACATCTCCTTTTATGTAAACGATTTTAAGTGGTAAAAATATATTTTTATCAAAAAATGACATACGCTATGAATAAATCCTGTGTCGCTTGTCGGAAAATTACACCCACGAGGCGATATTCTCTCGTTTTCCATAAATTCATTTGCACTAATATTGTTTGCCATAATCATCCCTGATCTTAATATTTACTTGCACTTTTATCATTTATACTAATAACGTTTGCCTTAACAACTCAATAGTGATAACTTTTATTTGCCATAAAATGACTTTCTATTACAACATTTATCATAATAATTAGTTTCCATAAGTAACACATCTCATAATCGACTCTCGACGTAATCAAAATTTGATATAATTATATATAATTATGAAAATAATACATGTCATTATATTGTTAGGTCGAAATTAATTATCGTTAACACCCCGACTCAGTGCAATCCGACTCGGATAGGTTAGGTTAGAAGACTGTGGTATTTTTTTAAACCACCCAGAAGAAGTGAGCGTAGTACGAGCTTAGTTAGTAGACGCCATATGAGGTTTAGTTTTAGGTTTAATTGTGACTAAAAATCTGGGGTTGGGTTTCGAAACGAGTCGCCCGAATTTGAGGGTGTTGGTGGTGTAAGGGGGCTTAAAGGAGTTAGTTTTAATCCCTTAAAAGTAATGTTGTCTGCCGGAGTTGCGTCTAAATATTTTTAAACAATTTCCAAAAACTCTTCATTCAAATATGTGAAAGCAACTAAATAGGTTGTGTTAGGTTCTCTTTTGACCCTTAACCCGAAAATAGGAGCCCTGCGAAGCAGGGCTCCGTCAACCTCTGTTTATTAAACTAGTGGAAACAATAAAAGCGATATTAAGGTTTTATGTGAATAAAATTTATGGAAAATGGCATTATTGAAAACGAAAATTATAGCAAATACATTTATGGATTTAAATTATTATGACACTTGGTCAATTATGACCAATGGAATTAGTGAAAGTCATTTTATGTCATTTCACGATTATGGCAACTGAAGCGTTATTTCTAATGAAATTATGGCAAATACCAGTATGGCATATGAATTTATGGCATTTTAAATTATCGCAAACATAAGTAAACCCCACGAGGCAGAGTCAAACAGGAAACGAAATCTTGTCTTATTGAAAATCGAAGCCACGCCGACGCGCCGCTTTAAACGGCATGATGGCCGCTTAACCCTTTATGGAGCAAGGAGGTGCAGAGATGGTTGAATAAAAAAAGAAATAAACTAAATCAGTACTTTTTATACTTTAAACAGAAATTAAAACAAAAAATAATTTTCAGTAACGCTTTTCTGAGTTTTCAGGTTGTAGCTTTTTAGATACAAAGACACGATTGAACAAAATATGTTATTGCGAACTTCGTATCCAAAAATACACAAAATGACTTTTGGGCTTATAAACTATAAACATTAATTAGCTTCAGGCAATAAAAATTGTTAACTCAAATAGGAACTTCTGTGAGATCAGAGGGTTAAAAATAAATAAAATAAATTAATTTAGCATTATTTTAAATTGTTTTTCGGGATATATACCACGTACCTTTGTTTGGAGTAACCGATATTTCGGCACTGTTGCAAGCGCCATGTTCACGGATGTACTGAGGGTATTGCGGGTGGGTGAATGTTACGAGCAAGTATAGCGGTCTACCCGCTTTCTTACTCGTTTTTTGCGTTCAACACCACTAGCACTGTTATCACTATCGCACTGTACCCGATCACGACATACTATACTAACTACGTCAGCTCGCGGTTTGACTTTGTTATTTTCACGGGTTTTACATAGACGTACCACTGGATGTCAGATACTCGACAGTTGAAACCCATCCTCTCTATTGAAATTTTTGCACTTTTTAATTTCAATCGCCTCCCTAACCATTCGAGGTATGTAGTGGCGTTCTGTCGAAAGCACCTGAGGGTTATGTAACTCAATCCAGTGGTCGGTACCCGAGTCTAAGAGGTGTTGAGCTATGGCCGACTTGTGTGGTTCAATATTTTTGACTGCCCTGATGTGTTCCTTTATCCGGCAAGAGATGGTGCGTTTAGTTTGCCCTATATAGGAACTCCCACAGCTGCAGTCAATTTTGTATACACCTGGCTTTTCCAAGGGATGACTGTCTTTAGGCGTTCTTATATATTGCGACAGTTTCTTCAAAGGAGTGAAGATAGTTTTAACTGATACCTTCTTGAGGATGTTGGCGACCTTATCTGTCACTCCTTTAACGTACGGTAAGTACGCTGGGTGTCGTTCAACCTTGAAGTCCAGGTGTTTGTGAGTATGTCTGGGTGGTCTAATTCGCCTACTGTACCCGTTCTTGTGTAGAACGTCGCTTAAATGTGAAAGTTCCTTATTCAAATGTTCCTCGTCACACAAGCTGTATGCCCGGTCGGTAAGCGACGTTATGACGGAATTCAGTTGACGTGGGTGATGATGCGAGTCAGCGTGTAGATAACGATCTGTGTGCGTTGGTTTTCTGTATACGGAGTGGCTCAGGGAACCGTCACTTCGTACGGCTATCATAATAACGTCAAGGAACGCCATTCTTCTATCCCTTTCTATTTCATAAGTAAAATCCATTTTGTTGTGGATGCTGTTTAGATGTGCCAAGTATTGATGAACAGTTGCTTCATCGCCTTCCATAATACAGAAAATGTCGTCCACATACCGTTTCCAAATTTTTATTCTTAATGGGGCAGTAGCAATGGCTTGGTTTTCGAAATGTTCCATCCATAGGTTGGCTACCACTGGAGCTACCGGGCTGCCCATTGCTACGCCATCAATTTGTAGGTAGTAATCACCTCTGTATAGAAAATAATTTGTGGTCAGGCAATGATGCACCAGGTCGGCATATACCACAGCAATATGGTCCTCGCTGATCCTACGTCGAAAGTTTAAATTCCTATAATTTAGCATTGTAGACTATTTCGTATGAAATTCATGAAAATAGTTAGGTTTTTTCCTCCTACCACGAAAGTTTAAATTCCTATAATTTAGCATTGTAGACTATTTCGTATGAAATTCATGAAAATAGTTAGGTTTTTTCGTGAGACATAGCCTCGTTTCATATTTCAGACAACTTATTACTGCCTGACCCGTTGTGCAGTTCCTGCTTCGACTATTCTTTACAATAGTAGGGATATGGCCATCAGTGCGAATATCCTGCAATATTTGTTGCCACACGCAGTACACATATTTCTGTTGGTCCGAAATATTATATTCAACTGATCTTCCTGTGCTTTGAGTACAGTAAAGTTTTGATTGATAACAAATAAATCCCATCAGTTTATTGTCGAATAATCTTTTGAAGTATAGTTATGGTGGGTCAATACCAGTGACTTGATCCTGAAATGAACTCTCTACACTTATTGCCCTGTCTACCGACCACATAAACTTTGTGTGTTCCTCTTTTATTTTTCTTGTACTTTGAACTTTAACATAACAAGTCTGTAGTTGCATTAGGGCTTCTTGTCTTATTTTCTTGTTGGTTTGGTTTTGAGTTTCTGGTCTGCGTGACCGCAGTCGTCTGGATGCAATTGGTATCAGAGGACTTGAAATACTGAATATTGTATTTGGCGTACTTGGCGACTGTAAAGTTTTTGTGGTGGGTGCAGAATTGACTGACACAAGAGAACGTGAAGATGGGATCGTAACACTCACGGCTGATGCGTAACCATAAATATGCTTTTGGAGGTTGTATTTGTTATTATAAACAGTCATCTTCGCTATCCGATTGTTGAAAAATATCCTTCATCTCGTTGGGGACATTGGGAGCATCTGAAGACAGGTCCAAATCTAAGTCAGAATCATCAGACCCTGAGTCAGCTGGTGGCACCAGAGCTAAGATTCTTGACACTCGAACTTCGTTTCATTTTCGATAAAAAACGTTAAGTATCGTTGTATCTTTTTGGACACAATCAAATAATTTGTTAATCACTAAGAAAGACGCCCAGTATCTATTTAGATACATGAGTAATAAACACGATGGATACGGGTAAGTCGCAATGTATCTATTTAGATACAAAGACTTTTTTTTTTCATAATACGTAAAATAACTAAACTTTGTAATGAAATATTTATATTTGTAATAATTTGATGCTTTTCAAATAATATGACACAAAAATATTTGCGATATACCCACTTATACTACAACTTTTAACAAAATTTTGATATACGTCCACCATTACTCAGTTTCACCGCGGACCGTTTAAGTTTTGGCTGTGATTGAAAAGAAAGAGATAATATCCGTGGCGTGACGTATTGCGTTTTCGTTCTTTCGTACGTTGATAACTTGTACTGAAAGAGGAAAACGTTCGCGTGACTTTCGAATTTTGTGCTATATCCGTTTAAACGTGTTGTGCATAATTATTTAGATACAAAAATGCTTAAAGGGTTAAACCACTTTTTTTTTGTACAGACGTATCCATATAAATCTTAACAAAACGTATCGTATGACAATCTTAGCAAAACGTATTAATTGAAATTAAACTACAGTTTACAGATTTTACTACGATATGTTGTTTTTACTGAGATTACACCTTAATCGAATGATCTAATTCGTCATGTGTTTTATCAGTCTAATGAAACTAAAGATGTACTGAAGACAGCACGACACTGATGTCATTTTGCGTAAACAGTAACACTAGTAGTTGAACAATATTTGGGTACTTTGAAATAAGTTCTACATCCAAGATAAATGTCACATCAGTCTTACGTGACCAGGGTTCACGTAAAGTAACCGAAACAATAAGTTTCTTGATAATTCTGTTCAAATGTAATCTCAAAAAAATACCGCGATAAAATCTAGTAACTGTAGTTTAATTTAATTTCAATGTGTATAATTCGCTTAAGCCCATCGAGACGAGAGTTTTCATAAGCATATTATTATTTATTTATTGGCTCACGTCTGTATCCCCAAAGGGGTAGACAGAAGTGTCATATTACACCCACATTTCGTCATGTTATGAATTTGTAGATCCTCTGTAATAGGGTGCGAGCCTATTGCCATTACTTTGCCAGGCTCCATGCTGCTACTGGGAATTCGGAAAATTCCTATAACTCTTTTGCCCGACTCGGGAAACGAACCCAGGACCTCCTGATGAGCAGACGCACACGCCCTCCATTGGACCACGAAGGCAGTCTTTATTGAGCAATTTACATATTAAATAGATACGTTTTTAAACAGACGACGCTGTTTGTTTAATTTCGTACTAAACATTTTACCTGTGACATAAATAATATATAATTTACGTACAGATTCTAATATTCTAATTCTAATAATATTCTACCACATACACACATCACCATCTAGTCCCAAACTAAGCAAAGCTTGTACTATGGGTACTAGATAATGGATAAACATACATATATACTTTTTTTTTGTAGATACATACATATTATACATAGAAACACCCAAACCAAGACAAACATCCATGTTCATGCACACAAATGTTTGACTTGAGCGGGAATCGAACCCGCGACCATCAGCGTGGCAGTCGCATACACTCCCGCTGCGCCAACCGGTCGTCAAATGAGCGATCCATGATAATAATACCAAATTACCGAATGTGACCCTCGGGAAATTATGTGTAACGTATACACATAATATTATGTAGTAGATTAGTGGCTTTATTAATTAATTGATAGCTAGTCATGTCTTAATAAACTGTTGAGAGTGCAGTAGAATTGCTAGCTAGCGATAGCCTAGTGGAGATACCAATAGACTGCAATGCAGAGGGCACTGGGTTGAAATCCTCGGCAAGCACCACTGATTTTTCGTAGTGCGTGTGCAATTGCGCCACGACAAAACAGAAAACTAATACAGTTTACAACATTCGTGTATTTACGTTTGTCAAAGAAAATTTTACAAACTTTAATTATCGCTTGCCCCATACTTCGGGAAACAAGTTATGCCATAGGTATCGGTTGTCATGAAGATCTTTTGTCTGTCTTATGGCTAGCAAGTTTTCTTTTATACACTCACGCCTGTATCCCCGAAGGGGTTAGGTAGAGGTGTAATATGACACCCACATTTTGCCATGAATTTTTAGGTCCCACGTAATAGGGGCCGCACCTATTGCCGTTACCGGGCACATCACCAGACACCGAGCTGCTACTGAGAATTTGGAAAACCCAGTAACACTTTGGCCGACCCGGGAATCGAACCCGTGACCTCCGATCAGCAGTCGAATACGCTATCCATTGGACCACGAAGGCAGTCTTAAATGTACAGATAATTTATTATATTTGTCAGTTATCCGGTTACTGTATATGTACAAGAATTATATAGTTTTGAATTTGATGACCGTACGTGAATCATACCGGAATATTACATTACAGTCGAATAAATAACCTTTCGTATGTTAACAATATAAAAAATCAATATATAAACTGGTATACGCCAAAACAAATCTGTAAAGGTTCTCAAATAACCCATACCTTTCTTACTAATCCTTTGTACTTCGGACGAATATCCTTCCTTTGGCAAAGATTTTCAATTTACTAAAAGACTTCGGTGTTTATCCTGTGTTGCTCGTTGGTCTTCAGGGGTGATTTAGCCCACTACGCAGGTAAGCAGACAATTTGTAATATTATATTATGTTGTTCATGAATAGGATGCAGTCAATTGAAACGTATGTTTTTTACTTAAAAGGGTTACATGGGAATTGTTTTGTGCCGGCCGAAGGTCAGCCCTATCATTGACTAGGCTGTCGAACAAATTAATGAAGCCCAGGTAGCTTCCTAGGCAGCCATCAAAATGGGGGAGGTCCAAGGTAGGGAGCCTACTCACCAGCCCTGGTGCTGACCTAGGAAGCTCCTGCTTCAGGCCGGGTTGCCCTTCCCTATCGGCAACTAGTTGTCTCGCACTATTGGAGACAGCATCATACAGGTCTAAGACCTGGGCATAGTCTTCGCTGACCTTATTTCGCTGGTCAGCGGTGAAATCATTGATTGACACTTCAAGACAGCAAGTGCTGAAAGTGCGGAATTGCTGTTCCACACTTGCCAGGCGATCGTCAATCAGCTCGTACCTCTGAAGTAAGGTCTGCTGGCGATCAGGCCGGTTCACTAAAGCATTGGCCGAGGCAAACCAGCGCAAATCTGATGCAATAGCACCAGCAGCCGCACTTTCAGCACTTGCTGTCTTGAAATGTCAATCAATGATTTCACCGCTGACCAGCGAAATAAGGTCAGCGAAGACTATGCCCAGGTCTTAGACCTGTATGATGCTGTCTCCAATAGTGCGAGACAACTAGTTGCCGATAGGGAAGGGCAACCCGGCCTGAAGCAGGAGCTTCCTAGGTCAGCACCAGGGCTGGTGAGTAGGCTCCCTATCTTGGACCTCCCCCATTTTGATGGCTGCCTAGGAAGCTACCTGGGCTTCATTAATTTGTTCGACAGCCTAGTCAATGATAGGGCTGACCTTCGGCCGGCACAAAAGTTAGCCTCCCCATCCAGAACCGACATTAGATAGGCCAACTTTTAATTTGTTATAAGTTATAACTTTGAAACCAACTCGCGAAAGCCTTTGAAACCGTCAGAAATTTTCAAAAGACTAAACAAAATGTTACTTAATCGATCTAATCGATTTGACTTATAATAAAAACTAATTCTATTTCAAACATCCACCCGCCCCGGACCGGCCTACCGGTCCGCTAATCGGTTGGTAGACGTGACAAAGTTGCAACCGCTCTCCTCAGAATCGAACCGTCCACCAAGACCTCAGCAAATCGGGGAACTCCATCAGCCCCAGTTACCAAACGAAGGATGCGCCCCCTGCGCCATCTAAGTGGCGGAAGGTTAGCCTCCTTGATCAAAACGAGGTCACCAATCTTGGGTGGATCGGTCTTGTCGGTCCACTTAACTCGTTGCTGGAGTATGTGCAAATATTCCAAATTCCAGCGTTTCCAAAAGCTCTGAGTAATCTGGCGTACCAATTCAAAACGCGAGAGACGACCAGGTCTCGTATCAATATAGGGGTACTCAGGCAAGGCGACAAGTGGGCGACCAATCAAAAAATGGCCCGGCGTAAGGGCCTCCAAATCATTCGGATCTGAGGAGATCGGGCACAATGGCCGAGAGTTCAAAACGGCCTCAATCTTACAAAACACAGTTGCGAGTTCCTCAAATGTAAGGACAGATTCACCGATTGTCCTGCGCAAGTGTGTTTTGGCCGATTTTACGGCGGCCTCAAATATACCACCCCAGTGTGGACAATTTGGTGGGGAAAACAACCAATTTATCCCACGTCGGGCAAGCCTATCACCTATGTAGGGGGTTGTCAAGATGTGTTGTGTGAAGAGATAAAATAAGTACTCCAAAATACGAAAAGATAAATATGCTTTACTGGTACCAGTTGTTCACAGAAATACTTATTATAAATAAACTACATAGCTACGACCTAACTGTATGGGAGCGGGAAGACGACTGCTGCGCCGCGCTTACACAATATTACACCTTGTATATAATTTGTAGCGTCAACAGCCGCTACAATATTCCCCCCTTTATTAAAAAGAAAGGAATTAAAATATTAAACAATCTAAAAAACTCTGAAACAAATATAACAAACAATCTACATACATAAAATAATACAAGTTAGTACCAGGTGCTAGCGCTCGAATTGCGTCATATAACTAATAACATAAACAACTGTAGGTACGCATCAAGTTACCGGAGCGCTAGTCCCGAGAATGCAAACTAAGCAGACACTAAGTAAACTGATTTTATATGTGGACCTTTATGCAATGAGAGTCTATTTTTAGAACGATATAATGAATAAAAATTGACTTTACTATTCCAAAAACACAATTGCCGCTTGCCACCGTTTCTATGGAACTTCCTTTGCTCTTCGTAAACCGCTTGTACAGAGAGCTAGTCGTACGAAGAAGCAAATACGTTCACCGGTTCTGCCAGCGATTTTCACTAAGTTGTCGGGGCCGTTATGAGGGACGACAGGGTGCGCTATCCAACACTGAGCGGTATCCATCCTCGCCTCCAAGTGTGATGAGCCGCTTAGACGCGTGCACTGTCCCGTTGAGTGCCACCGCCGGTCCCGTGGCGATCCCGTCCTCGGAGAATGCTGCGTCTTGTCGTCTTGGTGTGGAATTCTGCCTCGCCACCAAGGTCAATACGCCTTACGCTGTATGCCTCGACGTACGCACTGTCCTGCAGAGTGCTGCCGCCGTCGTATGCCGCTCCGATATACTCCTGCTGCCCATATTGTCATAGTCGCTGTTCTCGGCAGATCGTAGAGTCCGAGTAAATTTGAAACAAAAATTTGGGTTGCACGTGTCCTGACTCAGATGTTCGCCGCAGTTAGGTCGTAAGCCTTTTTGGTCGTAGGGAAAGGGGCGAGTCGTCTCCCATGAGACCAGGATGTCTTCGTGTCTAGGCTGCTTGGCTCGCCGTTGCCACGCTGCACATGCGCTTTTTTGATTCCGCTGACCATGTGCACGTGCGTCGACGCCGCGTTGCCGAAGCTGAGCCGAAGGTTGCGTTTTCTTTGTCGGGGTCACCAATGTAGGGGTATATGAAGATGTTGTGTGAAGAGATAAAATAAGTACTCCAAAATACGAAAAGATAAATATGCTTTACTGGTACCAGTTGTTCACAGAAATACTTATTATAAATAAACTACATAGCTACGACCTAACTGTATGGGAGCGGGAAGACGACTGCTGCGCCGCGCTTACACAATATTACACCTTGTATATAATTTGTAGCGTCAGCAGCCGCTACAACCTATATCAGCCTTATTGGTTTCAAGAAAATTAACAACATCATTCAAATAATTATACGTGCCCTTGAAGTTAGTGCCGCAGTCAGAACGGATCAAGGAAGGCAGCCCTCTGCGGGATACAAATCTGTCAAATGTGGCTACAAACGCCTCGGTTGTAAGCGAGGAGACCAGTTCTGAATGAACGGCCTTGGTGGAAAGACAAACAAAAACGCACAAGTAGGCCTTAACAGTCTTGCTGTTTCGAAGTGTCGACGTTTTCACCAAAAAGGGACCTGCGAAGTCCGTGCCATCACCGTCAAACGTCCTGCTCTCAGTTACGCGATCTGCCGGTAAGTCTCCCATCAAGGGCTGCATGGTAGAAGCCTTGAGCTTATAGCAAGGGATGCAGCGAAAGACTACACTCCGAATAATTCTTCGGGCAGACAAAATCCAAAATTCGCATTGCAAAATAGCCAACAAAGCATTACAACCAGCATGCGAGTTCTTAAGGTGACGGTCAGTTACCAACAAGCGTACCAAATGACCGTCCTTAGGTAACAAAAGGGGGTGACGAGCCCGGTAAGGGAGGTTGGCGTTCTTGAGACGCCCTCCAACGCGCAAGAGACCCGTATCGTCCAAAAAGGGGTTCAATTTAGAGACAGCTCCTGACAATTTCGATCTCCCTGATTTAAGGATAGCAATCTCCTTTTCAAAATGCGCCAATTGCACAGAACGAACCCAAAAGGTGAGGGACTCCTGTCGTTCCTGTGGTGAGAGAAACGGTGTCAGTCGTTTCTGTTGTGGGTGCCTAAAATTAAAAACAAAACGCTTTATCCAAGCAGTGACACCTAACAACTTGTCGAGGGAGCTGTAACGATTCAACAAAAAATCGGGGTCGAAGGCGCATTCCACCTTCTCAAGAGCGAGTGTTCGTAGACCCGGCAAATTAGAAGTATTCAAAACTGGCGTTCGAGGCCAATCAATTTCTGGTCGACTCAACCATTCCGGACCCCACCACAGCGAATGACCTATCAAACTAGGCGTCAAGCATCCGCGCGAGGCACAATCAGCGGGGTTGAGCTCACCTGGCACGTGTCTCCAAACAAGTTTGACTTCGGATTTCTGGATTTGGGAAACGCGATTAGCGACAAATACCTCCAAAGTGTGGACAGAAGCCTTCATCCAACAAAGAACAATTTGGCTGTCTGTCTAGGCGTAGGTCCCATTAATGCAAATGCTTTTACCCAAAGTACTGGACACGTGGTTCAACAAGCGTACAAGAAGGGCTGCTCCCGAGAGCTCCAATTTTGGAATGGTCAGAGATGTCCGAAGGGGTGCCACCTTGCTCTTTGCCATGATCAGGGAAACCCTCACCTGACCTGAGGCACTAACTGTGCGCAAGTACACCACGGCGGCGTGACCACGTTCCGAGGCGTCACAAAACCCGTGAAGGGTGGCCTTGTACTTCCCGGGAGGAAGGATGGGACGAGGCAAGGAGATCTCGTTGACGGCAGGAAGTGAGGATACAAAAGAGGTCCATTCCTCAACAAGAGTGCCGTGCAGAGGTTCGTCCCAGGTCAATCCTGCTGTCCAAAGCTTCTGCAAGAAGCATTTTGCCCAAAATATAATTGGACAGATCCAACCGTTCGGATCAAAGGTTCTGGCGACAGTAGACAATACGAGACGTTTAGTCCAAGAACACGGCAATTTCAAGTCTACGTTATATGTAAAGATGTCTTGGACTGGTCTGTACTGAACGCCGAGAACAGCCATCATGGCGGGGTTGTCAACAATCTCAAACAAATGTGGATCTTGCTGATGATCCTCTGGCAAGCCTTCCAAAAGCGCTGGCGAGTTGGAAATCCATTTGCGCAACTCATAACCAGCGGAGGCCAAAATACCTATCAATTCGTCCCGCAGGAGGATCGCCTCGTTCGCTGTAGAGGCGCCCGAGCAAATGTCATCGACGTAAATATCGTCTTTCAAGATGGCGGAGGCTCTTGGGAAGCGTAAGCCTTCGCGGTCTGCGAGCTCCCAAAGAGAATGTATTGCCAAGTAGGGGCTTGACCTTAACCCGTACGTATTAGTATTGAGCTCGTAGACGACCATGGGATCATGAGGAGACTCTCTCCAAAGGATCAGCTGGAAGCGACGGTCATCAGGGTGGATAATAGTCTGCCTGAACATCATTTTTATGTCGGCCACAAAGACAACCTGATGTCGTCGGAAGCTGGTGATGACGTCACAAAGGTCCTTGACCAACTTGGGACCAGAATGCAAGCACTGGTTCAAGGATACGCCTGTTGAAGTCTGCGCAGAACCATCAAAAACTGTGCGCAGCTTGCCAGTCGATGGCTTCAATACCGCATGATGCGGGAGAAAGTAATGCTCCACCGAACGCCAATCCAAATTTGACACTGACATGTGTCCCAATTGTTCATATTCTCTCATGAACTCAATATACTTCTGTCTGAGCTCCGGATCACGACCCATGCGACGCTCCATAGCCAACAATCTCTTTTCGGCTAAAGGTCGTGACTCACCAAGCGGAGGCCGAACAGACAGGAAGGGTAGCCTCGTAATAATCCGACCAGAACGTAGTCGACCAGTGTTGTTCTGGAAGAACAGCTCGCACTCCTCATGTTCTGGATTCAAACGGGCAGCTTGAGGGGGCTCCTCTATCTCCCAAAACCTCTGAACCGCATCAGAGAGAGCGGAGCCTACAACTAACAAATTGTCAAGTTCAGGTGGAGGGGGGTCCCTAGGTACAGGTCCCATCAAAGCAAATCCAAATATGGTCGGGATGGCAGTCAAACCATTTGGCACCAAGACCCTTTTCCCACCAATCAAAATTCCACCGAGGACATCAGAGCC
This sequence comes from Euclidia mi, assembly GCA_944739405.2. Lineage (NCBI taxonomy): Eukaryota > Metazoa > Arthropoda > Insecta > Lepidoptera > Erebidae > Euclidia > Euclidia mi. The sequence goes on from OX123192.2 coordinate 71,391,700, forward strand.
AATCAACAAGTCGATTTGTCCCGGTGTGTCAAATTTGGGGTCTGCCAGTTCCAATCCCGATGTCAAATTCACCACAGCAGCAGGTAGCTGCTTCTGTGGATGCATACCCAAAATATTCTTCAACACAATAGCCGAGGTTTTAATCCTCGGGTGTGAAGATTCAACAGGGCCAAACAAAACCTTAACTTGCCCTTCAACATTAGAGGCTACATCACCTATGCCCCGTATACAATTTGGAAAAGAGCCCATATTTAATTTAACCTGCCCTACCAAATAAGTGGAAACAATGCAACCTTGTGAACCTGAGTCCAATATAGCACGGACAACAACAGAGGTCCCCGTGGGTCCCCAGACCCTAACAGCAACCGTTGGTAGGATAACGGTCTCAATGGGGGAGGTTGGCGTTATAGGGCAGGGATCAATGACCTATTGTTGCCTCGGCGGCGACCGTTGGCCAGGACCAGGCAAATCAAAATGAGGGTGCGGCTTGAAGTCCTCAAAAGCGCGATGACTCGATCCGCGCGCCATCTGTGGGGGGTCATAATGACGCACCCGCCCAAAACGAGGTGGGCGCGAGTCAAGGCGGGGACGCTCCGCCAAAGGAGGGGAATACCTGGGGCAGCAGTCATGGTGCTGGTGACGTTGCGCGGCACATTCAGGTGCGCGAGAGAGAGGAGGCGTGCGCACGCTACGGTTCTCCAAGCGGGGTGAGTGGCGATCAATTGAGCGAGGCGACTCTCGGCTACGCGCCGGTGAGCCTCGGCTGCCACCTTCAAAACACCCGCCCGTGCGCGGCGTCGGCTGGTTGGACAAGCGGCCAACCTCTCTGGCATTCATGCAGAGAATGTCCAAATGCTGTCCTCCACAGTGAGGACAGGGGCGAGAGTTTGGGCAGTCTCGCTGGTAGTGGGACCCCAAGCAAGAAAAGCAAAGGCGGCGGGCATTCGCGATGCGCCCACGAGAGGCGATATGAAGGTCCAAAAATGCCCTGCAACTGGCCGTTCTGTGCCCCGTGACCTTGCAGTAGGAGCACTCCGCTGGGCTCTGCGTGACCGCAAAGCGAGGAGGGCGCCGGTCAACATTGGCTCGGGTGTGACCGCGAGCCTCCAATTATTTATTTGGAAGAAATATTTCTATATGCGGTAAAAAAATTGAAAACAGATGGTTTAGACTATACTAAGTCAGTGTTATTCAATCAGATGAATAATATTTTACTAGCCTTTGCCCGCAGTTTCAACCTCCTGGAGAATAAAGAACTCTGACTCCATTTGTAATCCATTAGGAAGGCTTAAAGACAATATGCGATATAACATTACGCTATGACACCCGGAAGCAGAACAGTAGCCCTAAATAATGGGGCTGTAACCGCAGGCTATAACCATTAGTATACAACCGATAATAAAGATGCACTGTTTCTATCAGCATTAACACAGTTTAAACCATACAACATAGTAAGCACTTTAAGTACTTTAAAGCCTTTTAATATAAATCTAAAGTGCGCAAAGAGAATTTAAATCCAGTTGTAAATTCAAAGTGGATTTTGTAATTAAGTGTAGTGATTTGTTTGAAACAAGGCTTAACGTAAACCATAATACGCGTAAAGCTTGAAAAAATTTGCGACTTGATAAAATATTTAGAATTAATATTGAATTCAATTGAAATAATATAACGAAGATCAGTGCCAGCATATAGATGACGTCAACTTTAAAAAAAGTATTATAAACGGTCCATTCCATAGGCACTGCGAAGCACAATACAAGTTAAAAAGCTCCTCTTTTCACGCTGTTAGTTAAAAATCAACATTTCCCAATAGGATCGGCCTTAAATACGACTGCGTCTTTGAGGTTGTATCATGTAATCTTTTGATCATTTACTAGACGACGCCCACAGCTACGCACATTAGTTTATAATTTAACCATTTCTTTGTTTTTTTTTTTGTAGACTCACGTCTGTATCTCCGAAGCGGTAGGCAAAGGTGTAACATTACACCCACATTTTGCCATGAATTTTAAGGTCCCACGTAATATGGGGCGAGCCTATTGCCGTTACCGGGTACATCACCAGACTTCGTGCTGCTACTGAGAATGCGGGAAAACCCAGTAACACTTTTTTTCCGACCCGGGAATCAAACCCGGGACCTCCGATCAGCAGTCGCATACGCTATCCACTGGACCACGGAGGCAGTCAAATTTTCTGTGCTGAATTTGTAAGGTAATGTTTCCATTTCATAGTACATGTAGTAATGTTTTTAAAAGAAATATGCGTGTTATTTTGTAGGCGACTTATTGCCAACTTTAATGGGCCGTTTGCTCTTCATGCTGAAACTATGGAAATCCTAATCTCTCGTCCATTGAAGAGCAAAGAGAGGTTAAATAAGTTTAACCAGTATATGTACACTACCGCTCAAAAGTATTTGCCTACCTTGAGCGTATGCGACTGCTGATCGGAGGTCCAGGGTTCGATTCCCGGGTCGGGCAAAAAGTGTTACTGGGTTTTTCCGCATTCTCAGTAGCATCACCCAGATATAATATGTCTCGGTAACTTCAAAAGCTGATCTCACTATTACAGAACATACTCTTACTCACAAGGGCAAAATTGCATGCATTGAACCTAATTACTTTTAAAACAGGCTGTTTAGCAGACGACAAATTTAAAAAGCAATTTAGCTACGACCCATATTCTCCATTTATTTTTATGCCTGTACGCCTACAAATTTTTTAAACACGAATAATCAAATCGCTATTTTTCAACTGACTGGGTCAGACCGTTGAAATGAAATGAATAAATCAACGTGCGATGATGGACAACCCTGTTTTTTTTTTGTTATATTGGACGATGTTTTTCAGAATATGCCCGTTTGGCGTTAGGCTTCAAATAATGCCAATAATTGTTCTGCGTAAAATATTTGTTATTGAGTGGTGTATTTGGCATGTGTGTTGGTTAGAAGTGTTTTGGTATTCTCGTAAATAAAAATATGGAGTAACATTTGACACGTCATGTATTTAGTATCATAGCTGTATTCTAGGTAATTTTACTGTAAGTCTAAAATATCAAAACATGTTAGTTGGCGAGTTAAAAAAAAGTTCTTAAAATTTGCATACTTTTTATTAAAAAAACGTTACCACGCTTCTAGATTGGTAAGAGAATTATGCTTACCGGATAAGTGTTAAACCGATTGCAACTTGCACCAAATGCGAAATGGTTAAATCGCCACCTTACTAATAAGTAATGAGTTGAGTTTTTTGTTTGCATTCTCGAACGGAATAACACTATAAGTGATCAAAAGATATGTCGGCACCATCGTCAGGACACCCCCAGAGGATCCATAAATGAAACTAGTTAAATTCACTGATAACTGCAATATATTCTCGAAATGAACCTCATGACACAAAGATCAGGGCAAGACTGTTATGGGATCGAAATATTACTGACGAAATGTGAGTGTGTAATGCTCCTCTTCCTACCTCTTCGGGGATAAAGGCGTGAAGTTATGTTATGTTTATAAAATATCACGAAGTCAGAAACTTTTTCCAGTCTGAAAGAAATTATACATTTAAATTAAAAATGTCACCACCATCAAACATAAAATTTAATACACCGATTTGTGATGTGTGGTGGTGACCAATGATTTACCGTTGTAACTTCACACTGTGTCCCTAATGAGCTCAAGGGTTGTCAAAAATCAAATGGAATTTATTTAAAACTCTTTGATATACATCATGATTTTATGAAAAGAAGTTTACAGGCTGGTTTTGAATGGCTTCTCGGCGCAGTCGTCACAATTCCATTCTGACTTTAGAGTAACAGTTTGAGTTCAAAAGCACTTTATATTTGCTGAAAAAGAATTTCAGCAGTTCTGAACAGTATTTTAGTTCAGTTGAATGTTATTATTTATTTATCGTGTTACCCTTTTCTATTTTATTGTTGTTGAAGTTCCACAAAGTAGTGGAGTACGTATGGTTTTATTATACAAGCTTGGAAATTGGATTGGTGGTGTGTACGCTGTGAATGTGTGAGTGGGCACTCAGGTCCTAAGCAGTTAGGACAACGTAGAGGATAATAGTGGAAAATAAAACTGGGAATAGTGAAGATTCATTTGTCCAGCTTGCAGACGTGTTTGTACTACGTCTGTGTTGTCCATCGAGAATTGATTACGGCAAACAGTGTTGTTACTAGTCCTAACGATTTATCTACTGCTACAAAACGCTTATTTTATTCAAATTGTCCTACTCGCAGAATAGTCAATTCTGATTCTTGTTTGGATATTTTTTAAAGATGAGAAGCTATTTTTAAGATGCCCGTCTTTACAAATTTATTTTGAAGCATTTATCACCGTAAAGTGTTTGCCAAAATCTGTTATAACGAAATCAGGACATCCTTTACAATTTGCTGAATCTCAAAAACAATATTATTCTAGCGTAGGCAACCTAACTAAATTATACCACAAGGCTTAATAGTAATATTTTTCAGTTTGTTATTAGATTTCAAGTCGACCTTCTATTCCAGATTATTCGATCTTTGCCACATTTACATAGAACTGTGACAATAAGTTATATATAAAACGAAGTGCTATTTGAGTCTGGATATCCTTTTTGTTAAATATTTTAGTCTGTAGAGTGCTTCGCGGTGTTGGAAATGTACTTAGTGCTATTTGATGTTTTTTTTTATAGTGACACTAATTAAAATCTTCCTGAGAAACTAAACAGTTGAAATATTTCGCACGATACGATTAAAATTTCTCAGCTTAGACTTTACCCTGATTGAATTACAATTCTTCTGTTTCGTAAAAGGTGTTCCCATTTCAAGATGATTTATTTTAATGATTTCTTTATTCTATGCTCATTTCGTGAAGCTGAAGATTTTGTTTGTTTGGTAAAACGCGGTTATCTCAAAAATATTTTTTTTGTGTTAGATTATATAATTACATTATGTATCGAGGAAGGCTATAAAAACTGGACTATGGCCAACTCTTAGTGAGAAGAGACCCGTGCCCAGCAGTGGGACAGTATAAAAGGGCTGATGATGAAGGCTATAAGGCTAATGTAAGTATATCATCACGCTATGAGCCTTGGATGCGTCGAAGTAGCCCAAATATCGCGAGTGTAACCGCGTGCTCAGCAAGTGTTTATTAAAATAGCTTCAACTACCGTCTCATGATCGATACTTACGTTATTGTCGGGGCAATAAGACGGTTCGCAAATTGGAAGTATTGTGCTCATTTCCCCTGTGGGGTAGAGGATTATTACATTTTCTTGTATCAGGAACTGTTGCTGCTCTTTTCAATTTACCTAGTGAGTATTGGTGGAAATATAAGTAGACTTTTTAATCATAAGTTGGCATTGAACCTGACATGATAGAATATTCGTACTTAATGTAGAATTTGGTACTGAATCGGTGCCAATTACAGAATTTCTTTAAGTTTTTGAAATAAATAATGATGGCGAAAGGCTCGCACTCGCTCGCTTTTTAATGAATTTGTTTCAAAGTACAGGCGTCATCATCCTAGGATTATCCCGTTATCATCCAACACTTGGAAGCCCAAATTGCACGCTCTAGTCACAATAAAGACAGACTGTCATCTTACCTCCGTTCACATAGGTAATTTTAGTTGCCTATTTGAGTATACATACAGAGTTGCTATTCCTTATTTTAAAATATAATTACACATAAGCAATGCTGCTTCAACTGATTCATGTTGTTAAACATTGTTATGTTAATATATTTATAAATACTATCAAAGTCGACCCAATCGTGTTGAAATCAGCAGTTTTACGGCTCGAAACTGACTATCAGATAATTAATTCCATTTAATGCGTCAGAAGGTGAAAAAGGTGAAGGCGAAAATTCGCAACAACAATTTGCCAAATGCCCGATCATCAAAAGACCAGACGAAATAAAGACGAAATTTACTTAAGCATTCCATTCATTTAACATATAACTCTATTTTAGAGATTACCAAACAACCAATATATTAGGAAAACCTATTCTCCATTATGGGATAACAAACATTGTAAAACCCCACAAAAAGACTTTGGGACATAAATCTTCAAGAAAATGGCTTCTTTTCCCTGTTTATTACTGAACCAAACCTTCACTGAAGGTGTTTTTGGTTTTGATGGGAAATTATTGTACTGTTGCCCTGATTAGATAGATTAGTGGAAATGTCCTTTATTTTTTATCACCCTGGATTTTCCTCCGTCGTACTTTTAGCGTGATTTAAAGTGAGCTTTAGGAAGTTAGGTAATGTGTCCTTGTTGGAGGTCTGACTTTCGACGGAATCTTTGCCAGTTTAAGATTAGACTAGAACTTGCTAAGCCTTTTTATAACGGTGGTAAACACTGTTCTGAGCTAAGCAGCAACTTTATTCTACTTGCTGTTCTAAGATTATGATTTGTGACGAGAAGTGCTTTATTTTTCTGCAATTGATAAAGGTACTCTAATATTATTCATTTTATTATATTATATTTTTTATTTTATTACTTTTACTTTATTATCAATTTCACAATTGCATTACGCTTTCTCAAGAAACCGAAATCATTTTTTTTTCTGATTTAGTCTTTAAATTTATTGCCCAGTATAAAGGATTTGACCAACTACGGCATATATGCATCATTCCTAGAAAATTGCGTGTCGTTTCCTTGCTCGTTTAATATTTCTATTATTTTCCTCTTATTTTTATTGCTATCTATGCCATAATTGGTATATTTCTATTTCTTTCCATTTTTTTTATGTTTTTTTTTTCTGATTACACATTTATACAATACTTCAATAATATGGTTATTTACTTCAATTGTTCATGTCAGTTTGTAGTGGCAGGCAATCTTATATCAAATTTGCCCTTCATCTAGCAACATCAGCATTTAAATCGAATTTCTTTACAACTGTTATATCTCCCGTTCAAAATGAAATAACATCGGTTTTACCAAATACACCTACGATTTTTCCTCAAATTCTAACCAAGTATAGTTCCACACGAAAATTCGGAGCAGGTTTATAAATAATTCATAAATTCAAGCTTATCACTTGAAGGTGCGGCAGAGTTCCCCGTTCGAATAGATTCATACATAATTGCGGGTACAAAAGAACAGGTGTGAGAGAAAATCTGTGATCTGTAATAATGTTTTTGGAAGCGTAGAGAGCTGATTTGAATACATTATGTATAGTCGTATTTTGAAGAGAGCTAGAAATTTGTTGAAGGAAAGTACTATTTTATTTAGAAGTGATGTGAGGTTTTCGTAACACACGTCGCTGTGTTACTGAAAGAAGCATTTACTCAACAAAATTTGCTTTTGCTACATTTGCATGTATTATGTCAGTCATTTCAATATTATTCTAATGTCCCTGTTAGGTTTTAGGTTACGTTCAAATGATGTCGCTGTATCGAACGCCTGAATCGCACTTTGGTTATATTACCAGCAATACAATCTATTTTTAGTTTTATTTAAGGGCTTGTTTGTTGGTCAAGACGCATTGTTTATTTCTAAATTCCTTGTATTCGCAGACATTAATTTGAATTCAATCAGTTTAAGGTAAATATTTACACACAGTAGATACCAGTTTTTTAAACAATGAAATTGTTAATAAATTTTTTGTGACAAATTTGCATCTACAATCGAAACTATTAATAATGTGAAAATCGATAACTGCTTGCTCATGGAAGATATAATTTGATGTAAGTTAAATTGTACGCTACTTAAATAATCATTCAGTAGATATAACGCGTAGCAATCTCTAATTATCATCATCATCATTAGCCTGCCATAGTCCACTGCTGCATATAGGCCTCTCGTGAGACTCACAAACACACCATACAACAGAGGACCGTAGGCATAGCCAATACGTCGATATATCTGTAGGTCGACCTAAGCGCCGTATATCCAAGGATGTTTTGGTCGATTGACGAAATTGGATTAGCTTTTGCATATTCATGTAAGTCCCTTTACCCATTTAATTTTATGCAATGTAATTACTATTTACCTGAGCCAATGTGTTGTTGAACTGATTCATTTGTTTAGGCGAAGAAGGTCAGAATAGTATTATTTCAAGGGTATTCAAAGGGTGTGACGCGTCTTTGATCAATATAAATGAGGATGGTCCGATGTCGAGTTTCTATCAAGGTTGAGTTTTCGTCTAAAACCTATTTAATAGGATATGCTATTTAGATGACATTTTGATTGTAGCAGGATACAATAGTTTTATAGTATTCAATTCTTGAGCGAAATGCGAAATTTAATTGAAAATATTTAATAACTACCATTTTTGTTTGTTTTGATGCGGGTTTGCATATGCACATTAGTGAAGGTTTCATTATTCCCGATTTTAAGATTGATGATATTTTTGCCTCACAAATTGTTGCTTCGTTCTGAGTAATCTTTGTTTCGTTTGAATGAGTGTTTGTTAAGCTACCTGCAATACAGATAGGTAAAGCGCTGTGCTTTAAGTTAATTTTGGAATCTGGGCTCTTAGGCCAACGTTGCAGACCTATTTCTAGAAACGTCTTTGATCACATTTGAGTACCAGGAAATTCTCAACAGATATTTTCGGAACTATGCCTAGAAACCACAGTCTCAGCAAAGAGTTAAACTTACGGAATGGTAACAAAATCCATTCAGTAATTCTAACTCTTGCCAGATAAGAAGTAAACAGCTAAATTAATACCGTTTGCAAATGCCATTTACAAGTAAAAGATGAGAGATGAGAGAGTGGACTGTATTTCGCGTAAATTTGGTATGGGCCGTTACAAAATGTACACTCCGACAGGCCAGCGCGCGCGACTCACAACGTGTATCATCTTGTGTTAGGGCAATTCTGACTCTCAATTTCACACTGCATCCGCGCTTGCACCAACACCGGTGAGGCTTGGCTGGACCTAATCAATATATACAGAATATACAGATTAACATAAAAGCGCAGTTCTTAAGGATTTCGTGTGTCAATTCCAAGTAGAACTGTTTCCAGTTTAGTTCATAGTTGGCACCGTTGGCGGCGCTGGCATCGTTCTCCGTCTCTCTTGCTCTCATAGTTAAGATACACAGGAGGAACGTTCGTCTTCTCTTCTGCTCTCGTAGAGACAGCTGTCACAGCGCGACTGCCACGCCGCCCATCGGCAATTTGAAGCACAGAAAGTTTGCCTTCAGAGCGCCAATAAGAAATGCGCCTTTATGTAAATATCTGAGCTCTTCGGCTTCATGCACAGCGCCAAGTGTCATAGACACCATTGGTCAACGTAATTCTAGCGCTATTCCAATTGCATCCTAAACTTCAGCCTTATAACCTGAATGCTCCTTTCTAGCCTCACCAAATTCTGGGAATGTAGAAGACATTTTGTGTACTTTTTACGACTATAGAATTCAATTAAGATCGTCAGAAATGGTCGGCTGAACTTTATGGTCTGTAAAACAAAACGTAACTCATTAAAACTGTTCGAAACTGTTGTTTCGTTTAAACAAAAGTTTAAATTAAATAATCTTGGTCTCTCGCTAACTATGTTACGACTTATGTGAATAGTTTTGCGTCCGTAGACTATTTTATGTACAAATAAAAAAGTTGTTATTGGCTGAGAGTTATATAGTTTGTCATTTTAATGTCTTAATCCAATCAACGCTAAGAACTACGACCGCGCAACAATACTGCGATATCAACATCATTACGAAAGAAGTGTATCGAGTAAGAATGAATGGAATGTATCGAGTAGGGAGATGTCACGTAGAGGACGCCCAAGACGGATTTACGCCGCCCAAATTGGTAACGTACTGCAAAAGGGCCAAATCAAATGTACCCCCCGACGAGCATGCATGACGAGGTTAATGAATGTTGAGGAAGCGAAAGAGGTATATTTGAACCGGAGCATTTGGCGTTCCATTGTCTGTGCCTACCCCTATGGGAGACAGGCGTGACGTTTATATACATAGATCAATACCATTATTCTACTTCGTTACTCTTTGAGAGAGCAATACCCCTTGACCGCCTATTCAGCTGGTTTCAGCTATGCTATTCTATTCAAAAATCTCAAACAGTAAATGTGTCTTCCTTATTAATGTAATGCTATTGAAAAAGACGTAATCACACTAACTTAACGTGAGGTTTAGGTAGAAATACCTTTGATAACCACGAGTTTATCAGGCTAATATCGATCGTACTCACAAACTCAAGTTTAAAGTCTACACACCCACAATTCATCTATTTATGAATACATGTATTGATATTTTATAGACGTAGATATATTTACTCCTTACACGTTTAACTTATCACACTATTTTTCATACATAAAGCAGAATAAAAAGGTTTTTAAAGCCGAATATGTAACATTCTACGATACATTAAAATTCCTTAAATCTAAAATCTTTCACATGTCTTACTTCTCAAAAGATATTCGAACTGCCTCAAACTAATTTAACCCGTACAAAACAAAGTTGTCATAATCCAATAACTGCGAACATATTTTCAGAAGGTAACTGACGTAAATAATCCATAAATAATAAACCTTGAGCATGTTAATGGTACGTCTGTTTCTCTGTGAAATAATGAAGACAGAATATTGAGGCTGGCATGAGAAATTATTGTGTTAGGATTTGCTTATATAGGAAAGAGGCTAATAAAAATGTTGTGAGGTGTGTCGACATTTATTTTTGTTTGGTCTCTTGATCGAACGGTTGCTCGAAAACATGCATTTGAGAGACCTTACCCAGCTCAGATAAAAAATAATAATGTGTAATGTTAATTATCACTTGCTGAACGGTAAAAGCAAAAAGTCGTGAGGAAACTTGCAAGCCTGAATGACCTCCATAATCAGAACTTTCAGACAACATTGTAAGTTGTGCTGGAATGTTCTCAAAAGACGTGAAAAATGTGCGAACCCGCACTTGGCCAATAAATAATTGATTAGAGACATAAGTGCATGTTATAGGAGATCTTACTTTTTGTGACTACAATCGCCATAAAGACTAAGCTGTATCTATGTTTTTGTAATTGACCTGGTCCATGTATTGACGGATTATGAAAACAAAATGTCACTTTCCCATTTCGTTCCGTGGGTGACGTAAGAGACGACTAAATAAAAAAAAACTAAAAACATTGAGTTTATTTGCGAAAAAACGGAAAATTAGACTTTCAACCCTGTACCAACCCTTTTCGCCAGCGTTACCATACTACATCTTACAGGAGGATTTGCTTACTGTATCCAGTAGGCCAATTAATGGTCCTGTTGCTTCACTGTGCTCCTCTGTAGCAAATTAGAAGAGGCTTAAGTCTGGAAGTAGACTGCTAAAAGTTCTTGATCTCATCATAGAGCAAATGTGTCGTTTTTTATCTCGTTTCTGGCATGAGCACTGCTTAACAAATTACCTAAAGCTTGGCTAGATCTCAATACAGCAGTATAAAAGAAATCTGTAATCATTTCTGGCATACAATGGTCATTAAAATGTCACATATTGTGTTTCTACTGGATGTCAATTCTTGTTGACTTTTATTATTTAATAATTTATTATTTAAACACTTTATGTTATTCTGTTGTAAACATTTAAGTGATCATCTATTTGCTCTCAGCAAGATTAGAATCAATATTTTCACGGCATATTTTATTATAAATTTGCTTAATGTGGCAATTATATGTGATGTAGTCATAAATGAGAGAAAATAAACGGTATTATTTTGTTTCTCTTCTAACTTCAAGTGGGTAGTGTTGTCCGTCTACAAAACCACGCACCGTGCGAAGGCAGCTTAATACGTGTGATCGCCAGAATGCAGCGATTTTGCATGAACACGTCAACATTTTACACCCATCAGAAAAAAATAGCTTGTAAGAGAGAATCTTGGCTCTATTCCAAATCGCCAAATTGAAAGTGAAATTTACCTAAACGGAATAGTCACAGCCATACACATATACAAAACATTGTCTTACAAATCCAGTAAAAATGTGGTACAAGAGAGAGGCTACACCACATTTTTACTGAAATTGTAAGACAATATTATTAGTAATGGACAGCAAAATATAATATTTAGCCATTCTATTTTCTTCGCTCGTATATCTGAACCATTGAAAATGAAAACAACAATAAATCGTCTGATTTCGTCCTTCAGAGAGCTTTTTAGGCGAGTTAAATTGTGCGGAAGAAGAATTTCACCTTACGATTCAAGTACGACTTATGTACGGTCCAATTTTTATATGAAAGTACCTATATATTTATAATATGTATAAATAGATTCATGACAGTATTTGCGAATGTCAAGGGTGGGCAGAAGAATCTACCTAAGTGTCAATGACTGAAGCAGTTAACCGTGAAACTTGAAGTAATATGCCCTAAGTCAAGTTGACGGAAGTGACTGAGATATAAGATAATAATTGTACAATATAAGAGAAAGGGACAGAGAGCAGCTTGAGGAGCAAATTGGGCAAAATCAAGTATGATAGACAAAGTAAATGAGCTAAATAAAGCTCAAAGGCCAATCGATTAAAACGAAACGGTTGGTGTAGGACATTGGTCCGCTTTATCAACGAACTGAAGAAAATTATAAAAAAGATGACCTACTGTATGTGAAAGGGTGTTGCTGGATGCTCAAAACCGCAAAGCCAACTTATTTAACATACATATATATGTATGTAGTACATGTGTACTCAAGCCTTTTTCCCGTCGGAGTAGACAGAGACAACAGAACGCCACTTGCTTCTATCCTTGTAAACCCCACGCGCTTCCTCTCACTCCACTCATTACTCTTTTTATACATGCTCGCCGGTTTCGGGTACTTCGGACCTTCTTTTGTTGCCGTTTTTTAAGACGTTCCCAATTTGGTCGAGGAATGTCCGAGAAGGTCTGCCGCGACCGACTTACTCACACACATTTGCCTTATAGATCTGATTCGTAATTCTTTCTTCACTCATTCACTCCTTGTCCTCTTATTTAAATCTATGCAAACAATTCATCTCATCATAGTTTTAAACTGGCTCATCACATGACACGACAATAACATTGTTACGATTGAACAAATTCTGTCTCTTAATAATTTTAAGATAAATCCTTCAGCACCAAACTTTCTAGAAATATTTTTCAGTTAATCAAAATAGGTCAGACGTTTAAAAAGATAATTCTAAAATGATTAGTACTTAAGGTTTATTTACAACGAACTTTGGTATAAAGGTATTTTAGACAGTAACTTGCCAGAAATGATGTAAAGCTTAATTATTTCTTGTTTTTCTTCGTAAGATCTAGATATTAATCGAATGACCTATTTTATTACACAAAAGAGTCTGGGTACATAATTTTTTTCAGTAATATCTAAATTTTAATATTTGTAAGGCCGCTTTTTCTCTGCTAGAGGTACAAAGTGATATCAGTGGAACAGTTTTTATAATTAATCAGTGTACATTAAATGCTTTCTTTAATGACTGAACGGACAATTCTGAGCGCATGAAGCTGAAATTTCACACATACATCATTATGTTCTTTGGGGAGCTTAGGGGAGCACTACGAGTGTTTTTTTTTAAATGCGTCTTTCAATGGGGGCAGGAACGACCCACGTAGTTGGAGCCGCGGGCAATTTCTACTTGATTTTAAGAATTTAAGTACAGTTGAGAGACCTACATACATCTACGCACATGTGAGGGTAGCAGGTCTAATTAGCCTCCAAGTACTGACGTGGTTTAGTCATATCATAAATGGTGACGTCTCCCAGACAGCTTAGTAAATAGTCGAAATAGATCATTTCTATTTACTGAGTTGCACATTGCATTATGATTCGTTTATTATTATTTTATGAAGTCAGTAAAAAAATAACAACCTTTCTATACGAGATCAGTATTTATTTGATAGAAATTACATGACCAATGATTCGCTCACCTAAAAATGTAAGTTATAATTTAAACGATAAAAATATTATTTAGAATTATTTTGGAAAATTTCTTATATTTTAAACATTAGTGTTAATTATAGTACTGCTTAGGCAGCGATTGCTTGACTTTTGACGTTTTCCCTCACATTTTCCATTGTTTTTGACCCACGACACTAATACTGACCTTACGTCTGAGAGACACTGCGCAGTTCCACAGCCGAATGTGTTATCGCACCGCTAGTGAGCGTTCGACTGATTAATGAACATTTTGTAAACTCGTCGTCGGTGAGACACCCACATCAGTACTTAAAATTAAAACCACGGCGCTTGCCATTTACTTTTATAAGTTACTAGCTTTTGCCCGCGGCTTTGCTCGCGTAATTCGGGGCTCTCTAGTTGTCGTTTGTCATCTATGTTCGGAGTGACAGAAATCTCCTTTATTGGGCGGATTTTTCTATATTTGTCATTTTAATGCAAAAAGTATTTTCACATACAAACTATTTAGTATATACATAAGACTTAGTAGTACTTAAAATGTTATCCGGCATCTGTGACGTTTCGCTAGAGTGCCCAATATGGCGACTGTTATTTGTCTGTCAGAACCATTAGAATTTAACGAAATTACTCGACAATCCGAAATTTGCGGATATATGTTGTCGACTCGAAATCTTCATTTTGTAATGTTTTATTATTCAGGTAAGGTTTCGATGTACTCCTTGACGAAATTATTAATATAAGATTTGGCACTGCGATAGCAGCGCAGGCCGTCGGTTCCAATGTGAAACGTTCCAAAATCCACAACTACTTACAAATTAAAAATTAAGTAAAAAAACATTTTCCAGTGGACTAAATCGTGAATCTAAACCATTCTCAAGTCCCTTTGAACTCACACAAAAAATTTCATCAAGATCGGTCCAGTCGTTTAGGAGGAGTTCAGTTACATACACACGCACACAAGTAATATATATATATAAAGATATGCGTATTAAATTGTTAATTATCGTTTTCAAAACGTTGAAGGAAAACATCGTGAGAAAACCTGCATAGCTGAGTCTTTTCCAAAATGATCGCGATAGTCTGCAACTCGCACTTGGCTATGAACTACATATTATGTTTTAGCTTTGTCAAAGTGAGAAGTGGCCCGTTGTCAGCAGTGGGACAGTTTATGTACGGGACTGGTGATGTTATTAAAATAATAATCTCTATAAATCAAAATGTTATAAAGTTTTCAAAGTAGCATATGCAATAAATGACATAGGTATCTAACCGATGTAGGCGTCTCGTTTACCACCAGACAGCTGTGTCACGTCATCTTCGTTTTAGATAGGAAAACAGCCTAGCTTTTTCATAGCGAAGTAAATAACAAACCTTACATTTATTTAACATCGTTTTGTTTATTCAACAAAGCCAGCTAATAAGTTTCTAGGGTTCCGTAGTGAACGACAAGGAACCATTGTAGTTTCATCATGTCTCTCCGTGGTTTTATTTGGAGGCTATAATAAGGCAAGGAGATGATTCACGGACGTTAAGTCAGCCGTAAGCTTTTTATTGTCAAGTTGTGTTTATAAAATAAAAAACCGTTCAATTCATAACCATTTATACGTTAAAATATTGGTTTCAGTGCAATATATAGCAACAACTGTTATACAACATTAATGTGCAGTGGAAATTCTAAAAACTTACTAAAACTAAATACTAAATAAAAGTGACGTTAATTCTACCCGAATTTAAAAATAGTCAAAGTAAAATACTGAAAATACAGAAAAAACATACAGTGTTTTGTGTTGCAAGTGTGCGGACTGCCAGCCCTAGTATTGGCGTGGGCTGTTTATCTTCCCGCGCTGAAAGATACTCCTGTAAACACTATAGATTTAAATATTGAGGACAGCGACATCTATTTGTTTAGTACTGTACTTCTACATATAAGATACCACTGAGAGATTAAATAGGTTCAGGAATACCGCCATCTATCCGTCTGCGCCAGGATTAACATAGATCGATATAGTTCAGCACCTGAGTAATTGTAACGATGCCGGGACTAAAGTGTGGCGCCTGTAGTAAATTTATGACACCAGCAGATGGCGTTAAATGCAATAAATGCAATATTGTTTACCATCGCTCGTGTGTGGCTTTGCCACAGGCGGGTACCCCAGCTGCCGCATGGTACTGTCCTGAATGCAAAAGGAGGACAAAAAATCTACCTCGGACTGACGAACCATCGAAGTCACCGCCTGTAAGTGAAGCTGTCACGCAGGAGGCATTCACTGGCATCGGGCAGGAGCTGAGCCGATTTCGAGAGGAACTGCGTTCTGTAAGGGAAGAGTTTCAGGCCTTCCGAGCAGAGATGGCAGAACTGAGGACTCTTAGCGCTCGTTTTGACAGCCTGGAGAAGCGCGTCGAACTCCTGGAGCAATCAAATAGCAGCCAAGGAAGGATGTGCTCTACAGACCTTGAAGAGGTTGTAACCCAACTAAAGCTCGATCTCAATGAACGTGACCAACAACTCCTTGCCAACGATATTGAGATCACCAACATCCCAGAGAGCAACGGTGAAAACCTTCTTCACACTATGGGTCTCATAGCTACCAAATTGGGTGTAGCTATTGAGGACCGTGATATAGTGAGCATACATCGTGCTGGTGGGCGATATCTAAATGTGACTGACTCATCGGGTCCTACTGAAAGCCCGCGTGCCGTTGTCGTCCGACTTATACGGAACGACCTACGGAACACCATATTAAGAGCGGCTCGAGTACGTCGTGGTGCTGATACTTCTGGTCTGAATCTTCCCGGACAGCCAAAGAGATTTTATGTCAACGAGCGCCTTACCAAGCGAAACAGAGCGTTATTTCGTCAAGCGAGGGAAGCCGGGTTGCGTTGTGGGTGGAAGTTTGTCTGGACCAACAGGGGCAGAATATTTGCCCGGAAAACACCCGGCGATGACGTCTGCCCCATACGTAGCGAGGCTGACATCATGCACACGTTCGGCGCTGGAACTGGAATACAAAATAAAACAACATAATAGTTTGTATAATTTTTACTTGCAGCTTGTTATTTACTACAATACCATACATTACATACATATCTGGTTATTGTTGGACATAAGCATAATTTACAAGATAAATGCCAAGTATAAATTAGTCAAGAATTTCAGAATACACTTAATATTATGGTCATCTAAATTTATTTTATTTTATTTGTTTGTATGCGAGCGCCTTGTGGGGTTTCGTGTGTGTATGAGCACTATGCTCCTAAAATGTATTGTATGTATATTACAGAATAATTTTGTGTCTTATTTTAAATTGCGTTATTTGCAACTACATAGTAGCTATATTGTGTATCAATGACGAAAAATAAATGGTTAAAGTTAGGTCTTTTCAATGCGGGCTCTCTTGCTACTGGACAAGATGAATTTATTTTGGCTATGCATTGCCACTCGGTGGATATAATGGCAATAAATGAGACATGGCTACGAGTGGGAGAGGATGGTAGAGCTCCGGCTGTGCAGGGTTACCACCTTAAACACGTACCTCGTCCGCTGAGTGTGCGTGGGGGCCGTGGTGGGGGAGTGGCTTTTTATGTAATTAAGTACGGTGTGCGTGTACGTGTTTTGGCTCATCCGGATGACGCACAGGTCGAACAACTATGGTTGAGCATAACCTTAAACAAAAAGAAACTACTTGTTGGCACCGCGTATCGCCCGCCATGGCTGGATCTGACCTGTTTTATTGACTCCATGACAGCGAGCATTAGCGCCTTAGCCCCATATGACAATATTATACTCCTAGGGGATTTTAATGTCAATATGTTAGACAAGGATACGTCTAAATATAGGCGGCTGGCAGACTTTATACATTACTGTGGACTTGAGCAAATAGTGAACACGCCGACACATTTCACTCAGGAGAGCAGTTCACTTATAGACCTAATTTGCACAGATGCCCGTTATAGAAAAGTATGTGTGGATCATATTGATGAACTGGGCCATCACTCTTTTGTGACGTGTGAACTTTTAATAAAAAAAGATAAACCACAGCATATAATAGTGAAATATCGACCATTCAAAAATATAGTTTTTGAGAACTTCACTAGCGACCTAGATTACATTCAATGGGATTACATATGTGGGGCAGGGCATGTGGATAATATGGTCGCTGTGTTTAGTCAAAATATCTTACAACTATTTGACGCACACGCCCCTTTAGTGGTTAGGGATTTCCGTGGCCCTGCAACCCCTTGGATAACGGACACAATTAAAGAAATGTTCAGACTGCGTAATGATGCGCGTAATCGATATCACGTTTCTAAAATGGACAGCCACAAAGATTATTATCTCCAACTAAAACGCCAAGTCAAGGAATCCTTACATGCCGAAAAAAGAGCCTATTTTAATAAAAATATTAACGAAAAAATACACGATCCCAAAAGCTTGTGGAATAATTTAAAAAAACATGTATACCAATCTAATCAGGCGACTACTTTGCCATGTCACTTACACGACCCACAAGCAATAAACACAGCTTTTCTGGACGTTCCCGGCAGTCCACATGTGTCCATCTCTCAGTTAACTTTTTACGAATTTCATTGTTTCGGAAAATCAGTGTTCTCGCTAAAAACTGTCGATCAAGACGTTATTTTGAAAATAATTAAAGGTATTACCACAAATGCTCAGGGAATAGACGGTATCTCCATTGAGATGTTGAAGCTCACACTACCACAAAGTCTTGCTGCGATAACAGATATCATAAATACATCTATCAGTACAAATACGTTTCCTGAGCAATGGCGTTGTGCAAAAGTCTTGCCATTACCTAAAAATAATACCCCTCGGACTTACAAAGACCTGCGTCCGATAAGCATATTGCCTTGCTTGTCCAAAGTTCTGGAGAGGGTTGTATATTTACAAATGACGGCATATCTGGAATCAAACAACATTCTACCAGAATTACAATCTGGTTTCAGACGGGGACGTGGTACGGCAACGGCTCTAGCGGATGTGGTGGGTAATATTATAGAAGCGCGGGACAGAGGGGAAGGTACTATACTGGCATTATTAGATTACTCCCGTGCTTTTGACGCCATAAATGTTCCCCTGTTACTTTCAAAGTTAAAATATTATGGTTTTAGTGAAAGTGCAGTCAAATGGTTCAATGGCTATTTGACAAACAGATCGCAGTACGTCGAGATACAGAAGGAAGATGGTACTTCAATATCATCCCCTCCCCAATCTGTATCCCGAGGAATCCCACAGGGATCCATCCTTGGACCTTTGCTGTTCATCATATACACTGCTGATATTACAAAATGTTTGACAGATTGCCAATATCACATGTATGCGGATGACCTACAATTATATGTCTCATTTAAAGCGGAAGATACGACTGCTATGGCATTAAAAATCAATAAAGTTCTGGAGGAGGTGGTCAGATGGTCTGAGAAAAATTGCCTGGTTTTAAATCCACTGAAATCAAACTACATGATATTGGGCAGTAAAAAACAGATAAATGATATTTTATTAGCTAAGCCCGTAATAAAAGTTAAAGGGGTTGAAATATCAAGAGTAGAATCGGCGTGTAACTTAGGCTTGATAATTGACCCGGAACTTCATTTCGAAACGTATATTAGCAATGTTGCAAAAAATTGTTTTTATAGATTAAAATTACTTTATAGGTTTAGAAATTATTTATGTGTTGCATTGCGAAAGAGGTTAGTCGACAAAATTTAATTATATGGATGGTCGGTGTTGGCAAAATTTAATTATATGGATGTTGTGTATGGTCCATGTTTGCTGTCTAGAACCACCCGACTGATACAACGGGTTCAAAATGCTTGTGCCAGGTTCTGCTTCGATATCCCACGTCGTAGCCATGTCACACCGTACATAAATCAAGCCAATATTTTAAAAATGGCAGCGCGACGGCAGCTTCACTTGGCTACGCTATTATTTGGAGTCGTAAACACACAAAAGCCGTTGTACCTGTTTAATAAGTTAAGTTGGAGACAGGACCACTATTCGTACTTCACTCGTTCCACTTCCAACCCGCTCACAATGCCAAAGTATAAGACAACAGCATTTCGGGGCTGTTTCAAATATTCCGCCACGCGTTGCTGGAACGATTTGCCTCCCCCATTGAGATCACTAAAAACAAAAGCAAGTTTTAAATTTCACTTAAAAAATAGTCTTTTATCAAAACAAAAATCATAACAAGCATAATAAACATGTGAAACATGTATTACTTACGTAATGGTTGTGATCTGCGGACGAGGTACGTAGGTATCTCGACGGTCAGGCAGCGCGAGGCGGCTAGTTTATAAATTATTATTATTTTTACTATTGTGTCACTCAGGCCTGATGGTTGAAAGTGTGACGAATTTTACTGATACAACATTCTGTAATTGGTTAATATAACACTGTGAACACTGGCAAACTTATTTTATATATATTAAACTGTCCATTTTTTATGTGTGTATTATGTAAACAATGATTACATCGCGCGCGCCGCGCGCGGTCTAGTGCGCTGGTAGTATGCGACGCGCGATGCGCCGCGTCCTGCGGACCGCTCGCCCGCGCCCGCGCTCGCACCCTTGCATAATAATTTTATTAGGTATGCATTGAATATTGGATGTGATACATACGCCGATTTAATTACGGAGTGGTTAAGTCGGCGTATCTATTATGTATTTTTTATGTAGCTTTATTTTTATTATTTTGTTTTATAACCACTGCTTTTTAATCCTGTTTTTGTGTACGTATTTATTGTTTTGTCGTTTAGATAAAAATGTGTAAATTGTTTACACATTTTTATCTAAACTCACTTGCTAGATTACATACTTTTGTCTATTTTTATTTTTCTTAGTATTATTGTGCTGATTAACGTCCGTGCGACATTTAAGGTGCACACAGAATACCAGCGTTGTATTGTGGATACTACCACAATGCAACATAAAAGCTGAGTGTGCACCTATATGTCACAGATTAATCTTAAGGCTTGCGATGTTTTATTTTATATGTTACATTTTTTCTGTGTTCTGTGACAAATAAATAGTTTTTCTTCTTTCTTTCTTTCTTTCATGTATGTATTTACACTCCTGTCATTTCTACTGCAAAACATTTTGGCCATGTCACCAAAACTAAACAATATTAAACTTTATCGATTGATAGCACGAAGAATTTTCTTTGACAATTTTCTATTCAGTGAACACTTTGCGAAATATTTTGTATGAACAATTATTCACAATAGACAGAGCGGTTAGCGCTATCAACAGACCTATAGAATTTCTCTTTTTTGTCTATTCAACCTATTAAGTTACAAAATAATTAAGTAACGATGAAAAATATCACGTCTAATTACACTTCACAAAGTAAGGACTGTCTTTCTCTGTGGTTCAAGAGACTTAAAATTACTTTTACGAGCGACAAATTGAATATTATGCTTGAGTAGGTACACAAAGTAAAGGCAGCCACGGAACCACATCGTGTGAAGCCCAACACAAGCTTGACCGGCTTTTTATCACTCACTTAGCCTATACAAGAATACGAACGCAATAGATTTTCATCCCGTGCGATGATAAAGGGGTTATAACATTTTATGCCAATACGTTTTAGTCGTAAAAATATTCAGATATAGATCTGTTTTCCCTCAATTTGAAACCAATAAAGTTTACGTAAAAACGTTTCATGGTAAAAGAATAAGTAATTCTTTTATTTATACTCGTTCGCTCAAAGGCTGCGTTTAATTGTATCATTAGGAATTTTACGGTACGTTTGAATTGATGGCCTATGATTATCTTCTATACTTACATAACGATTAATTTGGTTTGCATATCGAAAAAGTAGGTAATCCGATTGCGAAATGCGAAACCGGTGCCGCACCGCTCTACACCCCTAGCCGCTCACACCGGTGTTGCCCTCTTGTTGCCTTTATGGTAGAGTTTGTTTGTTTGTTTGTTGTCCATCTAGTGAGCTGGCGAGTCACCGTCTGCCCCTTTTCGACGTACTATAAGAGTACTTAGGGCAGACGCCGGCATTCATCCATAGTTTTCATCTAAACCTATCCATTTAACACCCATCCCAATAGCCCAGAGTAATTAGTTTCCATATAAGTAGCAATAGTCCCTCACCTACTGCGGCTAACCCGTGACTGTACTTAATAGTGCGGTGATGGATGCGCATCAGTAGGTGTTCCATTACATTCTAGATTAAAACTCTCAAAGGGCCTCTGCGCGTTGGACCTATGTCTCCGTGTACGCCTGCCAAAGGGCCGGGTATTGTTCTAACAAATTAGAATAATACCCGAGAAAGAGAAACAAATAATAATAATAATAATTTATTTATTTTCTCACCACATTACATCAATAGTCCTTAATACTAAACTTATGTTAAACAATTGACTCATCGAATGTGGGAGACTGATGCCTAAGCTAAGTCGAAACCTGTATTTTAGGACATCAGGCCTCCACCCTTTAAAGTTTACAGATGTCAGGAATTAATTGTAGGTACTTGTAAAGACTTAAACGATTGAGCTATGGTACCTTATATACTTTTGAGATGGAAAATAATCGATAGATTAATTCTATATTTTCTTAATAATCAATTTGTGATAGCAGTCGGAAACAGAAGTGAAAATAGACACACTAAAACCCAAAACTAAGCTGCGAGTTGGTTTAGGCCTAAGTTCGTTTGGATATTATTTTATTCACAGAAAGTTTATATATTTCCTAGAATTATTCCCGATTGTAAACAATTCCTAGAAAATAGATATTGCTAAAATAAATCCATCCAATCCACACTTCCTAAAAGTGGTTTAAATTGCCTAGAAATGTACACAATTTCTTGGTTTCATTCGTTTCCGTTAACACAAATAATATTATCCCACATAGGTATAAGTACCTACGTTCATTTTCTAGTACGTCAAATTTATGACGTTCGTCCTGAATTACAAGTACCAAGGGTAGAATTTATTGAATCATTCTAAATGTAGATACGACAGGTGTTCTACTTACATTAAAGCTTCCACTCAAATTTGAGTAGCCTATTGAGACGGGAATTCAATCTAACAAAATTTTTCAGACACCATTTTAGTGCGTAAAATCAAAAGTAGATTTGCCTTATATTACGCAACGGTGACAGAGATATTTATTTTGTATTAAAAATAATGTAAGAATGTACTGCAGGAGAACTATAATTATGGTCAACGTCATAGCTCTTCGAATTGTCAAGCTTAAAAGGCAATCGGCGGGGTCCACGTCTGTACGAACCGTTGGCTGGTGGAGCAGGAAGATCCTAGAATAGCGGCCTCGGATTACGCAGCACGGGTACTAATCCCGCAAGACGGGTCGACGATTTTATGCGGTTGGATGTAAGCGGCTCAAGTTCAGTATATGTGAAGAACCTTGTCGCGACCTATCTGATATGATGATGATGAATATTATTGATGAAGATAAAAATATTCAGGACTACATACATACATACATTTTGCTTACAGCAGTATGTGCTGTTTTCAGCACGTATACCTGATAGTTCAGGAATGTGCTAGTTGCTCGCATATTCAGGTTCAAAATTAGATTTTAGGTTCCTTACGACAATGAATTTATTCCTTGTAAGAGAATTGTCTTTCTACAATTATGAAATTACTTGAAATTAAAACAATAGAAATTTCTTAATTAAATAATTAGCAATCATATATATTATGTATTATGTTTGTAGTATTAGGTACAGCATGTGCGTACGGATCGGCTGTGTACAGTCTTGCATAATGAAGGCACCATATGTTGCTAATTATCTTACGTGAGATTTAGGTATGTATATTAACATAAAGCCAGTTGTGTAGTATTTATTGTAGTTTCTTATGATAATTGTAATTATGTAATAGTCTACTTATTTAGTATTTCTGGGCGAGACTTAAAATTTGTATTTTGTGTGATTGTGAGCGAATGAATATTAAATTGTTTTAGGCAAAATGAAGTCATAGTAATTTGAGAAGAATTAACGCACTGTTTGGATTATAATTATGGATCACACAAAGTGTTGTCTCGTGTAGTAATTGAATCCATAACACACGGCTCAGTGTCAAACGGCGAAGCGGCCGCTTGATGCAATACGCCAAACCTGTAGTCAAATACAATACCTTGTACTTTAATCGTTGTTTTTTTGCTTTGTATCAAAAATAGAATATAATGGTCTAATTAAGAACACAAAAAACGTATTTCTGCCCATCTCTATAACTAACTCACAGATATAACTTTACACGAATATATATCTATCGACAAAAAGCACACTCACATATCCTCATCATAATTATAATATATTTTATTTTTATATTACCGAGAGTGGTGTGGGGTAAAAGAAGATGTAGTGACAAGCATCGAGAAAGGCATGTTAAGATGGTTTGGGCACATGGAGAGGATGGATGACAAAAGACTGACAAAGAAGATATATAAGGCAGGTGTGAATGGGACAGGACGAAGGGTAAGACCTAGGCAGACGTTCTCTGACCAGATTGGAGACATCCTAAAAAAAGGACAGGTCAGAAGTACCCTAAACAGAAGAGCATGCATGAGAAACTTGATGGGAGTGAATGAAGCAAGAGAGGTATGTCAGAATCGTTGCAAATGGCGTTCCGTAGTCTCTGCCTACCCCTCCGGGAAACAGGCGTGAGTCTATGTATGTATGTATGTATAATATATTTCCTACTACAACAATAACATTTCGGCTGCCTTTTATTTTCCTCTGTATTCAACGTCCCCTCAGATAAGAAAACAAAAGCAATCTATTAAGTTCCCGCATTAATTCTAATCCAGTTACATTACTAACGTAGTGCCATACAAAATCTTTTGAGCACAAATTGTCTAATGTAATGAAGAAAAGTTACTTGTATGGCTAAATGGATATTTGTATGAGACGCCTTTTGGATGATCAGAAGGCTTAGAGTATGAATAAGATTATATATTTCTCTTGCTTTTTTTTATAGACTCACGCCTGTAATCCCCGAAGGAGTAGGCAGAGGTGTAATATTACATTCACATTTCGCCATTAATTTGTAGGTCCCACGTAATAGGGGGCGAGCCTATTACTGCCACCGGGCACACCACCAGACGCCGCGCTGCGAACCCCTGACCCCCGATTAGCAGTCGCATACGCTATCCACTGGGCCACGGAGGCAGTTTCTCTTGGTATGCCAAAAAACTTACTGCTGAAAGGTATAACTTTGCACGTGTAAGACTTATAAGCAGCTCAGGCCAGTTCACGGGAGTAATGCTAACGCAATTTCCGTGGCTCCGCCATTTGATGGAATCAGATGGAGGAATACCATTGTGGTTGAAAAATTGTGCCACTGACCGTTTAGCCTTTTAACGGCAGTGGCCGTTATACATTGCGTGTTTCTTTAACGTGTGGTTATCGCTGCCTTTAGCTACACATTCATACGAAGTGATCAAAATACTGAAACTTGCGCACTCTGGGCACTCACCTCGCGCCCGCTCAAGGAACGCGCACGCCCAATGTGAGATCGGCCTTCTATCAAGCCAAAGTCAAAGTCAAAATCATTTATTCATTTAGGCCACAAAGTGACGCTTATGAACGTCAAAAATTAAAGTAAATTACTAGATGATTCTACAGTTACATTTACTGCCACGTTCGCAATGCAATAGGTAGAACCACGAGAAAGAACGGGCAATAAAACTCGTGGCCACTCTTTTTAACTGCCACTTTAATGGTTTTATATGTTATCTTTGTAAGGAGCTGCAAGTGCAAGTGCAAGTGTTCGTCACATTGTGGATTATTTACTAATGCAAAATTTAATAATTATTGATATCATACTCAAGCAATAAATTAAATTCATTTGGTAGAGCGATCCGTTGGATCATTTGCCTATAACATAAAAATCTTCCGTCTGCCAACTGTTTAGCGGCTATTTACTACCGTACTCCAAAAATCAAGACTAAAAATGAATATAAACTTTATTTACATAATTATAATTCCAAATTTTATATTCTAATAAGGCCCTTTAGTACATAGACTACAATAGATTATTACCTATAAAATGAAATAATAAACTATTCTCTATACAAATTTAAATACCAGAGGAAGAAATATCGTAAAAAATACGGCCTTAATATAAAAGAGTTAGGTACCCATAAACTATATTATCGGTGGTAAAACCAGGTCAGGGTTTGTTCTGTAGAAAGTATTTCTTTTAGTTGTATTCATAGATTAAAATGTACCTCACGCCTTTATCCCCGAAAGGATAGGAAGAGATGTATTACACACCCACACTTCGCCAGCTATGTTTCGGTCCCAATGTAATAGGTGGCGAGCCTATTGCCAGATGGCAATAGGCTCGCCGCCTATTACAATGGTAATTATATCTCGCTTAATAATGTGCTCGGTAGATACCGGGCACATTATTAAGCGAGCGATAATTACCATTTACTTATAATACTCATATATTATTTAAATTTATAGACAACGGTAGACTAGTGAAGAGACCAAAAGACTGCTACGTAGAGGGTTATACCAATTTTTTATAAATGTAATGTTATGCGTATAAAATAGTTACTTGTCTCTTGCCCCGTGCCTTGGCGAGCATATTAAGCCGTCGGTCCCAGCTGTCTTCAAGATCTTTGACAGTCGTTATATCTCTATATTAATATCCTTGAATATACTGACTCTGGGTAATGCTATGGCATATCGCTATCTACGTACATATCTGTTTGCTGCCTCTGTGGTCCTGCGGCAGTGTTGGCGACTGAGGTCTCAGGTTCGATTCCCAGATCCATCAAAAAATGAAATTGGGGTTTTCTGTTAGGAATTATCCAATAAAAGTTCGGAATCAGGAAGTTGGCGGTGTCACACCCCCATGCCTCGGAAAGCACGTTAAGCCGTTGGTCCTGCGCCCAATTTCTCTTCGGTTGTGTCGCTTGTCGTGTCCATGGCGCGTTTACTCTGGCGCGACATCGGCTGGGGCGCGCGTTCGCGGCGGAGTAAAGCGCGCCATGTAGGTACATTGAAATCTCCGCCGTTGCCGCCTGTCGCTGTAGGTCGTGACCGGGCCGTTACGGAGCCAGATGCGGAGTTCTATTACAACCTTTGTTTTAACTCTAGTACTCTTTGTTTTAAATTATCTTTAGGGATATGTATGTAAGTGAGAACATCCGTAATCATGGCGCTTGTAACATCGCCGAGAAATCTGATACTTGAAAAAAAAATCTTGGTACATATTATACGGTAAGCCACTTTGTAAGTAATGTTAATGACCAGGGTAGTTCAAATTTATAAATTATTATACTTTACTTCTTTCCTCTATTACGTTAAATCTGGTTATAACAGAAAGGGAGGGTTCCAAAGTGCTTGTCTTGGGTGCAACAAGGTAATTAATTCACACGCAAATTAAGGATCTGTAGTTTGGGTTTAATTAAGTAAGTAAATGTTTTATGGTTATTTTTAAGGTTAAAACAGTTATTGTAGACATTGTAAGTAGTATTCTTATTTTTTATTACAATCATATTAAAAAAAAATGTAAGTACGTCCTTGCTATATCATCAATGTGGTGCTTACTTGTAATTAACTGTGATGCTTGATTATGTTATTTATTTAGTGTACTGTATACTATTATTAGTGTGAACAGTTGTTGTTGAGCGAATAAAAGAAATAAATAACAACACTAGGGTGATGATGATGAGAACAAAATCAGGCTACGACAAACACTCAAGTAAGCCACTGGTTCGTCCATCACAACTTATCACAAAGGCCTTCCATCAAGCGTCTTTTACATGTCTTTTAACAATCTATTATTAAACTTCATTCCCTGTAAGAACGCTTCAGCAAGATTTTCGTTGTAGACGAAGTTTGAAACACAAACAGTATACAGACCGATTATGTGTTTGAAACTTGCAGCATCTATATTCATCGATACTGAGCTCAATATATGTATATGTAAAATAGTTCACTTGAGCCAAGTTTTCGAAACTGAATCGGATCATAAGAAAAGGGTACTTAAAGTTAATGCAATGAGGACTACATTCACTTAAATAGATGACTCGTCGTATTTTTTGGTTCAAGATGTTTATCTTCGAAATAGGAAAAGGTCGCTGACAAGAAAGATAAATATTATTTCAAGTGTATCTCACAAATTAGGTACATAAATGTGCTAAATATCTGATAACCTTGTCCAAGTACAGACTATCAGATATTTGCGTGAGCAAACGCCTGTAGGATAGATCTGATAATAAAACAGCAATCCAGTGGGATACATCGTAAACATAATAAATCAAGAATTATTATGCTAATGATAAAGATAACCATGTTTAGGAAATGAATATAATTTAATTGACTATTGAATTAGACTATTAATCTTCGAGTTGTTATCCTTGCAGATGATATCCATGAACCTAGAAATGATTACTCTTTCTACACCCTTTCACAGGATGGTTTCACGTATGAAACAATATGATTTAAATGGTTTCATCGTTGTTTTGTTCACACACTTTCTCTTAGCCAGGTTTCATGTAAAATTACTACACCATAAAACAGTACCTATCTCTCTAAATTTTTCTTATATGATAAAAAGCAAGGATATTCTCCGTTGCTCATTATTAAAACCATAGACATTAAAATAATACATATACATTCTTCTCCACATATACTTTTAAAATTCTGTATAAACTTGATGCCCTTGCATGATGCCCTTTAGACAATAGTACGCTATTCTTAATGTCATTAATTCATAATTCATATTAATTCATAATACTTTATTTGTGGAAAGTAGGTTAGTTACAGATCTTAACGTTATGTTATAGTACCACTACATCCTACCACATTTGCGGTGTACAAATAATATGAGATATAAAGAAAATAGTTACAATTAAATTAATATTAAGGAAATAATTAAAAAATATATTATAAAAACAAAACAATGTCACCAATTCAAATAATAAATCCAAGTCATAATACAATATAATGTCATCAATTTAAATAATACTTAATTAAAATAATTTTTCAAAATTTCAAATAATAATAGGAATGTCACAAGTAATAATTGAATGTTAATAGGAATTAATTATGTCATATTACAATTACAATTATATAACATTATTTTGTCATTAAAATATTCATCAATAGAATAATAGGCTTTATTTATAAGAAACTCTTTCAATTTGTTTTTGAATAATTTTAAACTTTCAGCAGTTTGTATACATTTAGGTAACTTATTGTATATCTTGGGGGCCATCACAAATATGCTGTTGTGATATAAGGTAGTTTTAGCTTGAACTAGATGTAGTTTACCAAGTCTACGGTTCTTAGTTATCTGTGAGAATTTGGACCAGTTTTTCTTAACAAATAACGCCGTTTCAAAGATATACATGGATGGCATTGTGAATATTTTTAACTGGATGAAGTGCGGTTTACATGAGTCAGTAGAACAGATATTACATATTGCTCTTATGCAGCGCTTTTGAAACTTAAAAACTAGTTCTTTACCAGTTGCATTGCCCCAAAATATAATTCCATATTTCATTGTTGATGCAACCAATCCGTGATAAGCAGCAACAATTGTGTCTTGGTTAACAGTTTTACTCAGCATGTGTAGCGCATATGCATATTGATTTAATTTGCCACACACCTGTTCTATTTGTTTATTCCATTTCAGAGTACTTTCAATTTGCAAGCCTAAGAATTTTGTTACTTTAATGTCACTAATACGGTTATTGTTGTACTTGATATCTATATCCTTTGTTTTGTCCTCTTTTTGACCAAAATTCATAACAGTAGTTTTACTTAGATTAATTTTCAGATTTTGCGATTCCAACCAATCTACTAAAGACTTTCAATAATTGAGTTAGTGGTAAGAGGATTATCATGATAAAATACGACGGTGCTATCGTCAGCAAACATTACCATCGGTTGTAGTGGATGGAAAGTCATTAATATAGATAATGAATAGCAAAGGGCCGAGTGTACTTCCCTGTGGAACTCCGTATTTTATAGTTCTAGCATTTGCCTTGTAAGAAGTTTTTGTTTTGGTTTTTAGGCATATTTTATCAATAAATGTAATCTGCTGGCGATTGCTAAGGTATGACTCTATTAGTGTAGATACATTGCCTCGGACACCATAGGCATTTAATTTATCAATTAATATTTTGTGGTTCACATAATCGAATGCCTTTGTCATGTCCATGTATAGTGCTTGTACTGGCATTCTTTTGTCCATTCTAGAAATAATAATATTTAAAAACTCATAAATAGCTACATCAATGGATTTATTTTTTCTAAATCCTTTCTGGTTTTCTGAAAACAGATTTTTTTTTTCAAAGTAGTTATTTAAGCTGTTATAAATGACTTTTTCAAAAATCTTTGAAAATATGGGTACTAAGGCAATCGGCCGATAAGATTGCATGTTTTCTTTATCTTTTTTTTTAAAGAGCGGCTTTACCAGGGATATTTTCAGCTTTTCGGGGTATACACCTTGGGCGATACCGTTATTTATCATGTGGCTCAATATAGGTGAAATTGGCACCGACACCAGTTTAACTATTTCCGTACTAATGTCGTCGTATCCTGTGCTTGTTGTATTTTTTAATTCCTTTATTATATGGTATATGTCTTGGGGTATTGTAGGCTGCATAAACATAGATGTAGGTTTATTACTAAGAGACGCGTTATGAAATCGGGTTTGTTTTGGGATGTTATCTGTTTTTACTAAATCTACATAGAAATCATTAAAAGCTTGTGCGATTGCGGAGGGGTTCGTTAATGTTAGGTTATTAATTTTTATTTGATCTATATTATTCTCAGGTAATCTGTTTTTGTTTCTGTTAATTATTTTCCAAGTTGCTTTACTTTTATTCTTTGCAGAGTTTAGATAGTTTATATTTTGTGACCTTTGTGTAAATTGTATTATTTTCTTGAGTCTGTTCGCTAATAGTTTAAAATTAAATTTATTTTCTATGGGAGACCGTCGTCTATACTTCCACAATAGCTCACGCTTTCTTTTCATACAATATCCAAAACGAAGCTAATTACGAAAATATGTTTTCATATTCTCCTAGGACAACTTAATTCCATCATAAAAGTAATTTTCTTACTTATTAGGGCAACGCAGTAAAGCGGCAGTGTATAGTTTAATCGTCGGTCGTTGCTTACTTTTTATCACTTCATACATTTACGATCTAAACCCTTATAATATCTTCATAAAGAAGAGGGTCAGAAATATTAGGCTAGCTTTTTAAAATGATGGCATTGGGTAAGTACTGGTAAGATTGAGATTTTATATAAAAGCACGCTGTTGTAAGATTTGAATAGGATGTTGTATATGATTTTGAAACTTACTATAGTATCTTGTTATACAGTGCATTTTTGTTTCAGTTGACTATGGGTTTGAATGTTAAGGGTACCAGATTATAAATGGCAATCGTAAGGCGTAAAAAAAGTCTCAAGCTGTCCATGTCTGTCGATGATATAGAGCGCGTAAAGCCGTAAGCATACATATTATTACATAGGTACTATGTATAGGTCTACGCAGTGGATCCAATGCAGTGCTCGCGGCAAGCACCGCGCCTTGGTAAGCCGCAAATCGTGCCGCGAACCGGCACATACAATTATTATATACAATTACTATACATAATTATATTGTCGTTTCTGTAGCGATAACACATTCGCAGCCATGTTTTAAGGCAATCAACATCGTCCTAGTGTGTTATCCCGAAAGACTAGACAGTCTTGGATGCAGCCTGGGGTCCCAGGAGCCCGCTTAGTAGTCTAACCAGATTCGACGGAAAATTAGCTTAGCTAGTAATCTTACAGACCTTTATAGGTACTTGTCTTTGCTGTCACGTCATTTCGGAATCTAAACTGCTGAAGCCGGAATTAATTAAAATTGGACAGTGAGTTTCTTTTGTAAAGTAGGCATACGCCAAGCAATGAATTTTTATAATTCCTTCTCGAGGTCTGGTAGCGCCATCTACCTTCCTATATATAACTAATCGCATCAAGATCAATCGTTCCACGTCTAGTGCGAGCGATACCATATTTCCGTCCCGCTCTATCCCTCTCCCTGGAAGAGGCACTGCCTTCGCCTGATTCGTCGACGCGATCGTGGACGCGAGTGACAGTCGAGAACATTCCTCTCGCTAAGAACGCCGTCTCGATACCGCTCCGCGCCGCACCGCTGTATGTGATTTACCGCTTCCACCAAGGAAAACCCGCTCGTGAGTGAAGTGAAAACAAGCAGCTGCATCACGAAACCACCAGGAGACTGCCCTAAAGAAACGAAGAAGGCTGTATAAGGTAAGTGCCTTCCATCCTTGAAATATCCTATACCCACTCAATCACCTCCTCCCGTATCCATCTCCTCTTCCCTTATTCCTTTCTAGGCGACCCAGAACTCGCCCTAATACAGTCCATTCCATTAATCCTTCCCAAGTCGCCTAGAACCCTACGGTTTCGGTGTAAAGCCGAGCCATTTTTTTTTATCCATACGAGTCGGATTCATTTACGTTTTATACGTTATACCGCTATACCTAGGCAGTTAAAGCACCTAGCTATACTCCTAATATATTCACATAACCGTCACATGGTTATTGCCGCCCGCATTAGTAGGTAAACTTTTATGTAGCTACCTACTTATTAAATTATTATTTCTGCAACTATCATAGTTGTCTTATAAATCTCATATTTCAATCAACTTTTATTTCCTCAGCTCTAAAGTGTTGCCTACTTAGGTAAAATAATAGATACATTAGATATTCTTATTTTGTTTCGTTCTCATTAGCTTATACTTACGTAAGCATGTCACAACAAAAGAAGTCACGCGTGTCGGAAGACAAAGAGATGACAATCTTAGAAGCAAAACGCAATATTTTATTTGAGCGCATTCAAAATATCTATGAACGATCAAAAACCGCATCTATGTCTGACAGTAATAGCGAAGCATTTCTCAGTTATTGTACAACAGTAGATAGTATTCGAACAGATTTTCATAAGTTGTTAGACGATTATAACGCAAGATTACTTTCTATCAATCCTGATGAAAAACCGAACTATCAGGCGTATACCTCATTCGAAGATCTTTATTGTATTATTAAGCGTATACAATCGCAATTGGAGGGTAAATATTCGGCAGAGCCCGTTGCCCGCAAACCGAGATTACCGCCAATCGAGATTATGTCGTTTGACGGAGATATACGAAATTGGCCGTTATTCTATGCAAGTTTTAAGTCTACAGTGCACGATAATGGTTCTCTGACAGATGCTGACAGGTTGTACTATTTAATAGGTAAACTGTCACCGAAGGCCCAGTCCGTATTTGCAGGTGTCACACCCAGTGCTGAGAATTATCAGGTCATATTTCAGTCACTAATTGACAGATATCAAGACACGCGCGTCCTAGCGTCTACGTACTTTGACCAAGCTTTAAATCTTAAACTGTCCGGCAACGCGTCTGTCTCGAATTTCCAGCTGTTTATTGATAACTTTGTTACCGCAGTTAATTCTCTTAGGAATTTAAAATTAGAAGATCTTTCCGACTTTATGTTGCTTCAACTCGCTTTAAAAAAGTTTGACACTGATACAATTCGCGCATTCGAGATGACGGAACGCAATAATAAAATACCTACACTAGATAGTTTTATTTCGTTCATCAAAGATCAGTGTCGAATATTTCATAATACGCAGTCTGGTTCACCTGGCCGGTCTAACACTAACAACAACAAACAAAGGTTGAATAAATCGCGAAATAGTAATAATAACTCAGTCCCTAATCCACAATCTTACGTAACATGTTCGGAATCTAATAGTAATAATTCACAGAAGTGTCTGTGCAGTAATATAGTGCACGGCCATTACTATAAGTGTCCCACCTTTAATGATTTAAATCCTATTGCTCGTTTTAAAAGCGTAAAAGATAACAAAGCTTGCATTAATTGCTTAAGCATAAAACATAAAACGAGTAATTGTTCCAGTAGAACGAGATGTCGCTCGTGTAAACAAAAACATCATACACTGTTACATTTAGATAAAATAACCGGTTGTCAAGTCAAGCCGCTAACCTTGACACACTTACGCAGGTGCAGACCACGGTAGCTGCGCCTTCCGCGTCTGAGGGCGAAGTATCGTTGTGTATGACATCCATTGCGCGGGCGACGCGCACGCGAGGACGGCACTCGCGCATCTATAATGATCCGCGCAGGGCCAAAACGCAGTGTACGGCGTCTAACACGGTACTGTTAGCGACAGCGCAAGTTATCGTATACGATGTTAATGGGTCGCCGCACATGGTACGTTGTCTGCTAGATAGCGCATCTCAGACCAATCTAATAACATCGGAATGCTTCAAACGCCTCGGATTATGGAATAACTTTAAAAATACTAACTCAACCGTCAAAGGGATAGGCGGATCAGAAAGGCATTGCAGGGGTTCCGTAGATATTAAAATACATTCGCGTTTTGATAGGAATATTAATTTTAACATTTCTTCGCTTATCGTGGAGCGTATCACGGACGCATTGCCGAACGCTAATGTAGACGTAGCATCACTCACTCATCTCGAGTCATTGCCGTTAGCCGACGCGGAGTTTGCGAATCCGGCAGGCATTGATCTTTTGATCGGAGCTTCAATATTTCCGCACTTGCTACTAACTAAAATAGTTCGTAGTGAGCGATATGATTTACCGCCCGCTATTGAGACGGTACTTGGGTATGTGATTGTGGGTACCGTACCTACGTTACATACTTCTCATTGTATTACGTCTTGTTGCTGTTCTGCTCTTCAAGAGATCAAGGTGGGTGCTAAAACTGTGTGTAAGATAAAGCACTAATTAACTATGCTATGCTACGCTATGCTACGCTATGCTACGCTATGCTACGCTATGCTACGCTATGCTATGCTATGCTACGCTATGCTATGCTATGCTAAGCTACGCTACGCTACACTATACTATACTACACTTCCGCTTTGTACATGGATGACATTGCCTGTAGTGTCATATCCGCTCCGCTAGCAATTTCGCTTTGTGAAGAGCTTATTCAGCTTTTCAAGCGAGGCCATTTTGATCTTGTCAAATGGACAAGCAACTCTAAGGAGGTTCTTGCACGCATACCAGATTCTCATAAGGCTTCTCCAGACATTGAGTTTGAGAAGTCTGTACCGCATAAGGTTCTCGGTTTACGCTGGGACAAATCCTGCGATAGTTTTCGGTTTGACGATTCACCGCCAGATGATAAGTGCGCCAAGCGCACTATGCTGTCCACAGTGGCTCGACTATGTTACATAATGGGTTTTGTGGCTCCCACAATTTTGTACGCCAAGCTCTTGATCAAAGAGCTTTGGCTATCAAAGTGTGAGTGGGATGAAACACCCCCTGACCATATTGTCGCCGCTTGGGGCCAGTTTTGTATTGAGCTTACCGCGCTCAATCAAGTTTATTCCGCGTCATCTTGGGTTGGTAGATGGATGTACCGTCAACTTAATAGTCGTATATCTGCAAGTCCGCATTGGTTCTAACTACTCGGTGCAGTTAGTTTGTGCCAAGTCTAAGGTCTCGCCTGTTAAACCATTTCGGTTGCGAGACTGGAGTTGTGCGCGGCCCTTCTGCTGTCTCAGTTCCTCCGCAAGGTTCAAGACACAGTTTTGCCCCACTACTCTATTAATAAATATACGCATTTTCCGACTCCAAAGTAGTGCTCGCTTGGATTCATTCTTCTCCTCATCGCTGGCAGACTTTTGTCGCCAACCGCGTTAGTAAATTGATTGAACTTGTTCCCGCTACTTGTTTCAATCACGTCGCGGGTTATCGTACTCGTCTTCAGGAAGAACTTTCCATAGATCATATTGGCTGGAAGTTTATTCCACCAGCATCACCACATTTCGGTGGATGTTGGGCAAGCATGGTCAAAGTAATTAAAACGCATCTCTTCAAAGTTATAGGTCAATAGATCCTCTCTTACGAAGAGCCTTTAACTGTCCTTGCACAAGTCGAGGCACTGATAAACTCGCGTCCGCTTCCAACTCAGTGAGATCTAGCCTGAAGTTGGACCTACCTCTTAGTTTAAGTATTTAGTTAGTAGTTTTCGCTATTATTGCGTTTGTAGTTTTCGCTAAAGTTAATTTAGATTAATTTTATTGTCATATCGCTGTATTAGCCTATTGATGGGTTATGCGGTAGTACACCCAACATAGCTAAGTTCAATTCTATTTTTTTTAAAGGCAACCCTTTAGGGCCGGGGGGATATGGTAGCGCACTCTACCTTCCTATATATAACTAATCGCATCAAGATCAATCGTTCCACGTCTAGTGCGAGCGATACCATATTTCCGTCCCGCTCTATCCCTCTCCCTGGAAGAGGCACTGCCTTCGCCTGATTCGTCGACGCGATCGTGGACGCGAGTGACAGTCGAGAACATTCCTCTCGCCAAGAACGCCGTCTCGATACCGCTCCGCGCCGCACCGCTGTATGTGATTTACCGCTTCCACCAAGGAAAACCCGCTCGTGAGTGAAGTGAAAACAAGCAGCTGCATCACGAAACCACCAGGAGACTGCCCTAAAGAAACGAAGAAGGCTGTATAAGGTAAGTGCCTTCCATCCTTGAAATATCCTATACCCACTCAATCACCTCCTCCCGTATCCATCTCCTCTTCCCTTATTCCTTTCTAGGCGACCCAGAACTCGCCCTAATACAGTCCATTCCATTAATCCTTCCCAAGTCGCCTAGAACCCTACGGTTTCGGTGTAAAGCCGAGCCAAGGTCTTCTCGGGTAAAATACGGGTTGAAAGTTCCAAAGGACTATAAAAATAAGGCAAGAGCTAGTACACAATAATATCATCAATGTTATACAAACTAAGGTATAGATAGCAACTCTTTCCCAAACTCCCAAACTTTAACTCTTCATAACCCAATAACTATCATAAAAAAACATCTGCGACAAGCATGAAAATATTCTCCAGCGCACACACACATTCTTTGCCCATACATCACAGTAAACTCATTACAAGCCATCAGCGTCACAATGGAAAACAAAGACAAGAAAAACTCAAGCCTAACTTCATATTACGACACCTACATCTCGTAGAAAAACAACTTACGCAAAAATGCCCCAGCAAAACGTTCTCAGATAGCATCAACAAATATTTTGTTTAGAAACCTTTCCTACGTGAACATGGGAAACATCTGTTCGAAGAACCACCTTTGAATAAATTTCAAGCAAGCAAACGAAATGTAGGTAGGCATGGCTCGATCAAAGTGAAATATGAACTGTTCACTGCTCGTGTTTAGGAAGGAAGCAGCTGTTTCGGGTCTTTACGATGCTGTAGTTGATGTATTAGGTCATTTGTTGGCAATATATACTTTTTAGGTTTACTAGGTAGGCACGTGTATTTGAACTGAGTTCTTGTTTTGAGTGGTCAGTTGCTATAAGGCTTGGTGATCCCGAATGCTGATGCTGAGTCAGAGGTTGCAGGATCTACAGCTGGTTATGACTCGCAAAGGCAAAGTTACACCCTTAGAAGCAACTGAAAAGTAGTAAACCGTCCAAGTTGCCTCTGTAAACGTTGCTTAACTTTGTTAACTTATGAGTGTCACGCATTATCATCATCATTCTAAATTGTCTCACTACTGAGCACTGGCCTACCTCACTATGAGAAGGTTTAGAAAATCCACCACGCTGGCCGCGGCAGACTTCACATATATTACGAGAACATTATGAAGAACTCTCAGACATGCGTTGCCTCACGATGTTTTCTTTGTGCCACGCTTATCAAAGTAACTTGTATATGAGAAAGGTTAAAATGTAAGTAAGATCCTGTGTTTGCAACATTTTTTTGTATTTTAAATACAAGTTTTGTATTTTAACCCTGCCCGATACCTTAGATACTATATTAAAATGCTTGTTTGCAACATAAAAATATGTATGAAAACTTCTTACTTTTATAACAAAAGTATATGTACCTTCGTTATATAAAAACATGGGAAATCTCGTTGTGTTTATATTATATATATTAACAGAATTTAGCCAAGACTTTTGTAGTTTTAGGGGCAAAAGAGGATGTTGCCCCAAAGGTGTTTACAAGCGGGTTGATGGATGGGGCAAGTTCAATCCAATATTTTTAATACAACAACAAATAAAGCTACGATGTATACAAAAAGCTGTAGATATTATGATCGTATTGAACGATTGTGTCATTCATTTTCTTTCGATGGTTTATTGGTTAGTGGCCCTGACTTTTAGGTTTGAGGTTTTTACTTTGAAAAAATAAAAAAAAGCAAAATAAAATCTTGGACAACCTTTTGTGTAAATAATAATAATAATAAATTCTTTATTTTCAGACTAAAGCCCATTGTGTTAGTATAACATTATTCTTACAAGCTAATGTTAGTAGTAACAGTTATCTATACCTATTTCTTAATCTAACATTTGTGCCACGGGCTTGTGAAGTCGTAGCCAATGTCCTAGTATCGGACTGTCCCATCGGTCTGTTATCGTGTTGAGGATGCTGTTGCTGCTACCGCGCAACCTGTGCATGATCGAGGCCCATCTTTTTCTTAAGATTGCATGGAAGTTATCTACTGCCGCCTCGACAAACATGCCAGATGCACTACAGTAGCGCGGTAGACCCATCAGCATCCTAAACGCGTTATTATACTGTACGCGTAGGGCGCTGAATGACCTCTGACCGTAAAGAGTGGGCACTATTATTTGTTCAGATGTATTTAACCCTACAATCATAAACGCGAAAGTTTGTGTGATAGATATATCGATGGATTTATGCTTTTGACGCTTTCACACAAGGACCACTAAACAGATTTGTGTAAAACTTAGCAGCTTAAATATCGAATACCTTTTGTTGCGATAGCCATCACCTACGTGGGCGGACCCGTAGGACCTGAGTGTAGCCCAAAATACTTATGCATTTAAAAGAACATAAGTTGATGTTTATAAGTTATCTGGTTACCATAGTGCCTAATGGCTCTGTCCAATTTGGAATTGGTAAACCTCGTACGAGTTGCAACGAGATATCATTTTTTTATCTAACTTGTGGTTTATATAATAGCTTTGCTCTATCGCGTATTTTTATAGTTTCGGGGTTGGATTGTACAGGTATACAGGCACAAACAGACCCGCTTAACAGAAAAAGCACCCTAAAGCGTCTGGATTCAACTGGATTTACTGTTAGACTATATATATAGCTAATAAAGATGAGCTGTGTACAGTTGTACGTGTAGATTGTGTGTTGGAGGAAAATATCAGCCACTAGGTCACACTATTTAAAACTCCGCTCAGCACCGCTTACCAGATTCGTTCATCTTTGTTTGATATACAGCCTTAGGCTCACGCGAATGCTAACATAGGGTACAGTGCCAATTTTTCATGCCAGGTTTAATCCTAGCTTAAAAAACATTTAATCATGCCACTTTAATATGAATAGCATTCTTGGAGTAATGGTAGACTCACCGGGATTATACCACTAAGTCATGGAAGACTTTTTTTATTACTGACGATGACAAACGAGTCAGTGGCCCACCTGATGGTAAGTGGTAACCACGGCTTCTAGAAATGACTGTGACAACACAAACAAGGCGCTTCTTATCATGAGTAGAAATTGTAATGGAGTTGAAGGAAGTAAGAGAAGGAGCGGGCAGAGATAGAATACAGAGGAATGGAGTGACGTTCGATATTCTTACTTACAGAACGCAACGCAACGGTAAAGATACTGTTACTTTATGTCGATATATTGTCAGATAAATCAATCCATAATCGAGCCAGCCCATTCGTGCTGGAATCAGCAAGGCTCTACAACCATACTTACCGTTGCACCGATGGGTTTCAGTATTTCTTCTCGTATGGTTCCTTTGGTGATTAACCGCGTCAAGAGATTCAGAACAAGTATAGGAATTTACGCAAAAAATTTGTAAGAAAGCGGGTAGACCGTTTCACTTGCACGTAATATTCATCCACCCGCAATACCCTCAGTACATCCGTGAACATGGCGCTTGCAATAGTGCCGAAATATGGGTCACTCCAAACAAAGGTACGTGGTATATATCCCGAAAGACAATTTAAAATCAGAACAAGTAATCGTACTTATCACACAGAGTTTGTAGATGAAAGCATCAGATGCAGGACAGACAATCGTAATGATTAGATTCATGTAACTTTCTTTCTGATTCGTTCTAGATGGAAAACTTAGCAGACAAAATCACGAACTAAAAGTGAAATTTCATGAACATCATCAGTCTTGTTTCATACTACAGATGGGTATGTCCTATTCCACAGATGGGTACAAGTTCTCAAACCACTTGAGATGCCTTAGACCACCATGCTGGACAAGTGTGGTTTGGCAGTCTTTCGAAAACATCAACTCGCAGGCAGATTGCATCACGAACCTTTGGAGATTACCCTTTGAGAAGGCGGAATACCCTTCGCCTATTGGCAAGCAATAATAAACAATTTAATAAGCTTTACTCCACTAGCGATATAAATATTCCAAACGTAAACATATTTTTGTGACAGCACGACGTTTGAATTGGAAACCTGCCAAGAAGTCGCATGATTGCTTGTTTAAGGAATCAGAAAGGAAATGAACTCTCTGAAGTATTTATTTTTAGAAGAACTACTCGGCAATTTCGCAATTCTTACTTATATATGACGTAAATATGGAAACGCGTTCTTTGATTCTAAACAAAGTAATCAAGAGACTTGATAAATCACAGATTTATCAAGTCTCTTTTATTATTATTTTTTTATTATAGACTCATGCTTGTATCCCCGAAGGGGTAAGCAGAGCTGTAATATTACACCCACATTTCGCCATGAATTTTTAAGTCCCACGTAATGGGGGGCGAGCCTATTACCGTTACCGGGCACATCAAACTCAAATTCAAACTCAAACTCAAATATGTTTATTTCCATAAAAATGTTAATTTTTTTTGGACACGTCAAAAAGGTCATACAAAAAAAAGGAACTTTAAATGCATATTAACATAATTCATCACAAGACTCCGTGCTACTGAAAATTCGGAAAAACCCAGTAACACTTTTGCCCGACCCAGGAATCGAACCCGGGACCTCCGATCAGTAGTCGTATACGCTATCCACTGGACCATGGAGGCAGTCTCTTTAAATGATAAAATTCATAACGAGATCATGGGGAAAGGAATTGGAGTTACCGATTTAGCTGCAGAAGCAGACTAAAGTGGCAATGGGCTGGACACGTTTATAAAAGGACCGACGAGCGATGGAGCAGCCGAGTCTTGGAGACCACACAGGCCATAGACCTGTGTGGTCTCCAAGACCAATGCCCAGCAGATGGTTCGCAATATTTATGCAGTTCCAGCTGCTATTAAAGTTTTTGATAACCAGTATGAAGAGTCAGGACTCTTGAATATACCAACAGACATTGGCCGTAGCAATGGAATATCGCTATTCGTTTGGCTTGCAGAGTTCATATGACAGTCTCTGACAAGGCTAATATTCCTAATATTTTTGTGACAGTCTGTGGGTAGGTATATTTGGCAGCCTATTCCTGTCTCTAAAGTTTCTTGATATTGATGATAATACGTTTAAAATCAGGAAATTGTTAAAAACTGTTTTTACCTAGATATGCAATTTCATCGTATACAAACTTCAACAATAGACTGTATATATCGTCCATCAAAAGCCTAATTTATGGTCATACAGATATACTCACAATATTTATAAATTCGAGCATATTTTTTCTAACCACATAGTTAACTAACCCATTTGTGAGCACGAATTCGACTCAGTAATATATTGCTATGGCGATAAAATTTCGTGTTATGTGTAAGTTTATTTAGATTTTTTTAGATTTTCTCGGTGCCTGAGTACAATAGATCCCGTGGGAATCAAGGGCTTTATGTATTGAATAATAATTTTCTTTTATAAAAGTGTCTTGTGATACAGAATAATTTATGTTGATATTCGTGTCAAACCGGTTTTTTTTTAAATATTTTTGTATAGTCTCACGCCTATATCCCCGAAGGGGTAGACAGAGGTGTAATATTACACTCACATTTCGCTATGAATTTTTAGGTCCCACGTAAAAAGGGGTCAGCCCATTGCAATTATCAGGCACATTACCAGACCCCGTGCTGCTACTGACAATTCGGGAAAACCCAGTAACACTTTTGCCCGACCCGGGAATCGAACCCGGGACCTCCGATCAGCAGTCGCATACGCTATCCACTGGACCACGGTGAGTTAAAAAAAAGTCTAAGATCACTTGCAGAGGTCGCGACTTGGAAGATTGACCGCTCGAAATGACACTAACGTCAAAAAGCTGCCGTGCTTTGGAGATTCTTCATAAAGCTCATAACCTCATCGATTCTCCACATTAATCGTAACGCCACGCTTGAGGCCTTCGGGTGGTCTAAAAACCAGCATTGGTTACACATTCATAACATAGGTACTCATGATAAAGAAGGAAAGACGTCACTGTATTTAAAGAAACATAAAAATACTTACTTCAGAGATGAAATCATTAAGGGTCCAGAATAATTTTGTACTACCTTTGAAATATAACGTACCATAAGTAAGTCAAGCCCTATAACATTTGAGTCAGTTGCTACCTAGTTTGCCGTAATCTCAGCATACGTTCAACGACTTGCGTTCGATCGATGCACTTATTGCGAGCGATTCAACTAACATAATAGGTCTACCTACCTTGAGGGGTTAATAATGATAGATACAAGTCAGCAAGCCTTGCGACCGCTTAAAATATTTATTTGATTTGACAGTTTTATTTTAAGCAGGTAATGGAGTGAATGGTTAGAGCTTGCGGATACAGTTGCATACCTTCAGTATATGCCGGCTCGACTAGGGAAGTACACAGGCTCACTACTAATACTGTTGCATTTCATTCGGTAAGTGTGCTGGAGGCCTAATTCTCTTTCCCTTCTTCCTCAACCGACGCTGCTCCTCTTATTTCAAGGGCATGTTTCAAGTCACATAGGTACTTGTGACTGCTCTGGGTTGCGGGTGTCCATGGCTGAAGCAGTCGAAAAACTTATAGTCTGGCACATTGTGGTGGTCTGGCCTTCACGCTGTGTACTGATTTAAATTTTCGTTCTCATTAACATCGTTGGATGCGCAGTAAATCTGAGAACATGGTCCTACACAGGCACAGCACAGTACCAAAATATCGGATACTAGCAACAAACGTACGTACTATATTGCCCGAAAGACTATAAAACTATGACCTTGCAAGGACTAACCTTGCAAGAAAGAACCGACCTAGTCTTAGGAAGAAGAGACCAGTGACCAGCATGAGATATGTATGAGATGCTATAAGATACCATATAAACGTTTTT
This sequence comes from Euclidia mi, assembly GCA_944739405.2. Taxonomy (NCBI): domain Eukaryota; kingdom Metazoa; phylum Arthropoda; class Insecta; order Lepidoptera; family Erebidae; genus Euclidia; species Euclidia mi. Next base: position 71,434,842 of record OX123192.2, read on the forward strand.
GATTTGATTTGATGCATTATAACACTCAGTCATCAACATAATTCTGACTAACTGAGTCCTAGCGCTAACTCGGCAACTAAAGAAGGCTGAGGAAATGTCAAACCTATGCATTATTACTGCCGGTAAGACAATAGGCACACCCCCCTATTACGTGGGACCTAAAAATACATGGCGAAATGTGGGTGTAACATTACAGCTCTGCCTACCCCTAAGGGGATACTAGCGTGAGTATAAAAAAAAATACCGCAAAGATCCATCAAAATTCGTTCAATAGTTTTTCATCAAAGTCTGTGAAAAGCTTTCTCATTTGTAATAATGAAACGGATTTTAATCATTCTTTATAATAATACCGTGTATTCATCAGAATAGCGCATTTGTCCAAATAACCGATATCTAATCGGGCGTAGCCGCAGGCAAAATCTAGTTATTATATTGCCTAGTCGTAATCGGGTAAAGAAAGCTTTTAATGCAATAGATAGTTGAGAGTGCTTGATATCGAGAACACTTAGTTTAAGTGGACGCGACAATAGGATGGAATCAAGCGAGGGTTTATAGCTATAATATTTTGGAGCTCAGAATGAAATGAATATACGACTACGTGTCTGTAGAATTTTCCAACTATATTACGGCTACATGTGTGAACTACGTAAGGCTAAATATTGTAAACAATACGTGGATTTGGTAATTTCGTTAGTGGGTCCACACATATCGCAAACAAATCACAAATGGGCCAGGTTTAATTAAAAATGTGTATTATATAGTTAAAATGATGCTAAATCTCAGTTTTTACAAAAAATACCGAAAGTTTACCTAATGTACGAATTCTATATTTTAACATAGGTACATATAAATAACAGTACATTATTTTCGAGCTTTTACTTATTCATCCATCTAGCGTTATCCCAGTTTCAACTTGGGGTTTACTAGTCTAACCGGATATGGCTGAATATTAGCTGTTCCTCAGGGCGACTGTCTGTCTTACCTCCGCAACCCAAAGCAACTTTTACTTATTACGATTCGTAAATATTGGTTTTAGGTTAACGTCAGATGCCTCCTCAAACCCAACCATGGCGTCCATGTCTAACATCCGACATACGCGGGAGGTGGACACGCGACTGTGCATATTACTGGCGCGGCTAACATGGCTAGGGTACTGTCTGGGTGGCCTATAGCCACACCCCAGGACGGAAGCCTCCTCTCCACATGTCCCTCAGCATAGTCAGAGGTTCTGTGGATGAGCTGGGCTGGCTCCGAGGGGCGACGGGACTGCCGTTGGCTACGATGCTGATGGTGGCTACAGCCTTAAAAAGGCAACCGTACGGCCCGACCCGCAACCCTGAACAGACAGGATCGGGAGTCTTTCTCCTGGACGTGGGATAGACGGGGGGAGGAAACAGACTGCGAGGAACAAACCTCTTTAAAAATAACCCGAACCTCAAGCTCTGGCGCCCGGTGAGGAGGTGCGTGGCTGGGGGGAACCCAGTCGCTAGGGCGCTACCAGGGGAGCTCCCCCTTAAGGAGCAAAACTAGAAATGGCGACGGATCAAAAGAAGATATTACCCCAGGAGGGTACCGCCCGCTTAGCAGGCGGAGAATCCCTCGGCACTCTGGCGTCAGCCGTAGTGTCCAGCCCCTTGTATTCTGGGGGGGGGGCAATACCCGAGTTCGGGTTCTATAGATGCGGGCCTGCACACGCCCAGTTTTGTGCGCCCCAAAACGCCTAGTTCGGCGTCGTCCCGTGTCCAGTCGGGCGAAAGGGACACAGATAGGAGTAGGCAGACTACTCCAAACGAAGAAAGAAGGCGACAACGAAGGGTATCGGAGGACAGTGACAGTTCATTCATGTCTGTCTCCTCGCTGTCGTCCCAGACCCCTAAGGAGGGGACACAAGAGGAAGCCAAACGGCCCGGCCGATGTAAATCTGCCCAATAAGTTGCCGCGGTCCAAACGAGTTCCTAAAAGCACCAATATTGGGAGAAGCGGAACGGAAACAGGAACGGAGACAGAGCGCGAGGACGCGCTTGGCATAAAAATCCCCTCGGGCAGTGAACAGTCTCGCGCGGAAGAAGTTGCGGTCGAACTGCGGGACCAGCCGACCGCCGATGTAGGCTCCAAAGTTTTGGAAGCATTGTCGGTGGTGGAAAAGGTTTGAGAAGGAACTAAAGGTTTCAGAGGCCAGAAGAAGTTATCCCTGAGAGAGGCAGTTGCGGTGGTCAAGGTTGGGGTGTCGGAGCTCCACGGAAGAATCGACCCGACAGCCCCGACGTCCTTGACTGGGAGGTTAGAGAAGGAGAATCGCGAGCTCCGATCCCAGCTAGCCTCCTTAGGAAAGCAAGTGGCTGCCTTGACCAGGGAAATGGAGGAGCTCCGACGTGGAAGCCATGAAAGGCTCCCGTTGAAGCCTGCAGAAGGGACCAGCGCGGCTGCTTTACCCCTAAGAGGTGAAAGGCCAAAGACGCGACCCGGGTTGAGCCCCACATCTACCCGGGACCAGTATATATCCCAGGTGGACCGCGTACTGGCTGAGGTCCGTGTAGAGGCCCTGGCAAGGGATTTTTCCGACGGGGGCCTTCAGCCTTCTCAGAGCGCGGTCTCTAGTGGAGTGACCGATATAGTTACGCCGGCCGGGAAAAGGGCACGCAAGCGAAAGAAAGGACGACGAGCGGTGAAGGAGCCGCCAGCGTCGGTGCCCAATTGCCCTGCTCCAACACAATCACAGTCGGTCCCGCCAGCTACGGAGGTCTGGGCCACGGTCGTTGGCAGAAAGACGAAGACCAGGGATGCCAGAACACCGCCCAAAGAAAAGGTTGTACCGCGGCCTCCTTCGACTGCAGCCATCACGATTTCCTTACCCCCTGGCTTGGAGATTTCAATGGCTAAGGTAATGGAAACTGCCAAGGGAAATATTAAGCTAGCTGATCTTGGCATTGCGGGTGGTGTACGCGTCAAGAGAGCTATCACCGGGGCTCTGATTTTACAGGTTCCTGGAGAAGGAAATGCCGCTAAGGCGGACGCGCTCGCGGAACGCCTGCGGCAAGTCCTCTCTGGGCGCGGTCATAGCACGTCCATGCAAAACAGGCGAAGTACGGGTTATGGACTTAGATGAGTCCATCATCCCAGCCGAGGTTGCCGAAGCTGTGGCTGCGGTAGGTGGATGTCTTGCATCCGAGGTAAAGGTTGGAGCCCTTCGTGTCTCCCGATCGCGGCTAGGTACGGCCTGGGTTCGCTGCCCACTTGCGGCGGTTCGCAAACTAGCAATCGCCAAGCGGGTTCAAGTGGGATGTGCTTCGGCTAGGGTAGAGGTGCTGGCAGCTCGACCGTTACAGTGTTACCGGTGCCTTGAAATGGGACACGTAAGGGCAACGTGCCCCAATGAGACAGATCGCGGCGCACGGTGTTACGTGTGCGGTAGCACAGGTCACGTGGCGCGTGCATGCACCGCTTCCGCGCCGAGGTGTCCTGTCTGCTCGGATCTTGGTCTGCCCGCGGACCATCGGCTGGGGAGTAAGAAATGCTCCCCACCTAAAAACAAAAAAAGAGGGCGAATAAGTACTTCAGCCCCAGCCGCGGGCAGCTCAGACTCACCGCTGGCTCTAGGAACGTCTCAGCCGGCTACCCAACCGGCAGAGGACGTAATGGAGACCTAAAATTCGCTCCCCCCCACAGAATTTTACAGGGCAACCTAAATCACTGCCGCGCAGCACAAGATCTGCTGATGCAGACACTCGCTGAGTGGTCGGTTGCTTTAGCGGTGGTAGCAGAGCCATACTCCATCCCGGACCATCCCCGATGGTTTGGATCGGAGGATGGCACCGCTGCCGTTTACTGGGCAGGAAGGGAAAATGACCCCCATTGCACTCTCCTTCAGAGGGGGCTAGGGTTTGTGGCAGTAGAGTGGGGTCCACTGGTTATAGTGGGCTGCTACATATCCCCTAATTGCGGCCTCACCGCCTTCGAGGCGTATCTAGATGGTCTCAGAAGTTGCGTGTGCGGCTACCTGTCCCGTCTGGTACTCGTTCTAGGCGATTTTAATGCCCGTTCTACTGAGTGGGGCGATCGCCTAGACGATGTAAGAGGAGGTACACTCATCGAGTGGGCGGCGGGACTGGACCTCGGCATTTTAAATCGGGGTTCGATCAGTACCTGTGTACGGTGGCAGGGGGAGTCGATCGTCGACCTGACATGGGCCACTCCAGACGCCATCAACCTGGTGACAGGATGGAAAGTAGCAACGGAGGTGATCACTCTGTCGGACCACCGCCACATCATGTTTGATGTGGCCATCCGCCACCCTGGCGCTAACCAGAACCGCCGGTTAATGCCGCCGGAAATGGTAGCCTTCTACATCGTTGGTCCCTCAAGCGAATGGATAAAGACATGCTCGTCGCCGCAGCCACCGCCGCGGACTGGCAAGAGAAAGAGGTCTCGTCTGATCCCGAAGCACAGGCAGCCTGGTTCCGTCGCGTCATGACAGACGCGTGTGACGCATCTATGCCACGGGTCCGTCCAGGAGGGCCTTGCTCGGTATATTGGTGGTCGCCCGAAATAGCGCAATTAGGCACAGAGTGCGTCAGGGCCCGTCGCCGATATCAGAGAGCCCGACGAAGACGGCGAGTCAAAGCCAAAGAGGTTGTCGATATGAGGCGGGAGTATGGAGTCGCTGCAAAGGCGCTCAGTTTTGCGATCGCGGATGCCAAGGCCCGATCCTGGAAAGAGCTTATAGAGGGGCTGGACATGGACCCATGGGGGCGTCCGTACAAACTTGTACTGGGCAAGCTCAGACCATGGGTCCCGCCGCTGACACAGACTCTGGACCCGCAACTCGTGGGAAGAGTGGTAGAAACCCTCTTTCCCAGAATCGAGTATAATCTCACAGACCTGCCGATATCGTCGGCAACCGTGAGGTGGTCCGACGACTTCGAGGTGACGGCGGCTGAGCTAGACCGAGCTGTGCGTCGACTCGCGGCCCGAATCACCGCTCCGGGTCCCGACGGGATCCCAGGCCGGGCGTGGGTGTACACTGTGGAGGTCATGGGGGACAGGTTGAGGCGACTGTTCACCAGCTGCCTCCGGTATAGCGTATTCCCCACCGGCTGGAAAGAAGCCACGCTGGTCCTCATCAATAAACCTGGCAGAACTGCTGACTCTCCTTCGGCGTTCCGACCTATTTGCCTGTTGGATGAGGTGGCGAAACTCTTCGAGAGAGTTATCGCCGCCCGTATCACCGAGCATCTGTCACGTGTGGGTCCCAACTTATCGGATAACCAATTCGGTTTCCGGCAGGGGCGTTCGACGCTGGACGCGATAGAACGCGTTCGGTCCCTGTCGGAGGAGATTGTTCGTCGGAAGGGAGTGGCTTTGGCTGTTAGTCTTGACATAGTCAACGCCTTCAACTCCCTTCCGTGGCAAGCCATTAAGGAGGCACTGTTACATCATAATGTGCCTCCATATCTACATAAAATCGTTGGGACGTATCTGCGCGACAGGTCCATTACCTATATGGGTCGGGACGGCTTTGAACACCGGAGGGAGGTCACGTGTGGGGTTCCCCAGGGGTCAGTGTTAGGACCCCTGCTATGGAACCTCGCATACGATGCGGTTCTGAGGACCAGTCTACCCGCCGGCGTGAGTGTCGTCTGCTATGCGGACGACACTCTGGTATTAGCAAGAGGGCATGGCTTCCCTGAGGTAATTCGGCTCGCGGAACTGGGAGTGGCTTGTGTCGTCCGACAGATAAACGGGCTAGGGCTACAGGTAGCGCCTCGTAAGACCGAGGCACTGTGGTTCCACAGAAAACGACAGAGTGTGGTTCCACCCAGCTCGTTTGTAAGAGTGGCTGATGTGGAGGTTCAGGTAGGTCGATACATTAAGTACCTCGGCCTTACCCTGGACAGTCGCTGGAGCTTTAAGGAGCATTTTGAGCGAATGATCCCACGAGTTCGTAGGGCAGCGGGGGCCCTTCAAAGGCTGCTGCCGAACCTCGGGGGTCCCAGGGAAGAAGTTCGCCGCCTCTATTGTGCGGTCGTACGATCCATGGCCCTCTACGGAGCGCCTATATGGGCCAAACGCCTAGCGGCGTCCTCCCGCTGCAGGGCTAAGCTCAATAGTGTGCAGCGGATAGCGGCCATTCGGATCGTACGAGGAACCCGCACAATTTCATCCAAGGCAGCGACAGTCCTGGCACGTTTTCCACCCTTTGACATCCTGGCGGACATGGACGCGAAGGTCTATAGCCAAACTCGCGCAGATCGTCGGGAAGCGAATGGGGACGTCCAGGACGTGCTCGAAATGCGGCGCAATGCTCACCGACAGGCTTTGCAGCAATGGCGCGCGCGGCTGGAATTGCCGCAGAATGCACGCCAACGCGCTGTCGGTGCCACTTTGCCAAGCTTTGAGGCGTGGGTTGGACGCAAACACGGCCGCGTCACCTACCGATTCACTCAGATACTCACCGGGCACGGGTGCTTCGGTGAGTATCTGAATCGAATCGGACGCGAACGGACGGCACAATGCCACCACTGTACTGGCGACCAGGATTCCGCCCAGCATACGCTGGAGGATTGCCCGGCATGGGCAACGGAACGTGAAGTTCTGGTCGACCAGATCGGACGAGATCTGTCGCCGCCAGCAGTTATTGCTGCCATACTGGCGAGTGAGGAGGGCTGGGACACAGTGGCCTCCTTTTGCGAGTTCGTAATGCTCCAAAAAGAGGCTGCTGAGCGGGATCAGGAGAGGGCTGATCCCGCCCGAAGACAAGGACGACTTCGCCGAGATCCGCCAACGGGGCCGCGGGCCGCCAGAGCATGGGGAGCTCTGGTCGGTGATTAAGATTCGATGCTCCGGGAAGAAATACGGGCAGGTGAGGGCGTGTAGCCTTCCCTGAGAACGGGTTCCGTTGAACCTGGCGCCATGGGAGGAAGACTGGACAGCTTCTGTACCCAGTCTTCCTCTCGTTGGGCGTCTTTGGTTGGCAGTCGAGGTGGTTTTTAGTGGCAACACCACATACTCCGTCTCATTTCCCCAAGAGACGGAGATCCGAAGGGATCTTCCACCTCGTAAAAAAAAAAAAAAGGTTAACGTCAGATCAAAGTACAGTTATTGATATGAGATTAAATTAAACACATCTGTTTTAGTGATACAAAGGTTGTATGGAGTGAGGCCAAACGAGCATAATTTTACGAGTTATGAATCACGTAAAATTTGTCGCACCGCCTACGCTGCGCTGCATTCGTGACAAACATTTACTGTACGTGCAGTAAAACACAATTAGTTTTATGCTAACCCACGCGCCATATTTCACCAAAATTGTGCTCATCCGAGGTAAGCATCATCATTAGTGCGAGCGTGATCTTGCCAAAAAAACAAAACGTGCGTGTATAAAAGACATGAATGGTGATTTAAGCGGCTGCCTAGCTGCTGAGCATTGGGCCGAGTGTTGTGAGTTCGATCCACACAGGAGGCAAAACTTTGTCTGAAAAAAAAAACTTTTTTCAAATGTGAGCTTGTATCCGTTATTTTAATATTTGTAATAGTCCAGTCACTTTAGGGATTCACCTCGGAATTTGAGATAATAAGCTGGAAACTCGTATACAGCTTCATTTAGGCGTTCTAAAAGTTGTCTCAAAAGTCACATATTATCTCGTGTCTGCGTCGTAAGTTATTCGAGATCAAAGGTCACGAAAATCGGTTTTTTTGCAATGATCTCCGTTTCTATGGTTCCAATCACTTCAACACCTATGATAAAAATTGAAGATAAAAAAATTGCCACAACTTTTGTCTCAACTCTTTTTCTGTACGCTCAACCCTTTTCGAGATAGAGAGCGGAGAGCACCCAGCGCTCAGGCATATATACTGTTATACAAGGTCACGTTGCGGATGCAGAAAATCGGGCTTGCAATGCACTTTAGCTTGCGGACAATGCAATGGGCAAGCTTGTATCAATGCTGTTGTATTGCAAGACGATCCTGAGGAAGAAACTGCATTTGATCCAGAAATTTTAGAAGGTTTGGAGACAAATAAAAAATCATGCAGGAAAACGAAGATAATGAAGATGAAATTGAAATTTTCAATTTCCCAGGAGATGATGATGAAGAAAAAGAAGAAGAAAATTGATATTTTTGAACTTCAAGATATTGAAGAATTTAAATGTACGTTTCATTTGAATTTTAATTGTAACAAAAGTACAGCTACTAAATAAAAATTAACTTAAATTATATTAACTTGACTTATTTCTATATACAAGCTATTATTCACCGAGATTCACGGTTGACCTTGTAGAACAGTATATATGCCTGAGCGCTGGGTGCTCTCCGCTCTCTATCTCGAAAAGGGTTGAGCGTACAGAAAAAGAGTTGAGACAAAAGTTGTGGCAATTTTTTTTACTTCAATTTTCATAATAGGTGTTGCAGTGATTGGAACCATAGAAACGGAGATAATTGCAAAAGAAACGATTTTCGTGACATTTGACCTCGAATAACTTACGACGCAGACACGAGATAATATGTGACTTTTGAGACAACTTTTAGAACGTCAAAATGACGCTGTATACAAGTTTCCAGCTTATTATCTCAAATTCCGAGATTGACCCCGTTTTTTGCCTAAAGTGACTGGACTAAAAGTCACCTACGACACAGGACCTTTTCTTAGTGCGAGCGATATCTTTTTAAGAAAAATAAAAACTAAGAATAAAAAAAAAAATATTTCATTCTTCATTGTACACAGCAAACAAATACATTTAAAGATAATTATACTAAGTATACATAAAGTATGTGCAACGTTAAGACGACTTTAAATCAACAATATATTTACTTCGATCAAACATTTGAGATATTCTCAGAGAAGTAATAAAATGTGGATAGGAACCGAAGTTAGGCGACTTCACTTACGTATTTACGTACAACTGAATTCCTGCCATTTATTCACGTCTTAGAAAATAGCTCTCGTGCGGCCTTGCCCTTAAGCGTAATTCAAAATGGCGACCACTAAGCGCAAATTGATAGCGTCTGAACACTGAAGTTTTATTACAAGTTGGACTCTAGTTTGTGGGAGACAAACATTGTACACTCATGTTTATGTATCTACTGTGTGCTTCGTTTATTCGAGAAAATACATAGTAATGGAATTGGCTTGTTAATGTGCGTTTGGTGTAGGAATAGTTTTTAGTATCGTGGATGTGGAAAACAAGATAAAATTGATATTCTGTCATATCTGGTTAGACCAGTAAGCGGACCTCGGGCTCCAAGGCGTGTAAGTCTTGGATGCAACCGGGATAACGCTAGGACTATGATGATGTAAAAAACAAGATGTATAGTTATATTATCATATTCTAGATTTCGCCAGTGTAGTGCTAGTGGATTGTTGCTTGTCGTTCTGAAATTTCTATTCTGGTGTATAAGCCATACTATTGCAAAATTTATAAAATTCTGTTCCGTAGTTTAAAAAGTAACAAACATCCAGCCATCCGCACAATCATCCTCCGTCACGTTGTAATGCTGTGATAATTATGTCGATATACATAAAATGCTATATTTGAAAGATATATAAGGCAAGTGTGAATGGGACAGGACGAAGGAGAAGACCTAGGGGGAATTTCTCTGACCAGATTGAAGATATCCTAAAAAAAGGACAGGCCAGTAGTACCCTATACAAAAAAGCATACATGAGAAATTTGATGGGAGCGAATGAAGCAAGAGAGGTATGTCAGGATCCCTCCGGGAAACAGGCGTGACTCTATGTGGTGGGGGGGCTCAGTAACCGTGGATTGGTCACCCACGGTGAAGCTAAGAGGGATCCAGGAGGGGACGCTCCGCGTGGGCTTGGAGGGGCCTGCGCAGGATGCGTCCAACGGTGCGGGTGCGGGGGACAGTTCTGTCTGTCCCTCGCAGTCGGGTGCGGTCGCGGGAGGAGAGGCGTGTCGGTGTTGCGTTGCCGCGCGCCCTATCTCCCGCGACCAAATGGGGGCGCACCATTCGATGCGTCGCGGTGGGGCCGCAGAGGAAGAGGAGATGCGGTGTTGCGTTGCCGTCCTCCCTATCCTCTGCGGCCGCTGGGCGTTTTGGCGGCGGAGTCCAACACCTTAATCCGTCGCCAAGGGGGTTTTGTTCGGGGCCCGCCTGACCATCTGGCGGGCCAATACCCGTCGGAGGGTGGCGACGAGTGCTTTGGTGATGCCCCACCCTCCGACACACGGGTACATGGCGGAAGTCGAGGTGGTTTTTAGTGGAAACACCACATACTCCGGCTCTTATTTCCCCCAAGAGTCGGAGATCCGAAGGGATTTTCCACCTCGTAAAACAAAAAAAAAAAAAAAAAAAAAAAAAAAAGGCGTGACTCTATGTAAGTATGTATTTGAAAAAATAATATTTTGTTAAGTAAATGGAAACTTCTATATCTTGGGCTGAGTACATACTTTTCAATAAAACACTGACTTCAAATACACGAGATATATGTATGTTTACCTATTGGACAATATTTAAACTCAGAGAACATGAGCTCAGCTATTATAGTCAATGGAATAGAATATGATACTCTTAATAAACGCACAAAGTAATCGGAACTTATGCGACTTTATTACTTGACATAGACTAAATTTAGTTTGAAATTGAACCCTGCTCATATAAAAATATTATACGAGTATTATGCGAAATATAAAGTGTTTGGTGATCATGTGTCTAAATTCGTTGGAACATAATCATTATGTAGTTTAAATAAGTAAGGAATTTCTTTGATAATTTGTCTGATAAATTGAAAATCCAGAGCTATATCTGGTATTACATTGGCTCTGGTATTGTATATATTGTTATTGTCTAGTCCTTGCTTAATAATAATATTTACTATAGAGATATACCCACGCTGTCCGAGCTGCTGTTGCTGGGCAAGGTCTCCCTTAAACTATTCCAGGCATTTCTGTCAAATTGGACTGTTCTTGGGTGCATAGGGTTCCCACCAAGAACTTAGGGTCCCAAGCCAACCTCACCTGCAAGTGGTGCACCTGCCGATCAACGGACGAGGCTCTGGCAAACAAAATATCCCGATAAGCGGCAATAGGCTCGCCACCTATTACGTGGGATCAAAACACTGGCGAAAAGTGGGCGTTTAATATGCCTCTGCCTACCCCTTCGGGGAAACAGGCGTGAGTCTATGTATGTGGACTGTTCTTGTTGAAGTCATACGGCCTTATTAAAAAAGACGGTTTAAGGCTAATACCAAGCTTAAAGCAGCAAAAACGATAGTTTAGACCACGATGCTGCTACAAAATGAAGTTTATCGCAAAACTATGGATCACTATATGATATAAACCTAAACCATCGTGACCCCTAGTTTAATACCGTAAACCAATGTTTCTACTTTCACTAATGTCAAATACCTTGTTTATATTGCAGCTTTCTGTTTTCCGTGGAGAAGCTTGCTAAAATCGAAATAGATATGATTGACTCAGTCGATATCAAATATATTGAAGATTTGAAGCTATTTAGGCAATTTCGGCAAAACAACAGATTCACAAAAACTTTTGCAATGAAAATTGTCGACATTTCTGAACCTGCTTTTTTTGTTTTTTGTTTGTTCCATCGTAGCAGTACTTCAACAAAATATATATAATTAATAATAAATAATGTTTTAATAGATAATTTAAATAGATGTTTCAAATCTTTGCAAATTAAACGTTGATGTAGCGTAAGTACTTTCGCTTTAAAGCGCGAGAGTGAACTCTGTTCCGTTACGCGCTCTTAGCTGTTGTTCAGGTGACGTTCCAAAATATAAGCCTCGAAAAAGAAATTGGCACCAAGAGAGTAGTGATAATAAATATTTATCGTAAATAAACTAATTTCTAGTGTTTTTGTACCTTTTATATAATTCCTGATCATTATCAATTAAACATCATGTTTTATAAAAATACCGAATGTAAAGAGTGAATGATATCATGATGAACGAATAAGAATTGTTTTTATCTGTGTTCCATATTTTGAGCTTAGTAATTTAAAACGCGGTATCATAACCGACTCGGCCTTTACAGTTCTGGCTCAGGCTAAGGTTTATTCAGTTTTTTATAATAAGGCTGATACAGATCATCATGTCATCATTTTCGGGGTATATAACAAATATATAAAAAAATTTAAAAATATTCAAAAAGATACGTGTATCATTATTTTTTGTTTAATAAAAAATTATCTCTTATTAATTGATTATGTCTTGTGTGACCTTTTTGTGTGCAAAATAAATCATTCTTTCTTCTTTACTTTAAATGGAACTTGGAAATTGCTTTTATGCTTTCTCACACATTAACTTCCGAAGTCAAACATAAAACGTTCTGCAATACCTTAAATACCACTAATTAGTTCGTAGTCCAGCAGCTGAATTAGAGCTAAATCTAGATTCATTCCCATTCATCTCAACCACCATTGAAATCTACGCAATTACACCCATTTTATCTGCAGTTCAATCAATTAAAAAAAGACCATGGATTTCCTCCGTCAGCGTTTTATTATGCAAAAATAAAGGCAGCTATCCATTATTTTTAACGGCAATCGAGTTTAAATATTCAAATGATTCAAGATGACGTTTGGAAGGAAATTGTTGAGAATGCTGAACAGCGTCCCCTTCAGAATTAAATGCGACAGTTGAGCGGTATGCGATAAAAATATTCCCTAAGAATAATTTTACCCGTGGTATCGTTGGCCGTAGATTTTAAAGTACAAACTAGCTGCGCCCGCGGTTACACACGCGCTGACTACTCAAGGCTACGGATAAACGGGCTATCCAACACAAATAATTATTCAATTCAGACCAGTAGCTCCTGAGATTACCGCTTTCAACCCAAAAAACAAAAAAGCTCTTAATCTTTATTATATTAGTGCAAATAGTAACATATAACTATAATATAGTGTCGAGACTCTCATAGTTTAGACATTCGATAAAATAAACTTATGCAGAAAAATATAACATCAGGAGGGAGAAAAAGAAATACTGACCACAGTTATAATAGAATATCCAAAATGGACACGATGTTCCTTGGGATTGTAAAGGAGGGTTAAAAGATGCTTTTTGGAAATGCCCACTCTAAGTCTAGATGAAGTCTGTTTTCTCATATTTCTAAATGTATGTCACCAAATATTCTATCCTCAGAACTACACCCCTGAAAATTATTTACACGTGCGTTTTCAAATCGCACTTTCCCTGTACCCTTAATCTCTTTATAAGTATTCCTTTACAGAAAAGTATTTTAAAATATTTTTATAGGTTTGTACTTTTTTGAGCGCTTATAATGATCGTGTGATGTGAATTATAATAAATTGTTTTCCTTTTAAGCTTTTCATTTGGTGTATTTTCCTTCGAATCGTTTTATTGTTGTGTCATTTTCAATTTCGTGTTTATTATTCCGAACTCGAATTAACAGACACCGTTAAATTAGCTTTCGGATACCGCAGCATTGAAATATAATATAGATATTCGCGTTCGAAGCGATACTTGAATATTGAGATGCTCTTCCAATCGCGATGCCATTAACCATTATTCAAATTATTTGAACGAATTTTGGTCATATTTCATGAGGCATGACAAGCAACTCGAAATTGTTTACCCAATATTTCGATATAATCATTTTAACAAACAATTTTATTTTCGTTGTTATACAAATAATTTCACACAACTTCGAAAAACCGGTTGTGCGCGTCGTGGCTTTGATTCGTAGACTCTCAGCGTAGCAATTGGTTAGTCTCTTCACTAGGCTATCGCAGTTAACTTTAGAATGTATAGAATGTATATGCTATAAGCTGGAGAATTTGTTTGTATGTTTTTTTGATTGAACGCGCTCAAGTACTGTAAGTCTGATTTGAATAAATACTTTTGCGTTAGATAGCCCCTTTACTAACAAAAGGCTGTACACTATTAAAACATCACGATAAAAGCTACGGGTGCGGAACAATTGCGCAAGCTCAGCTAGTTGAAACTTTAGAATCCACAAAGAAACTTCGTATGACGAATTTTTATACACAAGAAACTCATCTGCGGCTAAACCTTTGTCATTTCGTCTCCCTTCACATCAAAGTGCGCTTTATAAAAACCACGAATGTTTATGTTAGGCTTAAATGTTGCAATTTGTTGTACGTTCATGGCTACCCTTGGGCGGTACTTTAGCTTACAAAGAGCTCATAATGTTTGAAGGTATTTTGTCAGTAACAAAATGAATTGAATAACCCTAGTAATGGACTAGGTGAAACGGCTTTTAAAGTGTTTATATATTGAGGTAGCGGAACTTTAATAGGGATGCGATTGTGAATATGACCTTTAGGGTTGGTTGCTTTTTAGGGTTCCGTAATAATAATACCCATTAGTTATACCACCAGTATATACTTTGTAGTTTTACCTAGTCCGTTCATCTAACAAATCATCTAGGTATGCTTAATCGGAAATAAAATTGTTTTCGCTAAAGAACTGTAATTTGGAATGGCAGTGATAGCCTAGTGGCGATACCGATAAACTCTCAAATAGAATATTCTCATAATGAGAAGGGTTAGGCAATATTCTACAACGCTGACACTAAGTGTAGGTTGGCAGACTTCACATGTCTTTCGAGAACGTCATAGAGAACTTTCAACATACTGATTTCCACACGATGTTTTCATTAATCTTTCTCCATTAAGCAATATATTAATATCCCATAAAAACAATACTTGTCAAAAATACCAAGTCTCGCGACCGTAAAAAGTTGTGAGATCCATGTAATACCAAGTCGGTTGATTAAAAATCTTTAATGATTTAAATAAATAGATTAACTCGGCCATCGCATGAAAACACAATATATCTCATAAGTAATACATATATAAATTAAATTGTTTAATGCGATTGCCAAGTCAATATATTTATTTAAAACATTAAAGATTTTTAATTAGCCGACTTGGTATTACATGGATCTCACAACTTTTTACGGTCACGAGTCTTGGTATTTTTGACAAGTCTTGTTTTTATGGGATCTCATTGCTTTTTGTAGATAGTATCACTTTTGTTCTTTCCGGTACCTTCTACTTCGTGTACACCAACAACACATTTTCTTAATTAAAGCTCTAACTGCAAATGTAATTTTGTAATCCTTTATATTTATATGGGATTACAAAGTTAATATATTCTACCACATTCACACAACACCGTCTAGTCCCAAACTAAGCAGAGCTTGTACTATGGGTACTAGACAATGGATAAACATACATATTATACTTTTTTTTTTGTAAATACATACATATTATACATAGAAACACCCACCAAGACAAACATTCATGTTCATGCACACAAATGTTTGACTTGAGCGGGAATCGAACCCGCGACCTTCGGCGTTGCAGTCGCTTACACTACCACTACGCCAACCGGTCGTCATTTATGCAGTTGATGTATCTCGAAAACTGGATAGAAATTGAAACATATTTTAATTTGTTCTTGAGTCATATACTAAACACTAATCGTATTTTAAATTTGAAGCTTCTGTGTCTGCTAGAAGTACCTTAGAATTTTGATGATCGGTTAGTGAGTAACAAAATTAAGAATTTTGACTAACGTATAACGACTAACGACTACGTTATAATTCTTAAACTACTAGTTCAAATTGAATGAAATTAAAAAAAAACCATGGTTATACAATGCCTGCATGGTTACAAAAAAATCAGGCTTCTAGTTTTACCCACAACGAAGTTATAGGGGGTCGAAAATGGACTGAATTGCTTCGAGAAAAAGATGGTACGGCCCGGCCATGCCGTTTTTTTGCTCGACTTGGTGGGGGCACTGCCGTGCCCCCAGATATGATCATGCATAAAAATTAAAAACATTTTCAAGTTTCGTTTCTAAATTAAAGTCTCTTTAAACTATCATTTTGATGTTTAACCGTCGATAAACCTTATGCAAGCAACGTTATAAAATGCTTAAGCGCTCATCACTGACGAGCTTTAAGATCTGAGAGCGAGATTTGAGATCCCTTCTTAGATTAATGAGAAACGTATCCATTGAGATGCTGTGCCGTCGTCAGATTATCTGCTAATGATACCTATTTAGTTTTATATAGCTTTTATATTTAGATGCAGAATAATTTTTGCAAACGATCAAAGAATATTTTTTAAAGGACTAGCGTGCTTCTGAGCAATATTTTCCAGCGACTAGGTATTGAACGATTCTTTGTGACTTCTCCTGCACTAGGAATAAATTTTTATCGCGGGGGACTTTACTTTTAATCATTCAATCAATGGACACAACCTAGACTTGAAACAAATTATTAATCACATGAAGTTTTATTTCGTATGGAGTTCGATGATACAACACTCGATTCTAGGTTTTAAATAGCGAGGCTATTACTTAAACGACTGCACCATACGTTTAGTCAGCCAGCTATTGACTATTAATATTGTATGGGCAATTAATGTTGGTTTGATTTTCCGCCCACGATAACTTTCTACAGATTTTCCTTCACCTTACAATGCTGTCCATCCAATTCATAAACAATCGTAATTTTCATTTCAAATTTCTACGCAAATTTTACGCATCAACAATATCATTACAAAAGAAAAGCCTTCTAAGAAAGAACCACCCCAAGTAACGCATTCAAAGTAAAAAAATAAACAACGCCTGAAAGAACATATTTTTTGTTACTTTCAACGTGACTTATCCTTGTCCGGGCGATATTTTCCCGGAATTGCGAGCATTTTCCACATCTCATGGTCACTTAGGGACTTGTATACAAACATGGTATTCATTTTATATGGCCCGTTTATACGTCCGTACTTTGGGATTGGTTTAAGTGCAGCGATGATATTCGTCATAAGGTTTGCGGCTTCTTTTTACTTTTTTAATTAGAATATAACGTTTACCTGTCTTCGTATGCAGAGGGAAGAAATCATCGAGTCAAAGAAATAAATAATATCAAATCTATACATTTTTAAGGGCAACATCCTCATAGCAAAAAAAAATATTGCTTTATGGCGTTCATACACCTGAGCACTTGTAACAGAACAGCGAGCATTCGCCGTTTTCTGTTTTGTCGAACCGAACATTTTTACTATCATTTTAGCGAACACTCTAAATTCAAATAGTCCGTAGAATATAGAAAAATATAGAAATCGCACTACAACAGCAGTTTTACCCAATGTGTTTACTTCAGTTTCATTTATGAATTATTTCTAGAGTAAGATACATAAACAAATGACGTCTCTAAATAATAAAATGCAGATTTTTTATTTGATCAGGTTAAATAAAACACACAAGTGTCTGTTCCTACGTTCAAATTTATTTATCGATATCGAGAGTTTATCAGCCTTCTATTGAAATTAATTCTAAGTAAACCAGATTTTAGGATCTATTGTAAACATTATCGATATTTTATCGATATTAATTCTGAGTAAGCCCATCACTAGTCAAGTTGAAATTAGTGAAAGACTTCGAAGATTCTTCTCTAGATTAAAATCACAAGTCAAAGTGAAGTAAATATATTGGGTTTAACCGCAATTGGAGTGCGAATTCTATGGTATATCTCTATTCTAAGGCTCGCCTGAATGTTCGTGAGAATGCTCGCTAAAACACACTCATTTGTTTTGTAACATTCGCGAGAATGCTGATTACAGGTGAATGCTCAAGTGTATCAGCGCCTTTACAAACACGGCCATTTAACGGACACAAATAACACCCAGACTTGTCTCGTGTGGAAATCAAACTCATATACACAGCTGGGCGATCGTTTAAACCAACTACGCAATCGTACAATAAAATGGTATTGTCCCTTACACAAAAATATTATTTTCCCAGTATCTCCATTCCAGTATACTCTCACACACGAATAGGCAAATATAGTCACTTGAATCAATATCTTTCTAGTCAAGGCAATATCTAAGTGTTATATTTATACTCTAAACTAAAAAAAGGCTTACCTACTTAAGCTAGTTATGCACCCCGCTAATCCCCTTCAAACCATAACAATAGCATAAGACCACCATTTTTTTTTTTTTTGTTCACTACGGTGGGAAACTCTCCTTATGAGTCGCGCCGCCTCCCGCCTTTTGGCGGACAGGGAGCAGCCCCAGCGCTCACCGTCCGCAGGCACTGAATTCAGGGTGGTCGGAGGTCGTCTCTTGTGCGACGTCCCCGACGCCCGGACCTACGGTTGGGGAGAGGGCGGTGTATTTCCCTCTCCCACTCCGCCGCCTCCTTGCTCAAGACGGCGTCGTCTCAAGAGGCGACGGCGTTCCAAGACCTCTCACTCCAGACCATAGACAGAACTACGGCCGGGAGCGAGAGGACAACCGTATTCAGAGCCGCGACCAGATCACGGCGCTGCGATGCCCAAGCTGGGCATTCCGCCAAAGTATGCAACGCCGTGTCTTCGACAGGGTCGCGGCTGCTGCCACAATGGTGGCATCCGGGCGTTTCCTCCCGGCCTATCCTCCACAAATACCGGCCAAAACAACCATGGCCGGTAAGGATTTGAGTTAACCGGAAGGTGAGGACGCCGTGACGTCTCTCCGACCACTCTTCAACCACGGGACTTACCGCCACTATCGTGGCGTGCCCGGCGCTGGGGTGCATAAGTCGTGCCTTCCACTCCGCCACTAGGACCTGGCGGAGCTCCAACCGACGCGCCTCGATGTCACGGTGCGCCGGTCTCTCGCCCTGCTTCAGAGCTTGCTGGCGCCATGTATAGAGTGACGCCAGCAGCTCAGCTTCCAGATCCCAGGGCGGTGATCCGGCTAGGAGGCTCGCTGTCTCAAAGGAGACCGTGCGGTAGCCTCGTATCAACCTGACGGCCATGGCGCGCTGCGGTGCGCGAAGCGCCTTGATGTTGTGGGCCGTCAGGTCGTGCGCCCATATCGGGGCTCCATAAAGGGCCATGGACCGCACGACTCCTTCGTAGAGCCTCCGGCAGGAGGCGGTTGGCTCCCCCAGATTGGGCAGCAGTCTTGATAATCCTGCTGCTGCCCCTAAAAGTTTGGGGGCCAAGCGTCTAAAGTGCTCACGGAAATCCCATCGGCTATCGAGTACGAGCCCCAGGTATTTTAGGCTCGTCCCGATGCCGATGCGGACCCCTTCTACCATAATGTGGGCTCCTGCGGGTGCCCGTTTCCGAGGCTCGTGGAAACAAATGGCCTCGGATTTAGAGAGGGCCACCTCTAGGCCCAAACGCCGGATCCTTCCAACGACTAGTGCGACCCCAGCGGTCGCCCTTATAGCCGCCGCCCGGTACGTCTTATCACTCGCAGTGACGAGGGTGTCGTCGGCGTAACAAGTAACACCCACGCCAGGGAGGAGCGTACCGCGCAGCACCCAGTCGTAGCCGATGTTCCACAGAAGGGGGCCGAGGACCGACCCCTGTGGAACACCGCACGACATAACTCGCCGACTTTGATCGAGATGACTCGGGTAGACAATTGCTCTTTCATTGAGATAATCCCCGACTATGCGGCGGAGGTATGGAGGCACTCGATGGTAAGTGAGTGCCTCTCGAATACAACTCCAGGGCAGGGTGTTAAAAGCGTTGGCGATGTCAAGAGACACCGCCAAGACCACCCAGCCCCGGGAAACCTCTTCCTCCGCCAGAGCATAAGACCACCATGGTCCAACCTTTGTCACATGGTATCAAGTGCTAAACACTTAATTAATATAAAAGTAACGATGACCAAAACGATAACCATTATTTTGAATCACTCATTACTATAATCTTAACGATGGCCAAAACCATAACAATTATAGTAATGACATTTCGTCTGAACTAAGACCACCTGTGCATGATGCATCATGCAAACATCACGCCACCTTCTCCCCACCATACCACGTGACACTGGCCCTATATAAACCCAGTACAGACAAATTGTCGTCACTACTCTTCTTGCATTAACTTGTACTCGTGTATACGGTGGTGCTCTGCGTAGCACACCTCGTGTTAAATAAATACTTTTTTAAAACACTTATACACGGTCTATTCATTTGACTATCTATTTATTGTTGTCTTGAGCGGTCGTGACGGGTAGCGGAGAAAGCAGCTTCGAATAAAAGCTTCGAACTGCCTGGCTTTAATGATCCGTAAGGGGAAAACATCTGTATACTGAAATCACAGTTCAACATTTTGAGTAACAGTTTTCAACGGTAGCTCGCTGGAAATTCAATATTGTTTCTGCTAAATGCTTATACCTAATGTGTCTGTTCATAACGGCATATCATTCTATGATCGTGTTATCGTAGACACAGAAAATGCACATTAAAATTATCAATGTTTAGGTCTTTCAATTTAATATCTGTCTATGAGGAAGCAACAGTTTATTACCTACTAAGATAAATATGTAGTCATGTTTTAGCCTAGCGGAGAAACCATCTACTGAACTCAATTTGTCGCAACTTGGCACTAATATTATAGCTTATACATATACGTCAGAATGGCACATATTATTTTGTTAAGTCACGATAACCAAACGCCTTGTCACGATTTCCGTGGGATGACGGAGTAAGAATATAAAGTATCGGTGCTCTATTTTATTCCATGGGTGTTGTAGCATGCGGCACATTCTTTGCAACGAGAAGGAAAACACGAGATCAAACCCTATACTAACCCGTCTGGCCAGCGTATTATAGAAGGCCAATTCTCCTATTGACTGTTCAGCAGTGGACTGCGAAAAACTGTATGCATACATAATTATCTATGAAAATATTTGACACTCGCTTCGTTAATATGAAAGCCGTTACTGTGTATGTTATGCCTCGACTAGACTGCCTCGTTGGTCTCGCATAAATATGCGCGTGGGATTGGGAAGTCTCGGGTTCGATCCCCGGTTCGGGCAAACTGTTATTGGGTTTTCCGTTAGGAAATTCTCAGCAGCAGCACGGAGTCTGGTAATGTGCCCGGTACGACAATAGGCTCGCCCCCTATTGCGTGTGTCTAAAATAAATCTGGCGCTTCGGGAATATATGCGTGAGACTATGTAATGTAATATATGTGTATGTTATGCGCTATAGTGTCAGGTAAATAACAGTGTACTGTCCTATTTTATGTCAGACCGATAGTACGTTTTAAATTTTGCGGATCGATCCAATAGCCATGTTTCGTAGTAGTTTATACAATAGAATATTTTATTGACACGTTTATCGAAGCCATGATAAACTAGTGCAGATACCAACACAGACTGCCATGCAGAAAGTATCGGATTCAAAACTTCAAGAACTTTTCGAAATAAAGTGTATTGAAATAAAACATCATATGGAAGCCTGCATATCTAAGACTTCTCTATTGTGTTTTCGAAATTTTTAAAAGAAGAAGGAGACAAATGGTCTGCTTCATCAGTAGGACAGCTTATATAAAGAATTGTGTTAATTTGAATTTACAAAATATTTTAAGGGGTGAATATACTATTAGGTATAACTGAATACAAATACATGAAAAAAAAAATCGATTTTCAACTTTCGCGATTTGTATACATCATACAAAATAATTTAACCGGTATTAATGGCGTTTACTTAACTTATTTAAGGTATAAATACCTATTTGTTTCCGACGTTTGGCTCGTCTTGCACCGAGCGTGGTCACGGAAAGACTGATGAGAGCTCAGCGCCGTCTTATGGAAGTGCGGGTTTCGGCACCTACCCTCACTTGGTCTTTATTTGAGTTCGCAATGTCGGTACTCCGAAACACTACACTAATGGCGTCTACACACTATTGAGATTTATCTCTGCGGCGATGTTTACACTTGCTGATGACTAGATTCCAAGTAGCCAATAATCTATATCCATCCTCCCGGTTGAAATTGAAATCCAAGTGCCGCGGATGGTGGTGCGAGTTCGCGTTGAGATACCTGTCGGTGTGTGTCGGTTTCCTATATACAGTGTGTCCAAGGGTAAGTACCATTATCTCTCACTGTCACTTTAACGTCGAGAAAGGGTAACGATCCGTCTACCTCCATTTCGAATGTGAATCGGATGTTCGAATGTATGAAGTTCAATTTGTCTGCGAATTGTTCTACGTCCTGCTTGTTGTCCTTCATTATGCAGAAGATATCGTCGACATACCTTTTCCATAGTTTCACATTTGACGCCTGCATGTCTATGGATTCCTTAAAGTGCTTCATCCAGACGTTGGCCATTACCGGTCCTATAGGGCTACCCATAGCCACTCCATCGATCTGGAGGTAATGTTGTCCACGATATAGGAAGTAGTTTCCATCCAAGCAATTCCTAAGTAGAACAATGTATTCGTTAGACAGACCGTTTTCCCTTAATTTCCTCTCTACGACGTCAAGGCAATCTTGAATTGGAACATTGGTGAATAGTGACTCCACATCAAAACTCACCATCACTTCGTCTGGCTCCTTTTTCGTGCTCTTGATTATTTTTATAAGTGACGAGAGTCCTTCAGGAAAGAGTGCGTCTTGCCTACTAACGGTTGTAATACCTTGCTTATGTATTTCACCATACACCATATGTGGGTGAATTTATTTGACTCACTATAGGTCGCAAAGGTACGTTGGTCCTCACTCCATTCTGTGGCAATCGTAACAGGCGTCTAAGGAAAATACACGAAGCTAATTCTATCTCGGAAAACTCGGCAGCCTAAACCAACCAACCCAATGTATTTGTACTTGCATACTAAACATATTTTGCCTGGACTTTAAAAGATCAAGAAAAGATGAAAGCAATTGATGTGACAAAAAAAAACGACAAAGGCTCCTTTGGAGTGGAGCCTTTGTGTGACAAACACCATGTTTGATCACAAAAGGATACATTTGTATACACGTGAGGCGAAAAATGTTAGGAGAAGTATGATTGATTTTGTAATAGTAGATGAACGACTGAGAAAGAATGTGTTGGATACGAGAGTGTTTCGAGGGATCGGCATCCATACAGACCACTTTTTGGTGTTAAGCCGGATAAGTGGGCTCTTTAGAGGATGGCGACACCGAGAAAATAATCAAGAGAGGGTCTTGGAAAGAATAAAAGTAGAAAATCTGCAAGAGAAAGATGTGAAAGATGAGTATAAACGAAAATTGATAGCAAGATTTGAGAGGCTCGATGGCATAAATGATATGGAAGAATTATGGCATTCCTTTAAAGAAGATGTAGTATGTGTAGCGTCTGAAGTATGTGGTGTGATCAAGAGAAGGAAACTACGAAAGGTTAAGAATACATGGTGGGACAAGGATGTACAATCAACAGTATCAGAGAAGAAGAAAGCGTGGTTATCTGGTTGGCTGCCAGAGCAAATGAAAGAATGGGAAAAGCAACGAGTGATGACATAGATGAAGCAAGAAAGGAGTTTGTTAGGTGTAAAAGAAGAGTGAAAGAAATGGTTAAAAGGAAAAAAGCGGAAAAGAAAGATGAGCTTGATAGTAGATTATCTGACGGCTTTCGGAGAAACATTAAGTTTTTCTGGAAATCCGTTCGTGCAGTTCGAGGAAAAACTCAATCCTCAGAATACACAGCAATCAGAGACAAGAATGGAAAGATACTGAATGGTGAATCGTGTGTGCTGAAGAGATGGAAAGAGTATTTTGAAGGATTGTTTGAAAGAACGACGACAGAGACATCAACAGGTGAAAAGAATGATAATGATAGCAATGATGAAAGCGATATTGGCGTGGATGAGATTTTGAAGGCACTGGCCAGTATGAAATTAGGTAAGGCTGCAGGGTATGATAGGATTACAGTCGAAATGCTGAAGGCTGGACAGGGCATCATAGTTAGTCAGCTGCAGCGTTTATTTAACTTGTGCTGGAGCACCGGCCGGGTACCTGATGACTGGGCCACAGCAGTAGTTGTGCCTCTTTATAAAGGAAAAGGCTCGCAACAAGACTGCAAAAACTATAGAGGCATTAGCCTTCTCAGCATTGTTGGCAAATTGTATGCGAAGGTACTGATTGAAAGAGTTATGAAAGTAACCGACAAGAAAATATGGGATGTACAAGCGGGATTCCGGAAGGGTATGGGGTGAACGGATCAAGTCTTTTCCTTGCGATGCATAGCCGAGAAATTTTTGGCCAAAGGTCAAAAGGTCTACTGCGCATTCGTGGATTTGGAAAAGGCTTATGATAAAGTGGTGAGGAATGAAATGTGGTCGGTACTGTCGATGTATGGGGTGAACAGCAGCCTCATACGAGCTCTGAAATCCCTTGATGAGGATTCTAGAGCTTGTGTGAGGATAAACGGGGCATACACTGACTGGTTTACCATCAACACAGGTGTTAGACAGGGATGTGAAGCGTCGCCGTGGCTGTTCAACCTCTTCATGGACAGTTGTTTGCAAGATTTGAAACATAGTTATTGTGGATTAAGGATGAATGAGTTACTTGTCAAATGTCTCCTTTATGCTGATGATCAGGTTATGCTTGCGTCTTCAGCGGAGGAGTTGCAGGAGATGGTAACAATCATGCATGGTGCATTAGAGAGGAAAGGAATGAAAGTGAATGTAAGTAAAACGAAAGTTATGGTTTTTGAAAAGGAGGAATGCGTTACGGCTTGTAATATTATGATTGATGGACAGCGAGTGGAGCAAATGAATGAGTTCGTATATTTAGGTACGCTGTTTACAAGAGATGTTAAGAATGTAGAAGATATTGAAAGAAGAGTTAATGCAGGTAATAGAGTAAATGGAGCTCTGAAGGCGTTTATGAATAGCCAAAACGTGTCCAAAAAGGCACGTTTGGCTGTGCATAGAGGGGTGTTAGTACCTACTCTTATGTATGGTAGTGATAGTTGGGTATGGCAGAAGAGTCATGAAAGTAGAATAAATGCTGTAGAAATGAGAGCACTGAGAAGTATGTGTGGTGTTTCTCTGACTGACAGAATAAAAGATTGTGTGATAAGAGAGTGTTGTGGGGTAAAAGAAGATATAGTGACAAGCATCGAGAAAGCTATGCTAAGATGGTTTGGGCACGTGGAGAGGATGGATGACGAAAGACTGACCAAGCAGATATATAAGGCAAGTGTGGAAGGGACAGCACGAAGGGGAAGACCTAGGTGGACGTTCTCTGACCAGATTGGAGACATCCTAAAAACAGGACAGGTGAGAAGTACCCTGAACAGAAGAGCATGCATGAGGAATCTGATGGGAGTGAATGAAGCAAGAGAGATATGTCAGGATCGTTGCAAATGGCGTTCCGTGGTCTCTGCCTACCCCTCCGGGAAACAGGCGTGAGTCTATGTATGTATGTATAACTTAGAAAAAAAATTATTACATTTCCTTCACTAATTAATCGAAAGGAACTTAGTTCCATCCGGGTGTCACTTGACACCTCTCAAGCAGTTTTTTACATCTTCATATTTTGACATTGCATATAATTATCACATTCAAAATTATAAAATTATTTCATAATTGTTAGTAACAATAACATTTCCATATAACCTAAATCTCTCGACATCCCGGCTCGCGGACAATGACGATCAAGAATAGGGTTTTTATTAAATCGTTATTTAAGTCATATTTCGTCCTTGATAAAATATTTATTCCAAATCTATCATACATTCAAAATAATTTGATTATTAAATGCTCCACTACTTTTAGTTGATCAGACTTCAAGCGCGTGAGAACGTTAATCATCAAATATTTCATAGTCGCTAATGATTGTAATTCACACATTACATTTTAGATTTATATTTAAGATAAATTTTTATTCTCAATCAAGAAAAATAAAACGTTCATATAGGTGGGCGCCTCTTAGGTGGGCGATCCCTAAATTTAATTCGATTTTCCATTTTGATTAGAAAATAATAACTAAAATTTAATACAAACTATATTAAAAAAGGCTTAATAACTTGAAAAAAGAAGATTAAATATCAAAAACATAAATATAAAAAAAAACATAAACTATACTCCGTGCCACGAGAACATAGACTTTTTGTAAACAAAGAATTTCTACTAAGTGACTTACTACGGAATTCAATATTCGAACTATAGATAGATCTGTATATTTTAGATTCGTTTTTGACAGTTTTTGACATAAGCTCCATACAAAATATGTCAAACACGTTTCTAAAATCTACAGATCTATCTATAGTTCGAATATTGAAAATGGCCGTTAGCGACAGTTCTGTCAAATCGATTGAGCGCAATGGTACATGGGTACGTGTTATTGGAAACTAATATGTGAATGGATCGGGTTTTTCATCGACATTATGCGCTGTCAACAGGATCTTTTAACATTTTGTGGTACTGGAACCTGGAATGTTCCCCTGGTTGCCTCCCCCATGGTTCTCCACACAGACCGGTCTTGAGCCGCTCGCATCCAACCGCCTCCCGCGATCTTGACAAGATCGTCGGTCCACCTTGCGGGAGGCCTGCCTCTGCTGCGTCGTCCGGTACGTGGCCGCCACTCCAGAACCTTTCTGCCCCAACGGCCATCGGTTCTTCGGGCTATGTGCCCTGCCCACTGCCACTTCAGCTTGACTATCCGGAGAGCTATGTCGGCGACTTTGGTTCTACTGCGGATCTCCTCATTTCATGAATTCATCATGTAGAGTCCTTCCTTCTCCATAAAGCTAGCCAGCAAGTGACCCCGGGAATTCCGATGCCCATAACTAAATTGCCCCACCCTCAGCTCATCACCGTCGCGTTTGCCCAGTTTTGCATTAAAATCTCCCATGACCACAGTGTAATGGGTTTTGAAGCCATGTATAGCCCGAGATCTGTCCTCGTACATGGCCTCCAACTCCTCATCGGGGTGCGTCGAGGTCGGAGCGTATACCTGTATGACCTTCAGCGAATACCGCTTGGATATTCTGAGTATAAGGTACGCTACCCTGCTCGACACACTCCCGATATTTACCACGTTGGTCACGAGAGATTTGTGGACGAGGAACCCGACTCCACCTTGGGACTGTTGGTCGCCCTCCCGGTAGAAGAGCAAGTTACCGGAGTTGAGAACTATCGAGTCCTCCCCCTGTCTTCGGACTTCAGATAGGTCTATGATATCCCATCGCAACTTGCTCATTTCTTCTTCCAGCTCGACGATCTTCTCGTTGGTCCGCAGTGTGCGCGTGTTTAGTGTTGCCAGGGCCAATTGTCGTTAGTGGTGGTAGCCCGATCTCTTCCGGAGATTCTTCGCACCCCTTGCCCCGCCGTTACCATGGCCGTTACCATAACCAGGACTAGCGGGGCCGCCGGGGACTAGGGGCCGGTTTTTGTTGATGTGGTTCATGATGGGGGGATTTGCCATAATCGCCACGCTTGGCAGGCGTATTGGCGATCGCAGTGGCGGAAGTTTTTAGTGCTGGACGCTGCTGCCCATCTAGCATCTTAGGATTTACTTCCGCCAGGTTCGGATGGTTTGACCGCCATCTTTCGGTTGACTGCTTGCGCTGGGGGAGATACAATGACGAGTATCTACTCGTCAGAGTAACTCCCCCAGTGGGCGGTGGGGTCGTCACGCCCTGACGCCAAAAAGTTGGTTTTACTTCACTGAAATGTTACATTCTTGGGCTTAGCTTGCATTTATCTTAGGAAAAAAATATTTTTTTACATGTCAAGAACGGGTAAGTGGTGCACGCTTGTAGGATCGCAATGCTCATCCTGCGGCCGACATTGCGGCAATGCGTGTACAAATTATAGATGGTAAACTATTATTCGCACATAAGATTCTTTACACCTAATAAAAATAAATTGCGTTTTTTTACGCAGGTTACCCCCAAATGTAAATTTACCGTAGCATTTCAACGAATTTTGTTTAAGTTTATGCTGAAGTTTTCATTCATACACAACTTAAAATGTCCATGCCTAAAAATTTTAATGCGATTTATTAGCTAGTTATCTGAAATATATCACATATGTAGACAATTATTTAATATTTTAGGATAGCTAGGCTAGAAGCAAATTATTTATTGCCTATGATTAAAAAAAATCGAGTCCATAATAGTCCTGTTTGTACTCTATCGTTGACATGCATGGTACTCTATTATTGACTTGAATTTACTTACGTGTTAAAAATCTACAAAAAAGTCGCCAAATTAATGAAAATTTGACCACTCTTACACACAATCAAAAAAAAAATATTTTTATTCAAATTTACATTTTTCTGGATACGACTGGAAGACAAAGATAATAAATATATAAAGTCAAAGACATTAAAAAAATGGTATCACTTCACTAAAGCCTAATTGGTACAAGCGAATTTTTTTGCGATATTGAGTTATATACTCGTACATATTCGGAATCAGCAAATTTTCTCCGTCATTTGAGTCAAGTTTTTTTTTTACTACTTTTATGGCGCTTAGCACCTACAGCAAAACAGGCCTCATCTTTAAGCTCATTGATCTATACGACACAAAATTTTGATTTTACCAACTTTTATAACGAGTGTCGATTAAGGCATTTGGCTTTTTCACCCTAGTTGTAATTTTGTCGTTTGGCCTATTTTGCATTCAACCAAAACAATAAGCTGTGTCGTTTAGACCATTTGCATTCAAATACATTAAAATCTTATGGATGTAGCTGAATGATGGCCTAAGCTTCAATATCTACTAATAATCTAGTAAGGGGCCATATTGTTTCACCCTGCAGTCTCTCTAATGGGCATCTGCATCAAACTACTTCACTCTGGTGTAACACCATCATCTTGCTTACAATCATTGTGCTTATTCAACTGTCAGTTGACATGCTGCTTAATTCATTTTCACTCGTATTGTTTTATTCTAAGTTGATGCTTGAGCCAGTCTCTGTCAGCTACTTTTTTTCCGGCAGGCATTTGTACCATTTTGCCTTTCTCAAAAGAATACTTAATTTGATGCATTTTGGGCTAACCAACATAAAATTTACAAAATAATACACAATTAGCAACAGTAATAGCTTAAAAAGAATCGTTACTTAATTAGGGATTTACTGTATAAAATAAATAAAGGTCTAATAAATAGTAGTTTTTATATGATTTTTTTCCAACAAAAAAAAGTTTAATCCATCCTCCTGCAAGTTTTACTAAATGTCGCTTAGATTAATTAGCCTTTCAACGTGCTTTCAACCGTCGAAATGATCTAGAAACGACATTATTTATTATAATATTCCGATAAGTTTCGATTACGTCGTTTAATAAGCCAAATAGCCATAGTTTAATTTCAATGTGTAACATTCACGTAAACCCAAGAAAGTACTAGGTGTGTAAATCCATAAAATTTCCATCACTTGACACAACCAGTCTATAAACAGACTTGTAACTCACAAACAAGCCTTTTGTTTATGAGTTACAAGTCTATTTCGAGACAAATCCCAAACAATATAAAGTTGCGTCGGTACTGCCGTATCGAAACGGGACAAGATTAATTAATCAGTCCATACCGGCCGGTTTATACAGAGGTGTGTGCTGACTTATTGACATGTCCCCACGTGTACTATCAATACTACATGGAGATAGAACATACTACGTATAGACCTATGTTTATCTTACATGGTTTCGGGGATGACGTTGAGATATTGGGTTCAAAATTTTGGAAGTTACTATGTTAATCGATTTTAATCGTTCGCGATTTGTATATCATACAATTTTAGTTTCACAAGTCTCAGCCACGGGACCTTTGTAAGACGGTCAAAACATCGATAAAACAGAGGTATTTATACCTTCAATTAGTTACTATGTTATTAAATGACGTAGTGCTTTCAAAAATCGCTTCGGTCTTCCATGAGTGCTATAGGATCGATTACCATGCTGGACTTTGATTTGTTTAATCCATAAAAGTTTAATTTGACTGTGAGTATTCTTTGGGTCTCGTTATTAATATAGCTTATTTTTGAAGTGCTTTAAATGTTTTTTCTTTGTAGACTCACGCCTGTATCCCCGAAGGGGTAGGCAGAGTTGTAATATTACACCCACATTTCACCATGAAATTTTAGGTCCCACTTAATAGGGGGCGAGCCTATTGCCGTTTCCGAGCACATCACCAGGCTCCGTGCTGTTACTGAAAATTTGGAAAAACCCAGTAACATTTGTCAGACCCGGGAATCGAACCCGGGACCTCCGATCAGCAGTCGCATACGCTATCCACTGGACCACGAAGGCAGTCCCTTAAAATTACACTTTGCTTTAAAATTTGGTAAGGAAGATTTGTGGCATGCCATCGTAAAGGCCAATGGTCAGTAGTTTGGCAGGCTGATGATGATAATGAAGGAAGATTTTATTGTCTCTTGTTTTGAATTTAAATAGTAACAAATGCTTAAACCTAAGTCATGTGAACACTCGTGAGTACGTCATACCATCATGATTACTGACGATAATAGTAATTGAGATTCTGACAAAATCTTCGCTACTGTATCACATGTACTGAAATCATCATACTCATCACCATAGCCGAAAGACATCAACGGTTGATGATAGGCTCCCCACATAGATTAATAAGCCACTTGCAGCCATCCGCTTCAACCCAACAAGATCGTTCGTTCATTTTGCGAAGAGCTCTCTCTCTCCTCTGCTGCCGAAATCTGAAACTGAGAAATCAAAGTCAATGTATGGCATAAGACTTTAGAAATCAAGCTAAGCAAACTAAGTAAGCCAAACTTCACACACCAATTGAAAATTGGAAACACTTCCACACCAGAATTCGCAACGACTCTATTTCCCAAATATCTTCTAGTTCTCACTGAAAATTTAACATCTATTTGATCAGAGCCAACCCTGTTTACATTCTTCACAGAACTCACATTAATACCCAAACCTGAATCTTATTAAACTCGGAATAAAGGTCAAATTTGAGTGTAAGAGTTGCGGGGAGCTGTGCTGGCACTACATATCGATTATCGACACAGCGATTAAGGATGTCACTTGCATGGGATTTGTCTAATTCATAGTGCATGTGTCGTCACGTCGACTGTGACGAAGCACGATAGGAGTTTCACACCGTATCGTAACTTAGTGCCTTCAATTCTAGATGAGGACAAGTATTTCGGTTATATATTTTATGCAGCAACTCTAACAAAAAAGATTAATAAAGGAATACATGGATATAATTGTGCTATACATTTAGGGAAGAGACATAAAAATGGACATCGAACCCTATACCAGCTTGTCTGGTCAGGGTCGTAAGTGAAGTAGGCCGAAACCTCCTATTTTTTCCTGCGTGGGAATAGAACGTACCACCTCCATCTTAGCAGTCAGTCACTAACCTCTAGACCAATCGGCTAATTTTTATTCGTCTATGATCTGTGATGATCACACTGAAAGCGGAAACTATACTTCAGAAGTTGTCAACTAGATTAGAGCTAAGATCTATTTTAACCTACGAAACCGTGTGGGATCTACCAATTCCATACCACTTTAAATTAAACTGATCATCATCCTCTTAGCGTTATCCCAGTTTCAATCTTGGGTCCGCTTACTAGTCTAACCGCATTTGGCTGAATATTAGCTTTTCCACAGAGCGACTGCCTGTCTGATCTCTGCAATTCGAAGGGATAGCGATATTCTATGGTTTAGAGTAGTGTCAGTTTATTTAGAAGGTACTGACGCCCTGTAACGACTGTCAGAGATCTTCATGACAACCGGGACCGACGGCTTAACGTGCTCTCCGAGGCACGGGACAAGCGATAATTAATAATTCAATACGCACATAACTCCAAAAATCCATTGGTGCGCGCCCTGGTTTCGAACCCGATACCCTCTGAATGGCATTCTGTTGGTATCTCTACTCGGCTATCGCTGCTTTAAATTAAACTGATACCTATAAATTATTATCAATTTAGTATTTTTATTATAAGATTGAAAGGCAAAATAAGATTCTAATGGATAGTGTCTGAAAAATTATACAAGAGGATAGATTTCAGAAGTTGATATAAATATTGTCTTGCCGCGCTCGACTCTACATAATAGCATCGATCAACCAGACGATCGCGATCGACCGGTTGGCTACCCTTGCTATACTTTATCTGTGTAAAGCCATTGTAGGTCCAGAGTGACATGCGAGCGCGGCGATATATCGGACGTGTGACCATCAATATGAACATGTACTCCGTCTGTTACAACGTCAGGCTTATACAGGGTTAGTTTTAGTATAGTGTAATATCGCGGGCAGCGGATGGATGCGGGTGGCTCAAGATATGATAGATTATGATATGCCTCCTGGCAGTCCATGGTGATAAGCTTTGGAGGAGGCCTATGTCCAGCAGTATCCGTCTTTTGACTAATATAATGTTTATGATGACGATAATGCAATCCTTTTAGAAGATGATGGTACCTACAGTGCAGACGTCATTACGAATGGGACATAAAATCATGAAAAAATTAAATTGAACTTAATCCTCAATAATGAGTATGGAACCGATAATACTTGTTTTTTTGCAATTTAGGAAATGTTCCGTAACAATTGTACAGTGATAATAATTAATTAACAATTTAATACGCACAAAACTCCTGACAGTCGTTGTTGCACGCCGTGGATTCGTAACCGATCCCCTCTGTATGGCAATCTGTTGGTATCTCCACTAGGCTATTGCTGCCTAAACTATACGTTCTACCATTTAATCATAAACTCGGATACAAAAGTAATTACTTCTCTCTCCTTGGTAACGGTCTTAAGTCTTTCCTCTTAAGACTTACAACTACCAAGGATCTAACTTTCTTCGTTTACCTAAACTAAGTTCCCAGTTCTTTGAAATAACAATATTTCTCAAGTTAAAAGTAAATTTACACATCGATTAACACTTATTTATTCTTAAGTTTGGTAAGTGGTTATATACAGCGAACAGAAGACTCGCTAATAACGTTGTATAAGTTTATTTTCCTTTTGCCATAATAGTTTAAGGCATTCTCTTATTTATGTATATTACATCTGGTATGATCTATCTCACTGCCGGGCAAAGGACTTACCGAAATAAGAGAAGAGCAAGGCCGTAGGCTAGCGCGCTGCGCGTTTCAGCAAGAATGCGCCGGCTCAACTTGGGAAGTACTGCTGTCTTATACAATATCGACGTAAAGCAACAGAATTTATACGGCTGCGTTCCGTTCGAATGAGAGTGCCAAAGGCCTCATTTTCCTTTTCGTTGACCATCTTCCCACTCCTCCTATTCCTTTGCTCTTACTACAGGACGGCAACACACTTGTGACTCTTCTAGCGTTGCGGGTGTCATTGGCTTCAGACTTATCACCGTAATCGCTTACCATCAGGCGAACCGTCTACTCATTTTCCTCCTATTATTTACATAAAAATAATGTAACATTGAAACTTGAAACAAATACAAAAATAAAACAAACAGAACTGTACACAAACTTATTTCACTTGTATCACTTAATCATGGCAGCCAGATGTCGTCCAAACAAACTTTTAAAAGAAAAAGGCGCGGGCCAATATATTCTTGTTCAACTTTTAATGTAACACCATTATTCTTTAAGTCTTGTCTAAATGGAGGCAAATATACCCGCTTACTTACCAATCCAAGCGCTTTGAAAAATGTTACAAGTTTGGATTAGCGCCTGTTTTGTGTTTTATTAATAAATAATGGCGGGCTTTGTGTTGAATGGGGGTGAATTGTGCGAGAAAAAAGTTTTAAGGTTCTGTAGTAAGTAAAGTAAAAGCTAATATTCTGTTAAAGCTGAGTGGACTTTTTTTTGGGACTAGTCCCGCCCTCATTCCCTCTACTGTGTCACCTGTGTAGCCAGGTTCAGCAGCAGTAACCATTGATGATAACGAGTTTTGACACTCGTGAAGTCCCAGGGAAAGTAAAACTGTCTTGGAACCCGCAACGAACTTAATCAGAAGTATATTGGACGAGTTGGAAAATAAAAAATCCACTTCCCTCCTTCACAAAGCGGGAGACAAGCAAAAAAGAGATTTAATGATGTCAATGGATAAGTACCACGGACATGAGCATTAAGGGGGCCTTAATTGTGAACTATACCTGTTTCTAGTAATATGTATGGCAGAAACGCCTAAACGCACGGAAATTCGTCCTACTTGCCACAAGATCCGTATAGTACACTACTCCAGAAGTTATCTTTAATTCGTTAAGCTTGATATTACATCCAATTTGCAAAAGCTGAGTAGACTAGTAAGTAGACTCCACTGGGCGAAAGTCTTGCATACAGTCAGATTAACCCTAGGATGATAATAAATGCTAATAATTTAGTAAGTGTAATTACATAGATGATCAATAAAATTCATATTTTTGTTCAAATAGCTAATATTCTTCCAAATTGCAAATTCAACCGACTGCACGGTTGGCGTAGTGGTTTAAACGTCGAGAGTTGTGGGTTAGATTCCCTTACGAGACAACACTTTGTGTGATTCACAAATTGTTGTTTCGAGTCTGGGTGTTCATTGTGTCCGTTAGTTGTATGTTTGTAAAGTCCCCCGCAACACAGGATTTAGTTCGAAAGCTGTCTTTACAAAAAAAGCTCAATAGTTATGCCAGTAAGCAAGGGTCTCGGATGCAACCCGGGGTAACGCTTAGATGATTATTATTATTTTATTTTATAGTTCTGTCCTGAAGTTTCGACGTTTATCTTTATCCTCCTAGCATTATCCCAGTTTGCAGCGCCGGGTCCACTTACTAGAGTCTACAGTCAGTACAATCTAACCGGATTTGACTTGATAATATTAGCTTTTCACAGAGCGATAGCCGACTGACCTCCGCAACTCAAAGGGATAGCAATATCCCATTGTTTAGGCTAGTGTCAGATTGTTCAGATTTCCAGCCGGGTCACTACGTGTTCTCCAAGCCACGCGACAAGCGAAAATTAACAATATTGAATTGTTTTATTGCACATAACTCCGAAAAGCCGAAAAGTGATGCGCGCCGTGAATTCGAACCTGATATCCTCCGCATGGCAATCTATCGTATCTTTCATTTCATTTATTTATTCAAAAACAACTTTTACATTGTGTGTTGGGCGCGTGAAATTTCTATCTTAATGTTTACTCTGTACATGCTACGCCCAACGATTTTATATTTGTTTGATCAATACCCCAGATTGATGAGAAGATTGGTGCGATTTGGTAGCTAGGACTAGCCGAATAATTTTTTAGCTTTTAGTACATAATCTAACTACATATTTTTATTGTAATAAAACCGTTTAACATAAAAATGTTTTTTATTTTATTTTATTTTCAAGTTTTTAGTTTTCTTGTTAGTTCATAGTGAGCCATATTCTACCAATAAAGCCCTTTCATTCAATACCCATATTGAGGTATTTGTGAAAAATATGTAGGTAATCCGCCATTTTGTGGCGGAAGCCATCTTGGATTTTTCATAGTGAGCTCTATTCTACCAATCAAGCCTTTTCATTTGATACCCATATTGAGGTATTTGTGAAAAATATGTGATCCGCCATTTTGTATCGGCGGCCATCTTGGATTTTTCATAGTGAGCTCTATTTTACTAATCAAGCCCTTTCATTTGATACCCATATTGAGGTTGCTGTGAAGTAATATGTGATCCGCCATGTTGTATCGGCGGCCATCTTGGATTTACAATCATAAGAAATATATTATGTTGTATTGTCATCAAGATTAAGAGTGTGCACCAAATATCAGATTAATCTGTCATCAGGAAGGGGGTAAAATTCCAATTACTAAATTTGACCCAAACAAACAAATATATAAACAGACAAATAAACAGGTCAAGCTAAATAACACCGTTTAAAAAGGCACAAAAAATATGAACAGACTCTAC
Source organism: Euclidia mi (assembly GCA_944739405.2). NCBI lineage: Eukaryota > Metazoa > Arthropoda > Insecta > Lepidoptera > Erebidae > Euclidia > Euclidia mi. The sequence goes on from OX123192.2 coordinate 71,470,423, forward strand.
CTGAATCCCACCGTACTGTTGTATCTGAATATAAGAAACAAAACCAGATGTACAGAGGCAAAATGTCGCCACCTACCTGGCTGCACACCCTGAAAAACACAGACAAGCTGTCGCCACGTCGTTTGGCGTATGACCCAGATCTTGCATATGGAACTGACAGCAGTGTAGTCTTAGGTTCTATGACGTACAAGTGTCAGTGGTGTAACGCCTTGAAGTGGAAAGATGAGACACCTGGCATGTGTTGTAGCGTCGGTAAAGTAGGTACAACTTGAGCCATTTAAATAACTGCCTGAACCACTTTACAGTCTGGTTAATGATTTACACCCAAATCATGTACACTTCATGGTTAATATCCGAAAATATAATGCCTGTTTTCAAATGACTTCCTTTGGTGCAAACATATAAAATAGGGCGGTTTTTCACCAACTTTTAAAGTTCAAGGATAAGTCTATAATTTAATTGGAAGTATATTACCGTAACCTGGGCAGGATGCACAGTTTCTGCAAAGGACCATGGGCAAAAATGTATGAAGCCTGGGCTCACCCACCAACAGAGATGAAATCACTTTGAATATACTTGTAAAGCACTAAATATAAAGATATAAACTAATTTTTGCGAAGAAGCCATGGGGTTATTCTGCTATAAATATTTTTCTCCTACCATAAATAAACTATAATCCTGCAAAGTAATGCTGTTATGGCATTGTAGTTTTTGTTGTTTAACATCTTTAACTAGTTTTAATTCCAGGTGCAAAGAATACATAAAAAATAAAACAGCTGCTAACAGTTAAAAATATTTTTACTAACATTTCAATCAATATCAATAATAATATCGTTTAGATGACCTGCCGGTGGATTAAATTGTATGTGTCGAGAGGATACACGAAAACTAGTGATGTGCCGGATCGTTAAAAATGTATATCCGCGGTTACGGATCGGAATACGGATATTTGGTGTCAAGATCCACAGATACGGATACGGATACGGATCTTTATTTTCTTACTGAATCGATGTCGGTGTGCGCGACTTTGAAACGATAGTTGACGTCACGCACGCCCACCGGAACAATAGACAGCTCATGTTTCGACTTGTATTGAAATTATATTTAAAATACTCTGAATGGAATTTAATAGTTTATTAATTCTACCTAACCACCTATAGCATTCCATCCTGTCAATTGAAAATTAATACGGCGAAAGATCCGTAAAAGATCCGCGAGAAAAGTACCAGATACGGATACGGATTTTTCTTCTTCCTCGGATATGCGCGGATACGGATATCCAGAACATCACTAACGAAAACACACAGCTAACAAAGTGAGAATCACGAGTCGACTGACTGAGAGCAGTGAGAGCAGACGGGCGCCCGGACAGGCGTCCGAGAGGTGTGAGAGGGATGGAGAGTGTTGTATATCACACGGGCGCAAGCGCATCTATCGTTTACCATTATTTAATTATGAATATATTGTTACTATAACAGTTTTATGACTAAGAATTGTATTTTTCTACAAAATCTATTTAAGTGCATATCTTTTTTCTGCAATGGAATTGAAGGTGGTGCCGGTAGTAAACATTTTAGTACGAACAAAATCCTTTACAATGGCATATGCCATAAGGCTGGTTTCAGAGTCACTGGTTTCGCAGTGAATATTATTTTATACTAATCTTATACTAATATATAAAGCTAAAGAGTTTGTTTGTTTGGTTGAACGCACTAATCTCAGGAACTACTGGTCCGATTTGGAAAATTATTTCATTGTTAGATTGCCCATTTATCGAGGAAGGCTATAGGTTATACTAGAGGACGCCAGCAGCTACGCCTGCACATTTTTTTAAATTTATCTGTTTTGACCGATCCCGTGGGTATTTCGGGAAATCCCTTCTTAGTGCACCCCTACGGTCCCCAAGGAACATACACGCCAAATTTCAGTTTCCTGCACCCAATAGTTTCGGCTGTAGCGTGTCTGTCAGTCAGTCAGTAACGCAAGGATTTTATATATTAAGATAACATCACGCTACGAGCGACGGGAGCAGAGCAGTAGCCTTAAATAACGCGGGTGTAACTGCGGGCATCGTCTAGTATACCTATAAAGCTGAAGAGTTTCTTTGTTTGGTTGAACGCGCTAATCTCAGGAACTACTGGTCCAATTTGGAAACTTATTTCAGTGTTAGATAGCCCATTTATAGAAGAAGGCTATAGGCTATATAACATCACGCTAAAAGCGTCGGGAGCAGAGCAGTAGCCTTAAATAACGTGGGTGTAACCCCGGGCATCCTCTAGTATCTAAATAATAGGAGATTGAATATTTGAAGTAAACCACAACAATCCCGATCTTTATTCAACATACACATTGATAAAATTTTGCTAAGAACCATCACGCGACATAAAAGCGCATCATAATCATTCCATTTGTTTAGGAGCTACGATGCTACAGTCGTCAAACAAACAGGGTGTTGATTTGCATTTGCAAAATATTTTCAGGGGTGAATATACTACCATAACTGAAAGCAAATACATTAATAGATTACTTACTAAAACTTTTTTTTTCGTAATCATACATTTTAAAAATCAACTCGGTGTATTGACCCCGCGGCCGCTCAGCAGCGTGCTCGCATTGCAGGTACCTAACACTCACAAACATACATACCTACCGTGCAGTCTTATTCTGCACAATTAAACAGTTTATTCTGATTTACTATCCAAGTAACATTGAATGAAAACAGGGTCTGATATCATCGCACACTGTTTGAAATCATTTTAACCCTTGAGGTGCGATCAAACTAAAGGCAAAGTGCCACAAGTGCGAAAGGTCACGTTGCTGCAAATTTTCATTGGCATAGGTTACCGAAAAAAAAAATTATGACACCTTAATATAATTATATCACATAAATTGCATACCATTGTGTTGGTTATAAAATCAGCTATCATAATAATAACATGAATTACTACTAAATACTCACCTTTCCGGCAAAACAAGCTTACAAACTTAGAGGTTTGGTTTTTTCACTCGTTCACACAAACATTTCATCACATATTAATGAATTTCATTACTTGTATGGTTTATAAACACAAAAACATTATCACATATACCTTTAGGTTTTCACACAACAAATTGTTTATTTGCAACAAACGAATCTAACGCCACTAAAAAAAATATAATCCGAACGCGTAACAAAAAGTTCGCCGTGCCAGGCCGCCATGTTACTGTAACGAACACTGTGGCTGTGAATTATTTACCATTTGAAACACGATAACAGTGAAAATGTACAACAATGCTAGTATTTAGTTGCTAAAATATGTTTTCAGATAAATAATCTGGGTACTTTTATGTCTTTCATAACTATTAAAAGAATATTTATCATAAAACACTTACGAAAATAGCGAGTTTCAAGAGTAGAAATAGCGCTTCTAAAATTTTTTTGCCTTTTATCACTGTATTTCTTGTCTTTGTCACGAATAATGTCACTTCACAATTAATATTTATTTCTTTCTGAGTAAATCTATATAAGTATCTTTATAAGATATTCACCGGTTTCTTCCATAAGACAACTTTTATTCTAAAGATCACGGAAAAAAACACAACAATGGCGGACGCTTTCGCAACTGAGACACAGATAATTATATTTCAATATTTTTTGGCGTGTTTCGTTTCCCTCACCCTTCTAAAACAATTTAGTTGCATAGAATATGAACTATTCTAATAGTTACTACTTTCGTTTCTTGGTTTAACTAAAACAAAACGTGAAAAAACCGCGACTAATAGAACGATTTTATAACGATTTTTTCCGTGCGTGCCTCAAACACTTCGGACCACCACAATTAGATCACGACCGTGCGTGCTGTAATCACGGGGAGGGCGGGGGGCGTTTAAGTAAATAAGCATACTGTCTACACATATCATTAAAATATTTTGCAAATGCAGATTAACATATTGTATACCGTCCTTTGTTTCTGCGAGTCTAGGTGAGTTTGTGTCCATTGATGCAATGTTTGTGAAATTCTTAGACATACACAACTTAATACTTGTGCGTGTATCTTTACACTAAACATGACGTATCTACTTTTGCTTCTTCTTCTTCTTCGTGTCGATGGTTCCAGATGCGAGCTATATATTATTCCCATAATATTCGGCCATTTTAATTGCATTAGGATTGGCCGCGCAAAGCTCAGATAGCGTACAAGTGCATGGGCAAGAAGGGCACACCAACAGATGTGCCATGGTCTGCTCCGGCTCACCACAGTCACACTGAGCAAGACCGGGATCCCTGAAACCCCACCTACACAAGTTCGTTCTGCAGCGTCCAACCTGGGTGCGAAGTCTATTAAGGGACTTCCATACAGGCCAGGGCAGAGTGTGTCCAGGTGGAAGAGACTCCTGTGGTGTGGTATAGTGTGACGGTGGGGGATGCTTTTCAGCCCACAGCCTACATCTTGCGGTTGCAGGCTCGTCGCTTAATGGCTCGGTGTGACGTTGAAAGCTTTTCCGACTTTTGAGGCGGTGTGGTGGCATATGATTTCTGTGTAGAGGGTGTCGACAATCAGACTCCTGTTTCTGCTTTTCTATAGAGCAGGCTACATCTCGTCGAACATTTGGCGGTGATATTCCTGCTAGCGGATAGACCATGTTTAATGGAGTGGGCTTTAGACAACCGGTTATGGTGCGATACGTTTCATTTAACGCCACATTAACAAGATCGGCATGAGCGGACCGGTGCCAAACTAGACAAGCGTATTCCCCAGCACTGAAACATAACGCCAGTCCCGTCGTACGGAGAACATCTGGCGTGGCTCCCCAGGATGTGGACGTCAGACGGCGGAGCAAATTGTTTCGTGTCGCCACTTTCATTTTTGTATTATGGCAGTGTGTCTTAAAAGTGAGTGATCGGTCCAGAGTAACCCCGAGATATCTCGGATAGGGACAATGTTTTATACTCACTCCTTGCCACTGGATGTTAAGGACTCGGTTGGCACAGTGGTTTCGGAGATGGAAAACACAGGACTGGGTTTTTGAAGGGTTAGGTCTTAGGCCATTCTCCTCGTAGTATATTGCCAGCCGATCATGAGCCGTCACAAGGTTCCTTTCGGCCTCTTCAAATGTCTGGGTCTGCGTGGTAAGCGCCAAGTCATCTGCGTACAGAAACTTTGTAGTAGAAGTAGTGGTAGGTTGGTCGTTGGTATATATATTGAATAGTGTTGGCGCTAGCACACTACCTTGAGGAAGACCATTTTTTAGGCAGCGCCATCTACTCTTCTCTGCGAGCAAGTGAACTTGGAAACGACGACTATAAAGGAGCTCACCTAAAATTTGGACAAATCCAGGATCGGCCGTCAGTGTTTCGACTTTCGAAAGAAGCCTCCTGATGTTAACAGTGTCATAGGCAGCAGACAGATCCACAAAAACCGCACCGGTAATATTTCTCCTCTCAAACCCATCCTCAATATGCTGTGTAAGATTGAGGATCTGGCCACAACATGACTTCCCGGGTCTGAAGCCTGCTTGTTCGGCTATAAGTTGAGGGTCTATGATTGGGGTGAGACGATTGAGAAGGAGTCTCTCAAATAATTTGTGCGTGTGGCAAAGCAGTGATATTGGTCTGTAACTCTTTGGATCGTCAGGTGGTTTCCCAGGTTTGGTAAGGGCCACAACCTTGGCCTGCCTCCACATTTTTGGGATCCGTTTTGTTTCTAGGCAATTGTTGAAACATTGCAAAAGCCAAGATATAGCCACGGGTCCGAGATGTTTAATTTGCTCCACCATAAGATCATCCACGCCTGGGGCCTTACCATTCTGTAGTGCTTTAATTGCTAATGATAATTCAGTGAGTGTAAAAGGCTTACTAATGTCATTGGAGATTGTGGTCGGCTTATTTATTTTACGAATATTTTGGAGCCGTTTGGGTGGTTTGCTATTTAACAGAAGCTGGTGAGCCACCTGGTTGGCAGTAACTTGACCTTGGTTTGTGGCAGGAGGTGGATCTGCGGTAAGCTTGTGAATTGTTGCCCATGCTCTTTTGGTATTATGTGTCATATTTACATTAGAGACGAGAGACATCCATTGTTCTTTGCGGCTTTGGCTTACTCGGAGCATTAGCTCACGACCCATTAGCAAAGTTTCCTCAGAGAATGGATCCATTATATACATCTGCTCATAGTTATCTAGGAGCTTCGCAGAATCTTTGCAGAGTCCTGGAATATAAAACCTGCGGCATCCTCGGGGTATACTTCTCCTTGCAGCGGTTTTGGCAATGTCCACAAACTTGTCGTACCTACTAGGCAATGGTTTTAAGTTACAAAGAGCTGAATCCACGTACTCTGCGAATTGGGTCCAGTTTGCCTTAGACAGGTTGAAACGGCGTTTAAATGGGACTCGCAATGGTGTTATTGGCGCTTGGACTAGACACTCGATTGGCCAGTGTTGTGTGTTAGGGATCGGAGGACATACTGATTTACAGCATAGCGAGCCAATGCTAGAGCTAACAAAAATTAGATCTGGGTTATAACCCTTGCGCCATCGAAAACTGTTAAACGATGGAGGTAATTTGGGATCATGGAGTAAGATGAGATCCATAGACTCTGCCCATTCTTCAACTGCAATGCCATCGAGATTTGTCTCCTTATAACCCCAGTTTAAACTATGACTGTTCAAGTCACCTACGACTATTTTTACCGCCCGGTCATCGAAGTTACTTGTTTTGTAAAAGTGAAAAGGTTCATTGGGTGGTTTATATACAGATGTCACAGTGCATGTGCCAATGTCTATTGTTATGATTTCAACTTTTGCTTATTAGTGCTTACGATTATCCGTACACTAATTTAAATATTTAATTAAAATTTAAGTTATTAGCATTCGTGTTTTACTTGTGTACAATAATAAAGAGTTTTCTTTTCCATTCTTTTAAAATACTTCCATACGTACACTTTCACCACAAAAAAAAAATAAACAACAATATTAAACAACGACTTTTCCTGAAAACCTAATTGAATTACTTTCACAATATATTTTCTCAGCTTCAAGGCTAAGCCTGTAATCAAATAAATCCTAAGACCGTTGAAAATCAACTTAATTATTTAAGACAAGGATGGCCCTTGTTCTGTATTTGTCAAAGTAAATTCATTAGCAACATTTGTCATCGTCCTTAGAAGTTACGCAAAAGAGGCGATAATTTACAGGCAGCGATAGACAATGGAGAGACTGACAGACTGCTACGAAGAAGGTCTCATGTTTGAATACACGGCACGCATCAATAGCTTTTCGAAGTTAATTGCGAATTGAATTATTAATTATCGCTAGCTTAATGCGTAAAGACAACATAGTGAGGAAAAACCTACATGTTTGAAAGTTCTCCTTAATGTTCTCGAAAGACATAATAATATATGCGTCTTGTGATGGATGTAGTTATGAAAACACTGTAACATTCCTTTTCTGGTTTAGATATTGAAATCTTCGTATTGAGAGAGAGAGATTAAAAACACCATCCCATTTCAATCCGTGGGTATCGTAGGAGACATTTGAGGCAAATACACGAAGAAAATATTATCTTTTGTGAAGAGACGGCAAACTCGAGTGAGATATGCCTAGGAGGCCAAATCTGCCAAATGCTAACAATGTTATTATGATACAAATTATGCAAGGCCTATGTCCAAAGTCTTAAAACATGTTGACGGGCGCTTTACTAATTCTGCAATCTCTTATAGAATGCTGTTACGAAGGTACCTACTGAATTTTAGGTTCGAACCAGTCCATAGACAAAACTAGACCTAGGAACACCATTTAAATCCCTACAAAATCGTATACTTCTTTTTGTAACCTTAGTAATGCAGAAAACCTCTTTGAATACGCCGAAATAAATACGTAAGTAACTCTTAAAACAAAATAGCTTACCATAATTTACCCAAAAAGTAGTAGTAAAAAGCAAAAAGCGTATCATTTCAAAGTTTACCAATTTTTTCATAATATACTCTATTTTGAGGAAGGTAAAGTTGAAATTTGGATGCTCGAGTGAGTGTGGTGCTTCAGTCGTTCTGTTGGAGAATATTTTCATTACATTCAATTGCCGCGAATTGGTTCCGTGAGTGCCTTGTTTAGAGCCAAAACAAGTGTCGTGAAACGTATATATTCATGCATAAATTGCCATAAAAGGTAGAAGTGTACACTTGGCTGTGTTTAATATTATTATGGTTTATTTTAGTACTCTCATTTGGGTATGGGAATGGGTTCTTCGCAAAGTGATGACTGCATAAATCAATCGAAATCTAGCTTAGAAGCGTCTGTCACTGTATGGTTTATGGGTGGACTTTCTTTCTTTATTTTTCTTTCGTGCTCCAAAGAGCATAGTCAGATGATCTATCATAGTTGTTTTGGCGATTCAGTTCCGGACTTTCAACTATCATTGGTAATACTGATCTAAGTCGTAGAATTATAATATAGCTATCTATGCCTTTGTGTTAAGTTATGCAGTTGCTCTTGCGAACTACCGCGGCCTGCAAGGCAAAAGTCTTAGTTGTTTACAGGATAACGCTTGAATAATAATGATGAATGGTCTGTCAAAGATCTTCATGACGGTCCCGGCTGTCATTAAGATCTTTGACTGTAGTTACGGGGAGTCAGTGCCCTCAAATAAACTGATACTGGTCTAAGCCATGGAATATCGCTATCACTTTGGGTTGCGGAGGTCAGACGGCAGTCTCTCTTTGGAAAAGTTGATATTCTGTCATATCTGGTTAGACCAGTTAGCGGACCCCGGGCTCCAAGGCGTGTAAGTTTTAATGATGAGGAATAATGATGAATGGCTTTCCACAATGCTTGCGATATATCTAATTTAATTTTATTTAATTATTCATGTGGTGGTATACAGTTTTGTCTTAAAATTAACTTTAGACTTAAATGTACAACCGATTATAAGCAAACGGAGAGGTGGGTAGAAAGGAGTTATTTGGGAGCGCGGATATCTAGCTGGCACTCTGATGTTCAAACGCATGAGTATATCAGGACAATCAATGAAGTTGTTAATGGTCTTATACATAAAATTAAGATCAATAAATTCCATACGTGATTCAAGTGTAACCATTTGGAAGTGACTAAGTCTTATGCGGTAAGACAAAACATCTTTTGCAATTCATACAGAATATGCTAAATGCCATAAAAAGCGCTTCTGGATGCGTTCAATTCTTAGGCAGTGAACTGAGTAGTGTGGACGCCAGACAGTGCTTCCACATTCCAGTACGCTCCTAACTAAGCTATTGTAAAGTAGAATTTTAGTTGTATGTTTACTAAAGACTTTTCCATTTCTGATTGAAAATCCCAACAACCCACAGGATCTTTTCATGACATGTTCGAGATGTAGAGTAAACGTAAGTTTTGAATCTCGTCGACCTCATCAAGTACCACTCCCCCAATATTGTATCTCGAGTTTACTATTTTGTCTTTGCGGGTAAATTTAATATGCTTACACTTTGTCGGATTAAGTTCCACGTTATTGAATTTGTACCATTCGGCAAGTGAATCTACACCCTTCTGCAGTAGGAATGCGTCTTTGATGTTTTCAATTTGTTTTATAATTTTCAGATCGTCTGCATACAGATATGGCGTCGAATATAATTATGTAAGCAATTGGGTAAAGCATTTATGAAAATGTTAAACAAAACAGGTCAGAAATGCAAGCCTTGTGGAACTCCAGATAACACTTGACGTGTGGCCGAACTATGTCCTTTTAGTACAACTTGAAAGACTCTGTCACTGAGTTAGGACTTAAACCAGTTCAGCATAGCATCAGATATGCCTATGGCTTTATTAAACGAACGTAATCGCAGTTTATCTCTTGTTTGTTCAATTATTTACACAGATCTATTCACACTTTGACCGACGTTTCTGTTAGCTATCAGTGGTCATGGAGGGAAATAGTCTTTATTAATCTTTGAGACATCATCGTCAACTTTGTTTGTTAATATATGTCACTGCTGGACACAGGCCTGTTCTCATTTGAGAATGACTAGGCCATACTCCATCACGCTGCCAAAAGCGTGTTGGTGGAATTCACGTGTCAATTGAGAACATTATGGAAAACTCTCAGCACGATGTTTTCCTTCACCACTAAGCAAGTAATAATCAATAATTTAATCCAAATTAAACGTAGTTGAAGTTCAGGCACACGATTCAATTTATTTATATGACACATTCGACTCGTGGCATAAGTTTCCACCGTCGTTCGTGACTACTCAAAGTAAATTCAATTTTGCTCGAACCGAAATTCGTTAAGTTCGCTACACCACTCTGCATCTCAAGTAAGTACCTGTTTCAACTATTCCACATTAAAAGGGCCTTCAATATCTTGCATCTCTCAGGTAAGAAGATTCGGGCTAAATTACTTGTTTAATGTATTTTTATTTGTTTTGTTAGATTACCATCTAACAAAACAAATAAAATGTGTGACTCTAATGTTACAAGCTGATTTAAAATCAGTTCTAATAGTCTTATGGTATTGAGTTCTATTTTAATCAATTCTAATGATAAAATATTGGTGATATTTTGTATCCGGTCACCCAACTATAAACCAGAAACCGACAAACGCACATAATTTGCATTTATTTATTTATTAAATCTTTATATACAAAATAGTATAAAGGCGGACTTAATGCTATGGGCATTATCTCCCAGTCAACCTTAGAGTGGTGCAGAGAGAAAAGAAGTAGGGGTAATATAATGAAAATTAATTTGAACTAACATAAATTATAACTAAGTATATTGTATCCCGATAAGCGGCAATAGGCTCGCCACCTATTACGTGGGTACAAAAAAATGGCGAAAAGTGGGCGTTTAACATGCCTCTGCCTACCCCTTCGGGGAAACAGGCGTGAGTCTATGTATGTATGTAAGTATATTGTATATTTAAAAGAAACATTCACATAAATACGTTAGGTACATAATATAATATAAACATACATAGATATATTATAAAACTAAAATACACAAAGGCATATATAAATATAATATATATATATATATATACATAATAACCCACATGAAACTTAAACGACTTAAGATACAATCGCCGACTCAGCCAATAGAAGTTCCTTCACCTTGAACTTGAAAGTGTTCTTCGTCTTGGCCATCCTGATTTCAAGAGGGAGGGCGTTCCAGAGAAGGATAGATTGAACAGTAAAAGAGGAATGAAGAAAGTTAGAGTTGTGAGGAGGTACCGTGAGGAGAAGATTATGAGATTAACGGAGGTTTCGTTCATGGTTGGAATATAAGTATCGTAAGTAGAAAGATAAAGACTGGGGAGAGGTTGAAGATGTAAGAATAGTATAGAGGGTAGTGAGAGCACACAAACTACGGCGCTGACGTATGGGAAGCCACTTTAGTTGGGAACGATAAGTAGACACATGTTCATACTTGGGAAGATTGAAAATGAATCGAATGCAGTTATTTAGAAGACGGTCAAGTTTATCAAGGAGAGCTGCATTCAGGTCAAAGTAACATACATCACCATAGACGATGAGGGGGAAAATTAAAGTCTGCACAAGCATTGTCTTTGTCTCGGATGGTAGAATTGTCCTTAGACGGTAGTGAGCGTGCAGAACACTGGTGACCTTTTGACTCACCTGAGTTACCTAGACTTGCCAATTCAGCGTGGTGTCTATGTGTAGCCCAAGGTTTTTGACAGCAGGACATAGTGGCACGTATTGATTATTTGTCCTTAGTGAATTTGCGGACGATGTAGTGGGCTGCAATATTGACTATTCTTTGTGCAGTGCTGTAATGTTTAAACATATATTGTAGCTGTTTATTGTCCCCTAAATAAATAAATAAATAAATCGACGATGGTCCCGTTAAAGGTTATGGGTGGCAGGATCGATAAGTCTAGTCTTTTTAATTCATCCATTGACTACCCACAATTATGGCTTGGGTCTTGCTAGGATTAACGGTCAGCCCAAACTTGCGACACCAGGACAATATAGCGTTCAAGTCGTTATTGATTTTGTCGGTCGTCTCAATGATGTGTTCCACACTTACTTGGGAGAAACATACAAATGGTAAGCGCACTGAAGATTTTGAGTTAAGAGATTTATAAAAATAGAAAATAAAAGAGGAGATAGAATGCCGCCTTGAATTACGCCAGAAGTAGTATCAAACTATCTCGACGATAACTCGTCGACATGGACGACTGCTGGCGACCTCGAAGATAATTTGAGAACCAATCCAAAGCTCCAGCCGAGACCTTGAGGTGGGAGAGGATAGATAATAGGATATCGTGACTGACGGTATTGAAGGTACCTAAAAAGTCAATTAATACCAGGACAGTAATTTTGGTGTTTTCCATGGCCTCACGAATATCGCCAGTCACTTTAAGGAGGGCTGAAGTTGTGCTATATCCAGGTCTGAAGCCTGATTGCAGAGAACTCAACAACTTGTTGTGTTGAATAAAATGAGAAAGTTGCTTGTGCGCACAGGCCTCTAGCACTTTAGACATAAAGGATAGGATAGAAATAGGACGGAAGTGTTCAGGGAGGGTGGGCTTTTGGATTTTGGGAATAGGTATTATATAAGTCTTGTGCCACGGGGAGGGAAAAGTACCAGAAACTAGGGAAAAATTAATGATGTGGAATAACGCCGACAGTAGATGTTCAAGGATCGTCGTGGTCATACGACGACTAATATTGTCACATCCCACAGCATTAGATTTTATGGATTGGATGACCTTTTTGATATCGTCTGGAGACTCTGGAGAAAAGCAAAAGGAATCAATGTTGGGTTGGGGTCCGCTAAATAATTAACAGTGTGACTCACGAGTTGGTAATCCAGCGAATCAGTAGTGGTGAAATATCGGTTGGTATCATCCATGTCGTGGGTCCCATGAAAATCAAGACGCCGCTGTTTGCCAATGCTTAGTGTTCTGAGGAACTTGCAGGTACTAACAGGCGATTTATAATCTCAAGAAACTGAAATTGTTCTCGATAGTATATTTTTTACGACAGCAATTTAAAATAGAGTTAAATTTTCATTACCACAGTTAGTTAGTTGGACAGGTGTTTTCCGCACTTAGCCACTTAATTGGGCCATTGTGCGTTAGCAGTGACACGGTTGTCGCCTGCTACTCATACCATGCAAGCTCCTTCCAGAAGGCCACGAGTTGACCAGTATTGCGTATGGCTTCGCTCATGGTTCTGGAGTTGTTCAGGAACTTCGTCCGTTGGTCGCTCACGCTGGTACAATGTAGGATAACATGAGCGGGTGTTTCTTCGGTCTACATGCAGCCCCTACATAGTGGGCTGTCCGTGACGCCGATGTTGTAGAGATGCTTGTTTAGTGGACAGTGGCCGGTTATTATGCCAGTCAGATGCTTGAGTGTTTTCCTGTTGGAGTGCAACAGTTTTTGCGAGAGTCGTTTATCTAATTGGGGAAAGGCATCTTTAGATTGCCTACACTCTTTTAACTCTGCCCACTCTTTTTCGTGTTGTTGTAGGGTTCTCTCGCGTAACCATGTTCTTAGTTGGTTGAAAGGTATCGGAACAATTGGTTCGGGTCCCAGAGTTGTTGTGTCCAATCCTTTCCTTGCCAGTTGGTCTGCTGCGTCATTGCCCGTGGAGTCACTGTGTCCTCGTATCCACTGGAGCGTGACCCGATTCCTCGCTGCAGTTTTCTGCAGCTCTTGGTGGCACTCCATAATTAGGCTGCTATTAAAGCAGTTGCCATCGAGAGCTTGTAGTACTGAGGCGCTGTCTGTGATGATGCGTATTGACAGGTTGCTCACATTTCTGGCCGCGATCGCCGTCGCCGCCCTTGTTATCCCAACGCATTCAGCTTGGAAGATGGTGTTGAGTTTACCAAGTGATTTTGAGAGATTGATATTCAAGTCATGGGAGAACACTCCGGCACTCGTCCCATACTTTGTTTTTGAGCCGTCTGTGTATACTCTAACTTCGTGTATACCAGAACTATCCTTGTGCTCTTCTTGCAGTTGTATGCGGTATTTTTTGTCAAAGACAAAGGTTTTAGGTATGAGATCACACGTTGCATCTAGCATCGAGATCTCGTTAGTTAACGTCCTTTTCAGGCGTGTGTGGGTTATACGGTCATCTCTTTTCCAGAGCCCGAACTTATCGAGCCGGATCGCAGCGGCACCTGCTTCTTGCTGGATGATGAGGTGCAGTGGTCGCAAGTCGAGAAGTACCTCCAGTGCCGCCGTTGGAGTTGTTTTCATGCAGCCTGTTGTGGCCAGACAGGCGAGGCGTTGTATGCTCTGCAGTTTGCTCTTGACTGTGCTTAGTTGAGTGCGTGGCCACCACACTACTGCACCGTATGTGAGCATGGGGCGTATTATGGCAGTGTAGATCCATAGGGTGTTGAATGGTTTTAGACCCCATTTCTTGCCTATTATTCTCCTGCACTGCCAGAAGATTGTACATGCTTTTGTGGTTTTAGTGGAGATGTGTTTATTCCAGTTGAGCTTGTGGTCGAGTGTTACGCCCAGGTACTTGACTTCACTCGATAAGTTAAGCTCCGTGCCAAAAAGTTTTGATTTTCTGGTCATACGGGTGTTCCTTTTGTTGGTGAAAAGTACTAGCTCTGTTTTATTTGGGTTGACCGTCAGTTCATGGTGGTTGCACCATTGTTCCATGATCCTGATGGCTGCTTGCATCCGATAATGGATCATGTCTTCTGAGTTTCCTTTGATTAGGATGGTAATATCATCTGCGTAGCCGACCGTGAAGAAGCATTTGTCATTCAGGCTTCTCAACAGATCTTCTACCACTATGTTCCAAAGCAGGGGTGATAAGACACCTCCCTGTGGGCAGCCTTTTGCTACTATCCCCTTTGTGGTGGTATTAACCGTGAACTGAATAGCCCTTTGTTTCAGGAGTTGATCAATCCATCCACTGACGGTTTGTTCAACTCCGAACTTGTTAAGGGCCCGGCTAATGCTGGTGAATTTAGTCTTGTCCAAGGATGTTGTTCTCATTACCATAATTATATAATACTAGAGGACGCCAGCAGCTACGCCTGCACTTTTTTAAATTTACCCGTTTTGGCCGATCCCGTGGGAATTTCGGGAAATCCCTTCTTAGTGCACCCCTACGGTCACCAAGGAACATACATGCCAAATTTCTGCTTCCTACGTCCAATAGTTTCGGCTGTAGCGTGTCTGTCAGTCAGTAAGTAACGCAAGGATTTTATATATTAAGATAAATATATGTATAATTATGCCCTGCATATAAATTGTCTTACTGCTGGTCACGAGTATCATTTCACTATTAAAATGGTTAGGTTGTAGCGCACCATGCTAACCAAGAGCAAATTGGCGAATTTCACATATCCTTTGTAACGTATGACCGGTACCTACCGAGTGTACGTCATAATACCGTCCATACGCTCGGCCAATCAGAGAAGGCCATCGTCCGCGCTCGTGAGTTTTGCCCATATTTGGTTATGCGCCGACACGAACTCTGATGGAGGGCCCAGTATATATAGGGGCCGACAGAGAGACCGGCACCGCTAATTATTGTTACCGTGCCTAACTACGTGCTACTACTACTACTTAATACATGTATCCTGGTCCCAGCTGTGGGTAAGTTACTACATTTACTGCGTTAGCGTACTGCCCATCTCTCTACCTGCTAGCTGAGGCCGGCTGACGCCGCCTGCCTGCCTCTATTGGTTGTGGCTTTCCTAATGCTGCTTCCCTTCAGGTTCCAGGTCCACCTTAAGGCTCCGGGCTACTCTACCTAGACCGCTACACTACCCTGCACCGTCCTCGACGTCACCTCTGCCGAAGAGTCTGGCCCCGCCCATCGCACTCAGACTGCCGGCGCCTGCCAGCTGAACCAACGGCCTGCGAGGATCTGCCCGCTACGCGCAGCCCTTCGAGCAACCTGCCCTGCACACTACCGGAGGAAACAGCGTGGGAGACTGCAGCCCTTAGTATTCAGGCCAGTGTCGTGTTGTTGGTCGGTCATACTCGTGCAAGGGAAGTGAGACAATACTCGGCAAAAAACGCATCTAGAACCTCTACTGCGTTTTAATACTAGAAACCGTTACACTTTCGAGAAAAATTTGCTAAACTTACAGCCATGCAAGTTTTCTTACATGTTTTCCTTCCCCATTTTCTCTCAAGGCAGTTGACTCAAGTGACATTCTTAAAGTATTGCAGGGTATAAGATCTTCTGCTACAGGTATAGACGGTCTGTCTATTGACATGATTAATTTTATTTTGCCACAGGGACTTGATTTAATCACTACTATAGTGAATAAATCCATCCAGACTGCAAAGTTTCCAACACTATGGCAGACGGCTATTGTTAGACCTTTACCAAAGACTAATAATATAACTTCAGTTAAGGACTTGAGGCCGATCAGCATTTTGCCTTGCCTGTCAAAAGTACTTGAGAAAGTAGTTAGTTTACAGCTTACTAGTTATCTAGAAACGCACAGCATTTTGCCAGTCAAACAATCTGGCTTTAGAAAAAAAAGGGGTACGACTACAGCGTTGCTGGACGTTACTGATAACATCATAGCTGCTCAGGATTTAGGACAAGCCACGATACTGGTATTACTCGACTTTTCTAGAGCCTTTGATGCCTTAAATATTTCACTTTTAATGTCCAAGTTGTCATACTACGGTTTTGATCATTCTACGGTACGATGGTTTAACTCGTATCTGAGTAACCGCTTTCAATTCGTAGAGGTACGCAATAGCGATGGATCGACTTCTCGATCAGATGCTAATCCCTTAAATAGGGGTGTAGCTCAAGGTTCTGTGCTAGGACCAATTTTATTTAATATTTATAGTGCGGACATAATACATACGATAAAATATTGTAATTTTCATATATATGCGGACGATGTTCAGATTTATTTATCTTTTAAACCTCACGAAACGCAATTAGCTGTGGATAGGATTAATGCAGATTTGAATAACATTTTTAATTGGGCATCTAATAATTCCTTGGTTCTCAATGCTTCCAAAACGAAATACATGATTTTGGGATCTAAGGATCAGATCAATAAAGTAAGCCAGAAAAATCCATACATTATTATGAATGGCTCTGTAATAGAACGAGTGCTAGAAGCGCGTAATCTTGGACTTATTATGGATGATGCGTTGAGGTTTGAGCGACATGTCTCAGATGTAGTTCGCAATTGTTTTTACCGTATTAAGTTATTGTATAGACTAAGACAATATCTTAGCACTGATCTTCGTGTGCAACTAACTGACTCGCTTGTTCTTTCCAAGTTCAATTACCTCGACGTGGTGTACGGGCCCAGATTATTGGCGAAAACCTCCAGCCTCATTCAAAGAGTGCAGAACGCATGTGCGCGGTTCTGTTTTGACATCCCGAGACGTGGTCATGTAACACCATTTTTAAATGCAGGCAATATATTGAAAATGAAGTGGAGAAGGGGTGTTCACTTGGCCACTCTTATGTTTGGGATTGTCAAAGATAAAGTGCCTGAATATTTGTTTGAGAAGCTGGAATGGATGGCTGAATATAAAAGATATGCTAGCAGAGAACTAGGGCAACCACTGCATATACCTAGGCACAAAACTACTGCATTTAGAGGCGGCTTTCGGTATAATGCTACCAAGTGCTGGAATAACTTGCCGCCTCCATTGCGCAAACTAGGTGGCGTAGGTAGCTTTAGGAGAAATTTGAAGAAGTGGTTTTTATCTCAACAAAAATCCAGCACGTAATATTTGTTCTTGTTTGTATATTCTATATATTATATTTATTATAGCTAAAATATTGACTGTATTATTATCTGCTGTTATATAATTATCTGTCTATGTACACTAGTGTAATCCTATACTTCTCAAGCCTAACTTTTATAGTATTTACTGTACCTTCTCTGGTGATCGTCCGTGACCAGCCCTTGGGTTTCAGCTGAAAAACAGCGCTGCGGTCATCCGTAGCATAAGCTGAGCTGTGACCTTTTGGACACACTGCACAATATATATATTTTTTTTCACTTTGTCTGTTTTTTTTTCTTTTTTGTATTTTGGTATTGTCTTTACTGTCAAACTTTCTTGTGTTTTTATTGGTGTGTCTAATAAATGTTTTTTCTTTCTTTCTTTCTTTCATTTAGCAAAATATGACTCTGTATAAATAACCTTTTAATCAGCGTGACCCCTCACAAGTTGCACACACGAAAAAGGTATTAATTCAACTCGACTGACATATCTCCGTCAAAAATTACTCACTACTAATATAGTACGCCGTAATTTTTCTCAGGACAACAGGAGGGTGAAAAAAAAATATAAATTGCCTCCTTGGTCTTGACAGAACAGTCGTTATGGGGATGTTTTATGTCCAGTACTTTGTCAGGGGATGAGCTGTACGATACTAAGGATTCAAGATACTGTGATGTGTGCTGATTGTGTAGAAGAATGGTATGTAATAGTGTTTCTTTGGGTTGCTTAGTTTAATGACAAAAAAATACTTCTCATGTCCCAATCTGAGTGGGCTTTGAACACTCAGATTGGGACATGAGAAGTATTTTTTTGTCATTATTACCAACGGTAACAAGAATATTAAATGTTTGAATTATCAAAATACTTATCTATAAGATAAAACCTAAAACTAAAAAATAAATTTATGAAAAATTGGTCTCGACTCCCCTCGGAGTTAAGACCCAATTAAAATAAACATTATTATATGCAACAAACAGAACAACTGCCTCCGTGGTCCAGTGGATAACATATGCGACGACTGATCGGAGGTCCCGGGTTCGATTCCCGTCGTCCCGTGTCGTCGGGCAAAAGTGTTACTGGGTTTTTCCGAATTCTTAGTAGCAGCTCGGAGTCTGGTGTTGTGCCCGATAACGGCAATAGGCTCGCCCCCTATAACGTGGGACTTAAAAATTCATGGCGAAATTTGGATGTAATATTACACCTCTGCCTACCCCTTCGGGGATACAGGCGTGAGTCTATAAGAAATAATTAATAAAAATCAGAACAATGTTGTATTCAATTGAGAAAGCGTCATGCAAGTCCTCCACATTGCTGTCAATTGGGAGCGTCCCCGGAAAATTGGCAGCATTGCCACATTGTATGGCTATGCTTAGCTTTTGCACCAAGTATGTAAATTTTAAGTCATATGTACAGACATAGTAACTTGCTACGAGCCATCAATTTACTTTTTCTTACGGATACAAGTCGGGCAGTAAAACTCATGGCCACTCTTTTTTAATCGCCAGTATAACGGTTTTACAATTTATCTTTGCAAGGAGCTGCAACTGTTTCACATTGTAAGTTATCTAATGCAAAAAATAATAATTATTGATATCATACTCAAGCAATAAATGATGTTCATCTGGTAAGTGTGTTGTTATCGGTGAATGAAGGTGATAGAGGCTCAATCTCATCTTCCCATGATGTAATTTCTATTGACATCACGTACATCTGGGGGCTACTGTAAACAGCTCGTCAAAACAGTCGCAGTACGATTTCAACGCTAACTGCGAAAAATTAAAATAAAACAGTATGACAGGAAAGAAATTAAGAAAATAATATATGAAGACGCAGATTGCATGACAACCTACAGGAAATGTTTGAATATTTTATAATCTGTGGAAATATTTAAATGTATCTTCGGTCATGAATTCGGTCAATGAAAATTCTACTAGAGGAAAAGAGCAAAAAAAAAATAGAGCAAAACAATACAACTAAACATAATCCCTATCCATAGACAAGTAAAATTTATTTTAAACATTAAAACCTTTGATCTATTACTAAAAACCAAATAAAGCGGCGGTAGCCCGGTGGTGTACGTAACGAACTGCTAAGACGGGCATAGACCTCTTAATAATGTGCCCGGTAGATGACTCGCTCCCTATTACATTGGGACCGAAACATAACATGCAAATTGTGGGTGTGTAATACACGTCTGCCTACCCCTTCGGGAAAAACAGGCGTGAAGTTATGTTATGTTTAAAACTTATACTTAATTTAAACTCTATTCCACACTAATCTATCCTTACAGTTCAGTAGCAGTAGCCAATAAAGAAATATTCAAATGAGGTGCTCATGCTCCGGACACAAGTCGCAATACGAGAATATTTATTGCTATTCTTAGTATAATGTTTTCTTATAATTTTCCAGACTTTATCTACAAAATTACTAGTACATTTTAAAATTTACATTTTCTGTGTTGCACACGTAAGCTGATTTGGATATAGTAGGTATGCAATCTTTATTTGACATGAATTTTATTTGTTTTAACTTAATATGACAAGAGTTATGGAAGTAACCGACAAGAAAATATGGGATGTACAAGCAGGATTCCGAAAGGGTATGGGGTGCACGGATCAAGTCTTTTCCTTGCGGTGCGTAGCCGAAAAATTCTTGGCCAAAGGTCAAAAGGTCTACTGCGCATTCGTGGATTTGGAAAAGGCTTACGATAAAGTGGTGAGGAATGAAATGTGGTCGGTACTGTCGATGTATGGGGTGAACAGCAGCCTCATACGAGCTCTGAAATCCCTTTATGAAGATTCTAGAGCTTGTGTGAGGATAAATGGGTCGTATACGGATTGGTTTACCATCGAGACAGGTGTTAGACAGGGATGTGTAGCGTCGCCGTGGCTGTTCAACCTCTTCATGGACAGTTGTTTGCAAGATTTGAAAAATAGTGACTGTGGATTAAGGATGAATGAGTTACTTGTCAAATGCCTCCTTTATGCTCATGATCAGGTTATACTTGCGTCTTCAGCGGAGGAGTTGCAGGAGATGGTAACAATCATGCATGGTGCATTAGAGAGGAAAGGGATGAAAGTGAATGTAAGTAAAACGAAAGTTATGGTTTTTGAAAAGGAGGAATGCGTTACGGCTTGTAATGTTATGATCGATGGACAGCGAGTGGAGCAAGTGAATGAGTTTGTATATTTAGGTACGCTGTTTACAAGAGATGGTAAGAATGTAGAAGATATTGAAAGAAGAGTTAATGCAGGTAATAGAGTGAATGGAGCTCTGAAGGCGTTTATGAATAGCCAAAACGTGTCCAAAAAGGCACGTTTGGCTGTCCATAGAGGGGTGTTAGTACCTACTCTTATGTATGGTAGTGATAGTTGGGTATGGCAGAAGAGCCATGAAAGTAGAATAAATGCTGTAGAAATGAGAGCACTGCGAAGTATGTGTGGTGTTTCTTTGACTGACAGAGTAAAGAATTGGGTGATAAGAGAGTGTTGTGGGGTAAAAGAAGATGTAGTGACAAGCATCGAGAAAGGCATGCTAAGATGGTTTGGGCACGTGGAGAGGATGGATGACGAAAGACTGACCAAGCAGATATATAAGGCAAGTGTGGAAGGGACAGGACGAAGGGGAAGACCTAGGCGGACGTTCTCAGACCAGATTGGAGACATCCTAAAAACAGGACAGGTTAGAAGCACCCTGAACAGAAGAGCATGCATGAGGAATCTGATGGGAGTGAATGAAGCAAGAGCGATATGTCAGGATCGTTGCAAATGGCGCTCCGTAGTCTCTGCCTACCCCTCCGGGAAACAGGCGTGAGTGCTATTTATGTATGTATGTATGTAATATGACATGAATTGTATTCAAAGAGAAGAGATTTAGGCCAGGATTATTTTTATTAGTTTCCCTGTCGGGATCCCTTCTTTTTGCATAATGTTCTTTGTCCTAATATACTACGGCATAACGATTTTGGCACAATTGTTTTGGAATAATAATACTTCGACATTATTTTTTTAGGCATACATTTTATGTTGGCATAATCATCTTAAAGACTAATTTGTTTTGTCATAAATTTGATTTGCATAACGTTAGTAGGCCTAATGACTATTAGAATAACGTTAGTAGGCCTAATGACTATTAGCATAAAGTTAGTAGGCCTAATGACTATTAGCATAATATTTATATATTTAACTTGTAAAAATTTTATATGCTGTGCAACAAAAGTTAGTGACAGAACCGAATTGCTGCAAAACCAACTCCGCGTAGTCTTGTTTGTCCTACCCCTAGAGTGTTATTTAAAATCGCGTAGGCGCGTAGGGGCGAGGCGGCCCGCGGGCTGAGGAGCAGGCGGCTGCGAGCGAGCCGCCGCGTGGTGAGCGAAAGCCGTCTGCGACGATTAGCACGCGTGGGGCCGCCGGAGGCCCGCAGCGCCGGGGCCGTGACAGAAGTCCTGCCTGCTGCATGTTGCATGCTCGCTTGAATGCTGCATGCTGCATGCCTGCTTGTATGCTGCATGCTTGCTTGCATGCTGCATGCTTGCTTTCATGCTGCATGCTTACTTGCATGCTTGCTTGCGTGCGGCAAGCTTTCTTGCTTGCATGCTGCATGCTTGCTTGTTTGCTGCATGCTTGCTTGCATGCTGTATGCTTGCTTGCTTCATGCTTCCTACAGCGAAATATATGCCAAAGATACATTGCCAAAGTTATTATATCCAATTTGTATTGTATTGTAATCATTATGCGTAAATAAATTTATGCTTTAGGATATTATGCTTAAAAAAGTTATGCTTTAGAACTTTATGCTTAATAAATTTATGCTTTAGAATATTATGCTTAATCATTATTATGGTTAGAGAAATTATGCTTAAAAAATTATGCGTAAGCTGTTATGCGTTATTATATTATGCGAAAATATAATAATATAATAATAATAATAACATTTATTGACATAATAAGGTTACACAATAAATATGAACCCTGACTCCAGTGCTAGTATCAACTGTATTACTGGAGCCAGTGTCTTCACCTTACATTAAAGCACAAATCTTATGTCTACATGGTAAAGCGAAAAATATGAAACTGGTTTTATACACTAGCATGCAAAGTAAAATAAAGAAAAATTTTGTTTAACAATTAAGTAAGTGGGTATGAGGAGAAAAATAAAATAATCGTTAGGAGCAAGAATGTGCGTGTAAGTGTGTGGGTTTGTGTGTAAGTGTATCTATGTGTATATGTGGTTGTGTAAGTGTAATAAATGTGGTATGTGTGCATGGGTAAAGTGATTGTGTGTTGACTAAGTTGATTGCATGTGTGTGGTATGCGAGCGTAAGCAAGTCATAGGAGTGAGCGTTTATGTTAGGGATGCAATAATGAATATTTTTATTTTTTATTTCAGTAATGCTTCCGTATCTTCGTAATTGTATGATTTTAGCCAGTCTCTTATTACAGTTTTGCAAACATTCGTGGTTAACGAATAGATGTTTTTTAATTTATTTGCCTTGTTGTAAAGTCGAGAAGAGGCTATGTAAAACTGTTTTCTCGCCAATGTAGTTCTGTGAGGTTCAATTGTGCATGTACCCGTCCTTCTACCCTGTTTCGCCATGTCACGTGAAATAGAGCCATGTTTTTTTAGAATTGTACGGAAAATGTACATTTGCCGCACTGTGAGTACCTTACAGTCACTGTATAACGCCTCCGTCGGGTATCTGCGGGGTCGACGTAGCATAACTTTTAAAATTGCTCTCTGGGCTCTCTCCAGACGAAGCATACAAGTCGCGTCGGTACCCCCCCATGATATTATGCAATATTGAATCAGCGATTGTACCAGCGCGGAATAAACCATCAATAGAGTTTGTGAATCGGCACATCTAGACAGTTTCTTGAAGATCGGTATAAGTCTTCGAATGCGGCCTATAAGACTATGTATATGACTATGCCAAGTAAATGTGCTATCAATAATTACGCCCAGATATTTAATGCTACTAGCACGTGTAAGCAACATACAGTTGCAATCTTGCAACCGTGAGTCGCAGGCATGCGCCTTTATATTAAATGCATCAGTTGCAGGCTGGTAGTGGAGTTTGTGAGAAAAAGTTACATATTTTGTCTTTTTGATGTTTAGGGTGAGCAGATTTTGTCTAAGCCAAGTCATAACCTTTCTCAAAGCAAATTCAGCAGACGAACGCGCCCGGCCCCAATCCGTTCCATGCGATATCAGAACAGTATCGTCAGCGTAAGAGATCAGGCTGCAGTTAGGTATGTCCATTGAACAGAGACTGTTGATATAAATAAGGAACAGCGTCGGGCCCAGCACGCTCCCCTGTGGGACACCGTAACTCGGATATGCTGCATTACTTGTGATATTTCCTATTTTTACTACTTGAGTACGATTAGTTAAATAGCTACGGAACATATCCAATACGATTCCTCTTATCCCCAGACGTTCCATCTTAGTTAACAGGAGGGAAATAGACACAGTGTCAAAGGCCTTAGCTAGATCGAGAAATATACCGATAACTTTAGCTTTATTGTCCAGGAGTTTAACAACTTATGTCAATGTCAAAGTAGGACGTGTGTTTTTCTCTAAAATTTTAATAATTATATTTTTCTTGTAAATAGCTACTTATTAGTCAAACCTAAAACCGCAGTGGACCGCCGCGTATGAATGTTACAAAAGTGAGCAAGTTCCATCTGTTTCTATAAACCCGTAGTTGTTAAAATATTTACAGCACAAGATGGCCTCTACATTCAATGTTTGTGCTGGGTGTCGCAAAACAATAGGAAGCAAACAATATTTGCAATGCTACCTATGCCGTCAGGGGTATGATCTTCTTTGTGCTAATATTGCTAGTAACCAGTACAACAAGATGACTATGGCCCTTAAAAAAGTGTGGACGTGTATTGAATGTAAAAGTAAACAACCAAAGATGGATAACACAAACACACCGGTTCGTTCAGGAAAACATGATATTATATCCGATCAGCCAATGAAGGACATAGAGGATGATGGTGCAATGCATATCGATGTTTCGGTGGATGACTATAGAAATATAAGCCAATCCGACATGAATGTTACAGTTCGAAAACAACATCCTAGCCAAAACGAGAGCCGAAAGAAACAATCTTGCAATGAGTCTAAATCACCTGACGGTTCATTTGCAAATACTTTGCGTGCTTGTGTTCGAGAAGAGCTCGAAGCTGTTCTAAGCGAGCGCCTACCTATTTTGATTAGCAATCTCGTAGCTGAACAAGTTAGTCTCATTGTAAACAATACTATGACAAGGCTAAGTGATAGAATATTGGATCTAGAAACAAGGTTGAAAATTATAGAAACGCAGCTTTACACAGAAACTGAACATCTAGAAGTGTCCCAAACTACAACTAGTAATCCGCCTGACAACGAAAAGCAGAGGCGCCGCATAACTGACAGGAAAACACAAGAATGCGCAGACAGCAACTCACATGGTACAATTCAAAGTAGTGGACCAATTGAGATAAACAAGAAGCAGTTGAACAATCAAGGCAGCGACATTGTCACAGGAACAGCTTTACCTGGTGTCACCCAACTGGAAGCCTCGGAGCGTTGGCGGCACATACACCTGTACTACGTGAAAGTTGGCACTACTGAAGATCAAGTTAAGACACATCTTCATACAATTTGCGGTAATGCTGAGTTCACAGTAGAAAGCCTTAAGGCACGGGGAAATTATGCTTCATTTAAGTTGGGCGTACCAGCTAAACTTTTTAACAATATCATGGACCCGAAAAACTGGCCTGAAGATATATGCATTAAGCTGTGGAAACAGAGATTTCGCAACAAAATATTTCGTGAATCAAAGTTGTCACAATAATGTAACTGCGGGTACCACCGGCCAAAGGGCGACGAAATACCATGTGCTAGACCTTTACTATCAGAACGTCAGAGGGTTGCGTACTAAGATTCGAACATTTTACCAAAACATATTAACATCGACAGATAACTTATTTGCAATCACAGAAACTAGTTTAAATGAATCGATACACGACGGAGAACTGGTCCCAAATGGGTACGTCGTCCTTCGATGTGATCGTGCTGATGGCCGCAAACATGGAGGAGTAATGTTAGTATGCAGGCCTTCGCGAAGTGTTGAGGTACGCCGAATACCAATGCCTGGCGCTGTCAACCTCGATAACCATCTGTTTGAAATAGTATGCGCAACAGTATTTCGTAATAATAACTTTTTATTTTTGTGTATTGTAGCATATATACCACCTACTACTATTGAGAGTGAGTATATGTTTATGTTTCACTTACTTGAACAGCTATGTGTTGAATACGATAACGTTATATTAGTTGCAGATTTAAACTTGTATTCTGCTAACAAAGATGTGCAATGTTATTATGAATACTTTACTACTTATTGCGGGTTTCGCCAGTGTAACAATATTTATAACTGTAACAATCGCAGCCTTGATGTAGTGTTGACCACATTTCCAAGAGAGAGCGTGGAGGTAACGCAGGCGAGTCAGTGTTTAACTACCATCGATCCACAGCACCCACCACTACGTGTAGGAGTGTTGGGCGCGCGGGCGTGCACTGAGCCACTAGCGCTGGTCGGCGCGCCAGATACACCCCTGCCTCACACCCCCTCCTACCCGCGATGGAATTTTTCTAAGGCAGATTTTTACTCGTTGTATACAGCGATTACTGATGCCGATTGGAGCGCACTATACGCAGCAAACAAAGCCAGCGAAGCCTATGGTATATTTTACGACATATTTTACAAATTGTTAGATGATAGCACTCCCAAGAAAAAGCATACAACCAGCCACTCTCAGTACCAATACCCAGAGTGGTATACGGCGGAAATTATAGGCGACATAAAGCAAAAGGTTTTCTGGCACAAGTCTTATAAAATCAGTAGATCGACACAACATTACGAAAGATTTTCTTATTATCGTTCTCAAGTCAAAAGTAAGATAACTATTGCCTATAAAAATTACCAAAGTCATATTGAGACGCAATTTGCAAAGGAGCCTAGATCTTTTTGGGCTTATGTAGGGAATAAACGGTCTAAAAGAAGTAAAACACAAATAGTTAAAAATGGGGTACCTCTTTTAGAAAATATGTGTGCCCAAGAATTCGCGGATTATTTCAGCTCGGTGTATGGACAGGAGGAGCCACGGCTAGATGCGGCGGCTGCGGCGCTCGCAGCACCCGAACGTGGTGCACGCGTGCATGTAGGCCAATTGTCTCTTAAGGACGTACATACAGCCCTTGCGCGTCTTAAGCCTAAGCGATCTGTGGGTCCAGATGGGGTTCCCCCGTACATTGTAAAAGATTGTAGAACATCTCTAGCAGATCCCCTTTGCCATTTGTTCAATCTTTGCCTAACGGAACGCGTCTACCCCGATGGGTGGAAAATAACTCGAGTAACCCCGGTTCCTAAAGGAGCCGCTAGCTCGGAGGTAAGTGGATACAGACCAGTAGCAGTACTATCCACATTCGCTAAGGTTTTTGAGTCGGCCTTGTCTACATGCATCACATCACAGGTAATTACACAGTTTAGTGATGCACAGCACGGGTTTCGGGCAGGTCGTAGCACAAACTCGAACCTCATGTGTTTTATGAACCAAGCTGTCTCAACACTTGATTCAGATATTGGTTCACAGCTTGATATTGCCTATTTTGACTTCAAAAAGGCTTTTGATAGCGTGAATAATGACGTACTTTTGACAAAATTAGCGATGGTGGGTTTCACTCCTGACCTGTTGTCCTTTTTTGCGAGTTACCTCAGAGATCGTAAGCAATACGTCGAATATGGTGGTTATGTCTCAAGTCCCTACCGCACTCTATCAGGTGTTAGCCAAGGGAGTAATTTAGGCCCATTAGAATTTATTCTAATGATTAATGATCTGCCGGATGTAGTGCGGCATGCGAACTGCTTACTCTTTGCGGATGACTTGAAACTTTTCCTACGTGTTGTGGACGAGAACGATTGCAAAAGGTTGCAGAGTGACATCGATGCAATATTAGAATGGAGTCGAATGAACAAGTTGTTCTTCAATGTCACAAAGTGCAACGTCATGACTTGTACACGCGCGGTTTACTCTTTACACCATGACTATGTAATGGAGGGAACGGTCATCCCTCGTGTTACATCTGTAAGAGATTTAGGAGTTTTGATAACATATAATTTAATGTTCAAGGAGCATATCGTTAACATCTGTTCAAAAGCGTATAGAAATTTAGGTTTTGTAATGAGAGAAACCAGGAACTTTAAAAACATAGCAGTGGTAAAAGTTTTGTACAATGCTTTAGTGAGGAGCCAATTAGAGACGAGTGCTATGATCTGGAACCCCCATGAGGCCAAATATTGTCTCATGGTGGAAAAACTGCAAAATAAATTTACTCGATACTTGTATCATAAGCAATATGGAGTCTACCCATTCTATCCACTTATGTATCCAACCCTATTTGTCATAGGTATGGTTGGATATTATAAGTTAGAAGTTAGACGTGACGTAGCATTGGCAAAATACGTTTATGATGTTTTCAGAGGCAAAATTAATAACCCAACAATATTGGCTGCTTTGAGGTTGGTCGTGCCAAACACTAGGTTAAGAATTAGTGCAAGACAGAGGCTATTCGAGGTCCCAACAGCTCGCACTAATTTAGCCAAATATGCGCCACTTGCCAGAGCTATAAAGCTGATTAATAAAATTAGCTGTAAAATTGATATTTTTAATTGTACACTGGCGGAATTTGTAAATGTAGCTATTAAGGTACTTACAAAATTGTATTAGACAATTTTTTATTCATTATCTTGTTGTTTAATGTTGCTTGTTGTTCTTTATATTTTATCTTGTTGTTCTAATTTTGCTTTGTACATATGCTTATAATTATGTTTGTAACAATATCAATCGCATTGGGTGAAACCTGTTATGATTGTGTTGTCTTGAATAAATAAATAAATAAATAAATAAATAAACTTTTTCGGAGAGATCTAGAACTGCATCCTCCGTCGACAGGCCCTTTCTAAATCCATACTGATTTTTTGCGACCAGTTTATTCTTTTCTAAGTAATCGACCAATCTGGAATTCAGGATTCG
Source organism: Euclidia mi (assembly GCA_944739405.2). Taxonomy (NCBI): domain Eukaryota; kingdom Metazoa; phylum Arthropoda; class Insecta; order Lepidoptera; family Erebidae; genus Euclidia; species Euclidia mi. The sequence goes on from OX123192.2 coordinate 71,499,193, forward strand.
TTCTTATATCTTAGATAAGGATGTAAGAATAGATATCGGCCGGTAGTTGTTGACACTGTGTCTATCTCCACCCTTGAAAATTGGATTAACCCGAGCGATCTTGAAGATATCTGGAAAAGTGCCAGTTGAGAGACATAAATTACATAGAGCTGTTATCGGTGATACTAAAATGTGACACGCAGACTTAATAATTTCAGTTGAAATATTATCAACACCAATAGCACATTTGCTTTTTAAGTTTATAATTATGTTTAACACTTCAGCTTCATCAGTATCCAGAAGAGCCATTGACGATAGTGAACCGTTCGAACGGGGAGAGGTATCTGGTTCCTCATAAGGTATTTTAGAAGCTAAATTAGCTCCTATATTGGCGAAAAAATCATTTACCTGGTCAACCGAGGCTGCTTCATCGTGTGTTAATTTAAGTAGTTCAACTGGAGGAGCTGAATGGTTATTGAGATGAGCTATACTTTTAATTGCTTTCCACATTCCCTTTGTATTATTTTTATTGCTAGCTAGTTCATTTTTGTCGTGCTCTGTTTTAAGTTTTTTTAAAAGGTTATTACAATAATTGCGGTACCTTGAATAGATCACTTGTAACACTGAGTCATTAGGTGATAAATTAGCTTTTTTGTGTAAACTATCCCGATGTTTAATACATTTAAGTAGTCCTGGTGTTACCCAGGCTTTTAAACATCTCTTTCTGTTTGGGATTTTTATCTCTGTGGTGTTTTTATATATAACTTTTGATAGTACACAAACTAGTTCAGTCGCCGCCTCATTAGCATCTGTCGTACCGAAGACAGTGGTAAAGTCGCTTTTTGACAGATCATCAACAACTGCACTATTATTAACCCGAGAAATAGTATGTTTTTTATTAAGTTGTTTATTTTTTACATCAACACAGAGCAGAGTTGGTAAGTGGTCTGTTATGGGGCTATCGACAATACAAATTGTAGAACTTTTATCAGTCCTGAGCATCACATGGTCCAAACATGCGGCGGCACGGGTGGGTATCGTATGGCCAGGTAGGAGTCCATGGTGAGCCAGTAGATTTAAGTAGCAGTCAGCATTAAGATCGTTTTGGTTCAGTGTATTTATATTCATGTCACCAATTAGATAAACTGATTTACAAGTAGATAATAATTCTAATGTTTCATCAAGGCTCGTAATAAAGTTTTCAATATTTTTAAAAGAAGGAGACCGATAGGATGCTACTACTGCCAAATCTGTGCCGATTGTTACAATCATGCAGTTAGCATCTCGAAAAATGGGTTCTTCGATAGAGTGCATGATGCCAGACCTAACATATATTATGATGCCATCATTCTGGTTTGAGTGCTTGGATTTATATCCAGTATACCCGTCAAGGGTAGGGATGCCTACAGTTTTACTCAACCAGCACTCTGTCAGAACTATCACATCGCAAACAATGTCCATTCGCATCAGATAGGAGGTGAGTGAATCATAATTACAATTAACACTTCTGATATTGGTGTGAAAAACATTGAAAGTTTCACCTGTTACGTTTTGTTTAATATTTTCTGGTGAACAGATCACCGCTTTTGCCACTGGACTAGCATCTAGATCGTTGATTAAAGTTGATAATGGTGTCAAATTAGCCATTTGTGTAAATAAATTATATACAAGAGTACTAGGCAGTGAGACAGTAGCCCTGCTCTAGTTCTTGGAGGGATCATATTATGTAGTATTGCAAATGAGGGTGATGTAGGGCAGTCAAATACGGAAGTAACATGTGATTCGTAATAAATGAGGATTTGATTTTGTTTACGACTTTTATGAAGTAGAGCATTATGTGATACTTGCTTACGTATTGTATGTATAGAGTGTATGTTTAATGAATATGGGAGTGTTGGAATGTGTGTGTATTGAAATGGGTTGACATAGTAAAAGGTACAATATCTACAAAATACTACAAAAAAATAAGTTAATGTTTTAAAATCTAGTCATTTCGTGTTTTTCATTGAGTTTAGATGGTCTTCGTTTTTTATCATTATGTGTGGGGTGCCCTCTTTTTCTCGCAGGAACACACGTCCATTAGCAGTCCAGCAGTAATCGTAATTCCAGGTCCGCGCGAAATCTCTTGCCAGGAAAAATAGACGTCTTCCCCTAGCTGTTAGGCTTTCGGAAAGAAATACGGGCATATCGTTTCCTTGTAGTCCTAGGTGAGCAGCACAAAGTCTCTTGGAGGGATTGTTTTTGTTGTAATTTCTTGCCAAATTCATAAATTCTTGTTTGACCAAGGTGTTGGTAAATTCAATAAATACAGTACAGACATTTTTGTCATTCTTGCTTGCAATACGATACACATCTCGAATGTCACCGGAAGCTAGGTTGTGATTTAAAGTTTCACCAAGTTTATGCACCATATGAAACAAATTTTGCTTTTTATCATTGTTTGTCTTGGGAACATTTCTTATTTGCAATGTTGTTTTTAACGAATTGCGCTCAATTTCTTCACACTTTTCCGTTAGAGAGGATAAGTCAAGGATGATTGATTTGCGTTGTTCCTCTAATTTATTGATTTTACTCTCTACACCATGAATTTGCTCCGAGACAAACTGAATATTTTTGTCAATATCCGTATTTTTGGCAGATATAACAGTGGAAGCAACAGCAAGTTCGTTAATTAGTTCTTTCAGTGAAGCCATTTCCTCTTTATGTTCGTAAGAAAATTTCTCAAAAAGGTCTCTCATTTCCATCCTAAATGCTGTCAGAGTATCATGGGTATCATTAGTTCGTCGCCTCTTTTTGTCACTTGGCGTTATACATGTTAATTCGTCATTACCAGGGGGCTTTATGTTAGACAAATCAGTGTCGGAGACAGCACGAACTTGAGGCGGGGATCGCTGTACCTTTGGCATATTTGAGGAGAACAGATCCAAAGGAAAAATAATAAATAAATAATACTTTGGCTTTGAGTAAATATTTGAAAAAAAAAAAAAAATTGTTGTTTGCTTACGGCAATCCGCAAATCGCTTCCGCCTTTGACTTATGGCAAACGTCGGTTGTTCCGTATGGTGGCGTCACTTTGTGACGTGTGCGCAGCGTAGTTCGGCTAGTAGTTGCGTTTCGCTTTCACCTAGTGCTGTCTTCTTCTTTCCACGATACCGCGTACCATTGATGGAATATGAGCGCCTGGTACTCGATGGATTTATTTAAATGAATAAAATATGAAATACTGTCAAAATAAATTTAAATATGCGTTTCACACAACTAATCGCTTTCGCGGTCCGAGGGGAAGAGGATATAATTATGCCAAACAAAATTATGCTAAGTTATATTAGGTCTTAAAATTGTATGCAAATGGATAGGGAACCTTCCCTGTCCCGTGTATAATATGTGATACATAACAATTGATTTTCTACTGTCTCTCGCTGGATAGCAAATGGGTTCATATGATTTTATTAAATAAAGCAGCGATAGCCCAGTGGAAACACCAATGGACTGCTACACAGAGTCTAGGGTTCAAGCCCACGCTGCTTACCACTGACTTTTCAAATGGGTATATTAAATTCTTAATTATCACTTGCTTTTGAAGGAAAACATCGTGAGGAAATCTGTGCGTTTGAGATTATTCCATAAAGCTACCTATTATACTTACGTATGGATTGAGGATTATTTATTACGTATGTGTATATAATTTTTCTGGTTATTGAAAGTGGTGACTTTTGTAACAACTGATATCGGTCTTATACTTTCATCATTTTATATAAACTTCTACCACTAGATAACTCTTTCATCCAATCATCATGTAAACATTGGGGTTTTTGGTGTAATTTATATTGGTGAGAAAATGAGAGGGCGTAGAAAACAATCTTCTTGACATACAAATTATTTAAATAAGTTGTTTGGAAGAAGAACAAGGAAAATGATTAAGTGGATTGCCACTTTTGCAACTTTTGAATGTGTCAGCGATACAATACCACAAATTATTTATAATTTAAGATTCTGACTTTAAAAGAGTGGCATGAGTTTCTTCCTGGCCTTTCTCATAGCCATACCATCTCGAACCTGCTTCTTAAAAAAATCGACGTTCATAAATTGCCTTGTATAGGTACGAATCTATTGTGGTAGACCACGATTGTTGAGGTTAGGTATAGAATTGTGTGGGGAGAACCCTAGGTAAAGATATGCGAACGGAACGCTTAGATTTGTACAGATATGTATAATAATATGTATTTAGGTATTGTGGTTGGATTTTGGACTAGGAATTTGATGACTTTGAAGACGTTAAATGTTTCTGGTCAAACCAGAAATATTTACCTATAGCCTATGCTACTACAATAAGTACGCGTAGGTCCTTATCAAATAATAATTTGCCGGATTTTTGGCATTACTACATGACCACGACTGGATTTATCCAAACCGAAACATTTAGAGAAATATGTAGAAAGTGATTCACCTTAACTTTCATTCTGTTAGTTTCAAAATCAACGAGCAGTCTATGAAACTTTAGACGGTGGAATGTTTACAAATTTTTGCTTAGTGGGATTTTCAAGCTGCAGTCAGCAAATCTATTTGATTTATTAACTTACTTAATAAGAACAGCCATAAGCCTCTTATACAAGTAAAGGTTAACTACTGATAGATGATAGATGTATTATGTGCCCGTTGATTGAATATTTGCTAGATCGTCCGCGACACCGAATTTAATCATAGTGTGGTCTTATAAAGTGCTATATCGCAAATACAAAGATTTGGGGTCACCAACCACTAGAACAGGCCAGTCGAAAATGTGAAGAAATGAAGAAGTGATAATAATAATATGTCTTAGCCTTTTTTTTTATTGCTTTTTTTTTGGTGTCGGGTTGGAATATCCTCATGTAGTCCCTCCGCCCTGGGGGAAGAGCAAAAGGGACTGTCAAACTCTTACTGACTAAAAACCTACCGAAGCACCAAGCCGAAGCATTCCTCGCTACCACCCGATGGGTATTGGCCCGCCAGATGGTCAAGCGGGCCTCGAATAAAACCCCCTTGGCGGCGAATGAAGGTGTTGGGCTCCGCCGCCAAAACACCCAACGGCCGCAGAGGATAGGGAGGACAGCAACGCAACACCGCATCTCCTCTTCCTCTGCGGCCCCACTGCGACGCAACGATGGTGCGCCCTCATTTGGTCGCGTGAGATAGGGCGCGCGGCAACGCAACACCGACACGCCTCACCTCCCGCGGCCGCGCGGAGGGACAGAAGAACTGTCCCTCGCACCCGCACCTTTGGACGCATCCTGGGCAGGCCTCCGTCAAGCCCACGCGGAGCGTCCACTCCCGGGATCTCGATTAGCTTCACCGTGGGTGACCTAACCACGGTTACTGAGCCCCCCCATAACGACAAGGTGGAGGTCCCACGGTACAGCCTTATTGTCTTGTTAGAAAAAATAAAGTATGAGTACTCGATTTATATCAAGTACTCATACTTTTTTATTCCTAATTGCATTATTATTGCTGACAAAGAAACAGTATGTTTCACATTGTTTCGTCATATTGAGCAGTAGTTTTAAACTTGGCCAGTTAACCCACAAGTAGAGTATACCTCACTAAATTACCTCTGTAGTTTCGTAATATGACTCAAAGGGCTGGAAATCTTTGAAGAAATTTCACAGCTCAACAGATGCACATTTCGTGTTCACCTTAATATTCCGATAGAGGAACTACCGCATTGATTGCGAGGGTTGAATATTTGGTACGCTTAATGAAGCCACTGGTCCATACTAATACTATATCATATTCATGCTAATATACTACACTTTGCCTGTGACTCTACTCGCGTGAATTAGTCACGTAAACCTTTCTCTGTAATAACACTATCTAATGTTGACCGTACAATAATCGGTTTGGTGGTTTTTTGGATTATTGTTCACACAGACAGTTAGGAGAAGACATTTAGAATGATATTTACAGAAATTATATAAGGTAATTGTGAATGGGACAGGACAAAGGAGAAGACCTAGGCGGCGTTCTCTGACCAGATTGGAGACATCTTAAAAAAAGGACAGGTCAGAAGTACCCTTAACAGAAGAGCATGCATGAGAAACTTGATGGGGGTAAATGAAGCAAGAGAGGTATGTCAGGATCAAATTAAATTTCAAAAGTTGATAGCAATGGCGGGCTTGTATGGACATAATTAAATACTACGCGGAGGATTTTGGTTTCAAACCAACGGTGTGCACCACTAATATTTTGACGTTTTCTGCGTATGGAATGGTTAATTATCGCTTTCCACGCGGTGAAGAAGGGTTCTTCGTAATGTTCTTAAGATATTTATGAAATATGCCAACTTGAACTTGGCTAGTGTAGTGGCTTATGACCTTATCCTTCTCATAGTGAGAAGAGGTTCATGCAAGCTGTAAGTCAGTTTATGTAAAGGGCTGAGAAACTTAATGAATAAACTACTGGCGTTTTTACTCGGCGCATTTCTAAGCATCGAATAAACCAAACTGAAACTTCATGAAACCAAAAGAGCAACACACAATAAGGAGTCATGCAATAAAAAACAGTTGCATAGTCTATTCACTTTTAATCTGAAAGCTTACACTCTAGTGGAAGCGTCGGTTACTCGTGGCTCAACGGTTCGGAAATCTTTAAAGAAATTTCACAGAGACTGACCCCCGCAGTCGTTGTACAACAGGTGTGAGCGATCATACGATTCGTTCTCAAGACGGACTCTGAGAGAATAGAGCTGAGTTAATTCTCTTGCAGTTGTTGTCGATTCGTTGGATGTTCCTGCCAAATGCTTGCGTCTTATAATGCTAGTAGTAAGTGATCATTTATAAAATATTTGTGTTTTGATAAAACTAGAAATATTAAAAGATAATCAAGTTAAATTTTAGCATATTTATGTGTGAAACAAGAAGGGTCAACTAGGATGCACCTCAGTGACTACTGAATGAGTTATAATGTATGATGTCTCTGAAACAACTTCTTACATAACGAAAAAAATTATTTTCTCTGCAAATTAGCATTATACGAGAAAAGCTATCTTTCTTATATTTCGAACAAGGAAACGACATCCATTACAAACCAATTCCAAATATTCGTTTTTTAAGTTCATTTGGATTACCTATTAGCTGTATCATATCCCACACTTTTGAAACACAATGCTCAACTCATAACACATCGGCATCATAACGAAACCTTGCTCTATACCCCACAAAACCCTTTTATCCAGACTAACACTTAATACTACATACCCAGTGCATTTAGTACTAGAACCAAGTACTAATCCAACTCGTGTCGCCGGACTGCACTGAAAGCGCTGTGTCATCAGCCGCTCTTACAAGTTGAAGATACATGTGTGTATGTGCGTGTGTGTGTATGTGCGTGTGCGTGTATGATCAACTGCAATATGTTTGTGTGAGTGTGGTGAGAATTAGGAGCCGAAAGGTAACATGCATACTGGCTTAGATGCGCTTGTTCTCACGTGTATGTACGAGAATGTTAAAGTATCTAAGTAAAGATAAAGATAAAGATTTATTTATTCTGGCTCACACATAAAAGACATAAATATGAACATAAAAGGAAACAATTTATATAAAGTAGATAAATATAAAATTAAGAAAAGAAATATAAATCAAACAAAAACTTTCAAGTCAAGAAAACAATAAAAAACATAAAGAAATACATGACAAAACAAAATAAAGACAGAAGACAGAAGTAAGTTATTGCGTGCAGCCAAAAATGGACCTGGTTCGGCATAAGCTAGGCGAAAGCCCGGCACCGATTTTCAACCAGGCCCTCCGGTGAGTCACGCATGTGATACCAGTAAAAGATAGCCAAGATAGGTATACATATTACATTAAAAACATAAACATCACAAGCAGAACCAAATAAACTAAAAATAAATAAGTACATATGATACGTATTTAGATAAAGTAGTATATATACAATATACCTAAATATTAACTAATACATATAGTCATAAAAGTGTTAAATAGTATATTTACATAAATACATAATATGTACATTAAAAGTGCTGTGCGATGTACTAGCGGCTCGCGCGCCGTGATCTTTCGGCGCCAGAAAGGCGGGGCGGCGGGTGGCGCGGGCGTGTTGTAAACAAAGCCTTCGCCACCCGCCAGTCGCCGTATCACCACCGGCAAATCTGCTTGTACCGATCCCATGGAGCATATGGCGCGCGTCCGGTAATTCAGAACGATGCGTGTATATAATTTACCTATAAGTAACGGACAGTGCATTATACTTAAATGAAAACCAACCATTACGGTAAGTACAGTGCGTTATATACTTACCTAACATGTAATATAATATGATAAATTATCCTGCAGTAGATTCATACTTAAATTCACATTTCTATTGATTACATAATTATAACATTTCAGATTCACACGGGAAAAGTACCAGAAACAAGTGCTATTTGGGAAGTCACGGCAATAGAACAACCTAATAGGTATATGTATCGACACAGGCTCGAGTGCCAGTTGGCCCTACAGGTGAGGTGAACTGCTCATAATTATTATGAGTAGTAGTGAGAGTATTATTTAATACATCCATTCCGGTGTACCTACAGACAGCGAGACCTTGAAGCGGAAAAATATAATTAAACCTCTTGGTTTGTTTTAGGTTTCTTCTACGGGTTTCTCGCACAGCGCAGGCCTACACTTGTCAACGTCAATGACGCATACGACAGAATACGAACTCACTAGGAATATTGTTGATTGTTGATCGAAGATTGTTGATAAGCATAATAGTAAGTTATAAACAAATTAATAACCCTAATAGCTATGGGCTGGATACACAATCATACGATACATTCATAATAACTAGTACAACATATTTCGGTCGGTATAAAATTGTTTTGTTAATTTAATGGCTATTCAATACATTTGGCAATAATAAGTATAAAATCGTATAATAAAATAGTAATATGGTTTAATAATAATAATGTCATAATCACTGAATAATTATAATAATAAGATTTGATAATAATGTCATAAGTCACTGAATAATTATAATAATAAGATTATATACACATTCATAAATTTATGTCCTGAATTAAGTACAATATTAGTAATAATATTATTATCATCCTAAATAAAAATTGTAATATAAATAATAAATAAAATAAATAATAGAAATCGAATGAATTGTCAGAACCATTAAATTGATTATAACAGTTGCAAAAATTATATTTATTATTATTTCATTATACTAAATAGACGATAATTAATGTTAATTATTTTGTATTACATTTTTATTTTAAATTAAGGAGGCATTCATATTAATGTTACCCAATCTATGTTGCTCTTCCATAAGAATTTTTTTCAAATTTCCTCTGAAGGAGGGCAATGATTTGAGGTTTCGCAATGGAGGGGGGATATTATTCCAACATTTTGAAGCAGCATAGCGAAAACTTCCTCTAAATGCCTCTGTGCGATGTAGACCAATAGATAATTGCTTAGAGCACTGTCTGTTCCGTTCATTGCTATTTGCCACCCACTTCAGTTTGTCATATAAATATTGCGGTTGTTTTAACTTAATGACACCAAACATAAGACAAGCCAAATGCAGTTTTCTACGCGATTTCATTTTTAAGATCAAGTTATTGTTCAAATATGGCGTTACATGACATCTAAATGGTATTGAAAAACAAAAACGTGCGCATGCATTCTGCACCCTCTGTATCTGTCTGTCTGTGTGCGCTAAGAGCCGAGGACCATACACAGCATCGGCATAGTTTAATTTGCTCAGTATCAAGGAGTCAACCAGCTGAACACGTAATTCCTCCGACAGATAGGGACGCATTTTATACAATAACCTTAGCCTATAAAAACAGTTCTGTATCGCATCACCTACATGCTTTTCGAATCGAAGGTCAGAATCCACTATCAGTCCAAGATTCCGAGCCTCACACACTCGCTCTATTGGACTCCCTCTGAGATTAAGGTTAGCTGGTGAATGTAACAAACTCAAATTCCTTTTGGTGCCGAATACCATGTATTTCGTCTTTGATGGATTCAACAACAAGCAATTACTTTCGGACCATGCGACCAGTCGCTCAAGATCTTCATTCAAGTCTTGTATAGCATTTCCAAAGTCACCAACTTTAAACGACAAATAGATTTGAACGTCATCCGCATATATATGATAATGGCACTTTTTAATTGACTCCTTGATGTCCGCACAGTAAAGGCTGAAAAGGATTGGTCCCAAAATTGAGCCCTGCGGCACACCTCTCGTTAAAGAGGCTAGTGACGAGGTCAGAGTGGCTCCATCTGAAGTATTCAGCTCCACAAATTGCATCCTGTTAGTCAGGTAGCTATGGAACCACATTAATGTGCTGTTGTCAAATCCATAAAAGCGTAGCTTAGATAATAATAAATTTACGTTTATGGCATCGAATGCGCGGGAGTAGTCCAACAAAACGAGAATAGTACACATTCCCTTATCCTGGGCAGCCAGAATGTTATCTGTAACATCTAAAAGGGCTGTGGTAGTGCCTCGAAACCGTCTAAATCCGGACTGTAGTGGAGGCAAAATATTGTTCTTTTCTAAAAACTCGGTAAGCTGTTGGCTGACAACCTTCTCCAAGACCTTGGACAGGCAGGGCAAAATGCTTATCGGCCGCAAGTCCCGTAGGCTAGTAGGGTTCGGTATTTTAGGTATCGGTCTTACACTAGCTATCTTCCATATATCCGGTACTGTGGCAGTTATAATAGAACGATTAATTATGTCGGTTATAGTTTGTAGTGTGTGTTCTAACGTCATTTTAATCATCAATAAGTTAATTTTATCGAATCCCTCAGCGTTTGATTTGAGACCCTGTATAATACGAGAGACGACATCTTGGTCTACAGTTACCAAGCTAAATGTGGCGTCACAGAACCTATGATATTCATGAAAAGTAAGATAAGAAATGCTAGTGTTAGTGTTACCAGGCACAGTCAAGAAGAAAGAATTTATGTTTTCCGGGTCATTAAAATGCGGAGGAATATCAGACGCCTGTCTGGGTGGTAATATTGTATTTTTTAAGTTCCTCCATAAAATTTTTGGATTTCTGATTTGATTATTAATGTTATATTTATAATATGCAACTTTTTCATGAAATAACGCGGTAGTAACTGCAGACTTTAATTGCTTATAATAATTTTTACTGACTTCAGTCTTCAGTCGCCGAAATTTGGTTAACGCTTCATCTCTACGCCTCATCATTAGTCTAATAGTATCAGTTATCCATGGGTAAGACCGACCCCTGACAGTGTACACCCTAACTGGTGCGTGTATATCAAAAATCATAATTAGCCATTCATTCAATGCACTCACCATATCGTTCACATTTTCCAGACCAGATATAAGATCCCATCTTATTTTATCTAAATGACTACTCAAAGTTTCACTGCAAATGTTTGCAAATGAACGTTTCCTATATATTTGTGGTAGCAATTTGTACTTCCTGATATTTAGTTCGCAACTTATAAAAGAATGACTATTCACTAATTTAAATGGTTCGATCCTGACACATCTCGCGCTTAGGTCCGTGTATACTAAATCAATTACAGTCTCACTGTCCTCGGTAAAATGTGTAGGTGAGGACACAAGTTGAGCGAGACCTACGCAACCAAAAAAATCATTAAGCTTCTTCACTTTACTGTCATTACTATTTTGCATATTAACGTTAAAGTCTCCCAATAAAATGAAATGATCGCAGTGTCCCAGGGTACTTAACGTAAGACTAATGGCATCGATAAATAAGTCCAAATTAAGCCACGGAGGACGATAAGCCGTGCCAATAGCGATCTTCTTTCCGTGCAAAGTAAGAGTGAGCCACATCTGCTCCACGGAATCGAACCTGGGATCGCCAGTACCCGTCAACGTACGCGCGCTTATGCCGTGTTTTATATAAAATCCTACGCCACCGCCGCGACCGCCGCGAACAGTCGCTGGCCGCGGAGTGTGACGGAAGCGATAGCCTGGCAATATAGGCCCACGTGCCTCTTCTCCTCGTCTGAGCCATGTCTCATTTATGGCTAAAATGTCGACAGGGTCACGTTCAACCATTGCGACGAAGTCCTCGTGGTTCGTACCTAGGGAGCCCGCGTTCAGCAGTCCAACTGTAAAGTATTTATTAGTAGCTGCCATTATAACTCGGTATCTCTTTGCATCGCAGTATATGTAACATTAAAATAAAAGATATGTTACTGTATAGCATAAACAACTGTCCGTCGCTAGCATCGTCAATTGCAAAACTTATGGTATTTAGGAACCAACACATCGCATAAATGTACATAGCACTTAGTAATCTGTTTGTAATGTAACTTTGTGTTAAAAATATTAAGTGTACGGAGTAAATAAATGTATAATAAGTCGTAATATATAAATATGTTATATATAGAATATTAATAGTTTTGCTTAATGATACAGTATAAATTAAGTAACTATAACAGGAAATGTTTTTATGCATAATAATTGTATGATTGTAATTTTGGTGAAAAGAGAAAGTAATAGTTGCAGAAACATTGTTAGATAACACTTTAAATAATAATAATAATAACAAATTAAGTAAGCCCCATAGATAGAATATAATCGAACTTGTAATTAGCCAAAAAATTTGTTTATATCTTTATCAGTGAATATACGATACGTAGGCGCCCCGTCTTCCCTCTTAGCGAACACTTTTCCATCCCGCGACCAGACATATCTCCATTGCCGAGCGCGACCAGCCTCTAAGTGTAAATAATACACTTTTCAGTTCAGTTCTGAAAAGGATTTCGCTAGTTAAGTGTTACTTCTATACTACATAAAGTTATCGTTTTTCTTACCTAATAAATGAAGCTCCTCTTATTACCTAATAAATGAAGTAAAAGAGATATGACCGGATCGTTTCAAATGGTGGCGGTCCGTAGTCTCTACTTACCTCTTTAGAAAACAGGCGTGATTCTATGTATGAATATATATGTCTTACCTATTGGGGTGAGACAAAGAAATGTAAGGGACATTGGACAGAGTATTACTTAAATAATTTTTTGCACAGACTGTCTGCCATCTGACCTTGGTAACCCAAAAGAATAGCGATATCCCGTGGCTGTAGAACAGCTCCAATGTGTTTAAGGTGCTAATTCCCCGTAACGACTGTTAAAGATCTTTATAACATCCGGCACCGAATGCTTAACATGCTCTCCTAAGCATGAAACAAGCAAAAATTAACAATTTAAACGACGCTGAACCATTATATCGTTGACAGCAAAAACTGGCCACGAAAAGTAAACACCATTTTCTTTTACAAAAGGCACTTTATAAAACAGAGTCCGTTACCGTTAAAAAATAAAAATGAAATAATTTGTACCTGTCTTTGTGTAGATGTGGCAACTTTGTACAAGTAAATTATTTATACGAGGTAAGTGTTTTCGCTTATCTTATACTAATAGATAAAGCTGAAGAGTTTGTTTATTTTTTTGGTTGATCGCGCTAATCTCAGGAACTACTGGTCCGATTTGAAAAATTATTTCAGTGTTAGATAGCCCATTTATCAAGGAAGGCTATTGGCTATATAACATCATGCTGTGAGTGACGGGAGCAGAGCAGTAGCCTTAAATAACGCGGGTGTAACCGCTGGCATCCTCTAGTAACAAAGATAAACTGTTAAGTGATATTCGCAGTGTAGCATAATAAAAATTATTGTCACCAGCTCTGTATATAAATTGTCCCAATGATGGGTCGGACCTTGCACTATGATAAAGGTTTGGTTATAGGCTGCCTCCGTGGTCCAGCGCGCATGCGTCTGCTGATTGGCAGATCCTGAGTTCGATTTCCGGGTTAAGCAAAAGTGTTATTGAGTTGTGGGAGTTGGAGTCTGGTGAGATGCACGGTAAAGGCAATAGACTCGCCCTCTTTTTATATTACGTAGTTTGTATATTGTTTAGTCCCACGTAACAACATAATGGAATCAAAAAATCATAATATGACGAAAAGTGGGTTTGATGCTGCACATCTGCCTAGTCCTTCGGAGATTCAGGCGTGAATCTATAAAAAAAATGATGATGATGATGTCCGTCTCGACGTGTCCGTCGACGGCGAACCTAAACATGTTTTCTGACATGTGCCGGATGTGGCTAGCAAAGCCAAACTTTGTTAAAAAAACGCGGCCACAGATGGTACAGTAGAGCTGGCTATTGGAATTGTTTGTATAATTATAATTAGGCTTCGGCCGAGTCTTCCGTATTTGGCGTTTTGCATCAAGGTCTTCGAGACGCTTTTTCTCGTACGAGTCAGCGGCTTTCTTTATTGTTCGCCACCATTCAGGCCTTTGTAGACACAGTTCAACCCAGCTCTGTACAGGGATACTGTACTGATGTAAGTGCCTCTTAGGAACATCCTTGAAGCGGAGATATTGAATAAAGAAAATAAATAGCCAATAGTTTAACACACTGCACAAGTGCGTGCTAGCAAATTCCAGGGATGTCATTCAAGATCCTTATAGAGAACTATCAGGCATGCAGGCTTTCTCACCATGTTTCCCTTCGCTTTTCAGCAAGCGGTTATGCAATAAACTAAACCATTATTATTAAGATAATAAAACGCAGTTCAGGCAATGACATTTATTTTTAAGAGAGTTAAGTAACGGAGAATCAATGCCATATTAATATTACACTATATGAGAAAAGATGGATGGATTGTGTGAAGGATGACATGAATGAAAAGGGAGTGAATAATCAGATGACCGCTGATAGGAAAGAATGGAAGCGAAAGACATTCTGCGCCGACCCCAAGTAATATGGTAACAGGGCAGGCAAAAGAAAGATAAGTATTGTATCCACTTTCCGTGTGGTGACAAATTCCATTATGTGGATACTGTAGCAGAAAAAACTAAAGTAATTGAGAAGAGGCAGCAAATTCGACATCAAACTCAATACCAACTTAGGCCAGCGCGTAGTTTGCCAAGTCCTCCTATCAACAGCACTGTGAAACAAGTTAGGTAAGGCTTAAGTCCAGCAGTGGACTGCAAAGGATGTTAGAAAATTGTACATACTCATTTTTGCCATATTATAATATTTTTATTCATCTTTCGACGTTGATAGTGTTCTCCAACTTTTAATTTAATTTACGTAATATTTTCCTATAATCAAAAACTACTCATCTATCTTAATTCATTTCACGAAATCTTTAAAACAGTGACGCACAACTTTTATTCTAAATCAAAATATTCAGTAGCAAACAAATTAACCAAGTCTGCGTTTCGTAATTAATAATACGTCCGAGGGCTCTCTAATTATTTATTTATTTATTTATTTAAACTTTATGCACATAAATTGTACAGAGGCGGACTTAATGCCGTAGGCATTATCTGCCAGTCAACCTTTGGGTGATGCAGAGATACAAGTAATAGGTGCAATTCATAAATTTGCATTGAATCTTAGATAGAAACCTAATTAATACATAATTATATATATATATATATATATATATATATATATATATATATATATATATATATATATATATATACATTAATATAGTACTTACATACCTTATCTATATACATATATATTATACATATACCTATATAATACAAAATACTTTACATATATACAATATAACTATATACATACATAATAAATAGACGATAATCCTACGATGATTCAGTTTGTGCGTCTATGAAAGTCTGGCGAACTCTGGTTTTAAATGTGAAACGGCTAGTCGACATCCTGATATCGAGAGGGAGAGCATTCCAGAGAAGGATAGATTGAATGTTAAACGAAGAATGTACAAGGCTAGAAGTGTGAGAAGGACAAAGGAGAAGAAGGTTATTTGAGGAACGAAGATTTTTCTCATGTGTATTACAAAGAAATTGAAAGTGAGGAGTTAAATACGCAGGAGCATGTGGGGAGTGCAATAAAGAATAGAGAGTACACAAAGTACGTAAGCTACGCCGTTGACGAATGGGTAACCATCGTAACTTTAATCGGTGCTCTGTAATATGATCATATTTGCGGAGATTGAAAACGAATCTAATGCAATTATTGAGAAGGCGGTCGAGCTTGTTGAGCTGATCTGCATTAAGGTCGAGGTAGCACACATCACCATAGTCGATTATAGGAAATATTAAAGTCTGTACTAACGTTGTCTTAGTCTTGACCGGCAGAAAGTTCTTCAGCCGATAGAGCGACCGTAAGGCACCAGTTACTTTACGACTGACGTTCGCTACCTGGGTGCGCCAATCAAGGTTGCTGTCAATATATAAACCAAGATCCTTGACGCTAGAACTAAACGGGATAATTTGCCCATCAAACATGACGGCTGGTAGTGCCTGCAGGTCAAACCTGTTTAATATACGGGAACTGCCAACTAGAATCGCCTGACATTTATCAGGATTCACAGCCAATCCAAACCGTTTCGACCAATCCTTGATTGCATTAAGATCTTGGTTTATTGCTCCTATTGCAGAATGTAGATTTTCCGCCTTGGATTGTGTGTAAAGCTGCAGATCATCGGCATACAGATGGTACGCACAATTAAGTTCATGAGTAAGGAGATTAATAAATAATGAGAACAAAAGAGGAGAAAGTATTCCGCCTTGAGGAACACCAGAGTTCAAGTCACACCAGATTGATGAGGTTTCATCAATCCGTACTGACTGCTGGCGTCCTCGAAGATAAGATGAGAACCATTCCAGTGCCATCGGTGAGATCATGAGGTAGGAAAGAATTGAAAGAAGGAGGTCGTGATTGACGTTGTTGAAGGCGTTGGAGAAGTCCACCAAGATCAAAAGTGTAACCTTGGTTTCCTCAACCCCCGCCCTCACATCGCCAGTCACCTTGAGCAATGCGGAGAGAGTACTATGTCCAGGTCTGAATCCAGATTGAAGTGGAGAAAGGATATTGTTATGGTAAACGAACCCGGACAACTGTCTCTGAACGCACGACTCAAGTACCTTAGATAGAAAAGGAAGTATGGATATAGGTCGGAAATTTGTCAGCAGAGTGGGATTGGAAATTTTAGGTAAAGGACGCACATAGGCTTTACGCCATAGGTGGGGAAATTTACCTGTGTCAAGGGAAAAGTTCAGGATATGGGTAATTATAGGCAGGATTTGATCAAGGATAACCGTGATCATGCGACGACTAATGTCATCGCAACCCACGGCTTTGGACTTAATGGATAGGATAGATTTTTTGATCTCACCAGATGATAAAGGAGAAAAAGAGAAAGAGTTAATGTTCGGACGAGGTATACCGTCCAAGTAGGCCATGGTTTGACGCTTGGTTTGGTCGTCTAAAGTGAGAGTGGTAGAAAAATGACGATTAATGTCATCCAAACCAATAGTCACCGGTAGAATCACTTGGCCGTGAGGTTTACCTATGCCCAGTGATCTTAAAAACTGCCATACATTGGCAGGGGATGAATTAGTAATGTTTTCGTGAATATGTCGGCGTTTAGCGTTGCGTACCATCTGATTGCACCTGTTCCTTTCTATCTTGAAGAGAGACCAATTGTCTTCACACCGATCCTTTTTATACTTTCGAAAAGCTCGGTCTCTGCGTCGCATTGCCATCCGAATACCCTCTGTCATCCAAGGTGCAGGTGGACGCTTCAATTTGACCTTTCTAATAGGAGCATGCACATCGAATAACCTCTTAACCGTGTTGTTGAACAAGTCTACTTTGTCGTCGATAGTGATGGCCGATGTCAACGGTTTCCAGTCGATTTTTGCTGCATCCAACCTCAATTTTTCAACGTCCATGCGCCCAAAACAACGCAAGTACAGAACTTTAGGACATGGTTTAGGAGGCTTCAGGACATACGAGAGGAAGACAAGGTCATGACGGGAGAAGCCAGGAGCAGGATGTTGACCGTGAAAGTGGACTAAGGTAGGATTAGAAGTGAGGATTAAGTCTAACCAGGTGTCCTCCCCGTTAGAGTTGTGGTGAGTGGCATTGAGGGGCAAAACGTGGAGGCTGGCAGACTCGATGATGTGGGTGAGTTTGAGGGAGCGAGATGAAAGATGGGACAGAAGGTCAGTGTTGAAATCGCCCATGATGATATGATGTGCGTACTCAGAACCCAGCGATTCTAAAACCGATTCCAAATCAGTGAAGTAATTGACAGAAGGAGGACAGTATACTACTCCAAGAACCAATTTAGTTCCCCTGACCCAAACCTCTAGAAAAAGATACTCCGCAGAAGTAGAGTTTTGAGAGGAAGAAGTAAGAATTTTAAAGGATAGATTGCTACGGAGGTAAACAGCAACGCCTCCGCCTCGCCTGTCATTCCGGTCGTTCCGGATTAAGACAAAACCAGAAAGAGGGTATAAGGTAGAAAGGAGGTGAGGTTTGAGCCAGCTCTCAGAGATCAGGATGGCATGAACGTTGATGTCGGTAAATGTAGCTAAGAGTTCGTTATGATGACTTGGCACACTTTGTGCATTAATATGACACACATTTAATAAGCTATTAGCTTTCAGATTAAACTTCTCGTGTAGTATGTCACGTAGGGACTGGTTATCATTAAGTGAACAGAAGCTATCATCGGCAGATAAATCATCTGAATCATTCGCTGATAAAAAAGAATCATCATCGGAAATAGACATAATAATTTATATATATATATATATATATAATAATAATAATAGACTAACTTAAAAATAAATAAATATTAATAATAACATGCACGAAATTGACTATTAATTATGTGACCTCTGCACCACCCGCCAACTGAAGCAATTGACAATATACTTATCTTACAGCTATAATTACATTCTTTAAAATAAGACAAACCAAATAAAATACTATGATTAAAGTTAGCATGACAAACAATTTTTAAGAAAGGATTGTTTCTGAACGCATCCGAAAGAATTCAAATGTCATAACAATCATATGTCATGTCACTTTGACATTTAACATAATTAAACAGTAAACACCTACAAAAAAGTTTATAATTGCACTGATTTAAATACTTGTAATTAGGAAAAGTGGGTTATTAAGTACGAAGTAAATATAACATGACATGCTAGTGGCTCAAGACAAAATAGAATTTGTCAATACAAGTATTCTGTTTACATACACGTTATCAAACAAAATGAAACAATAGAAAGTTCATTATGCGGATGCGTAGAACAAAAAGAGACATTACTGGTTATACCAAGTTCAGCTAGAGATACCTGAAGAAACTTTGGGATACTTTTTGAGTAACGGCTCCAACTCGTCCAGTGAAGTAACTTTGAGACGACTTCCATCAGGGCACTTGATATTTACAATGCCGTCTTGAGTCCAGCAACCCCGCATCCCAAAATGTTGCCTCGCCTTACTGAAAGTTGCCTGCCGCGCCTTGGTCAAGAACTCCCTGACGGATATTGACGACCCTTTTAGCTTGGTCTTCCCTCTCCAGACAGCAGCCTTCACCTCCATGCTCGCAAACTTTACCACAATGGGACGATGATGCTCTTTACCATTGCTCCCAAGACGATGGCATGTCTTTATGGAACTTTCAGAGACATCCTTCATCGCCAATCTTGTATGAAGAACATCTAGAACAATGGCCACACAGTTTTCCTTACTGTGTTCAGGAATACCTGAGAATATTAGGCTTTTCTTTCGTTGTCTCATGTCAATGTTGTCAACAGCCTGAGCGCATGCAGCAATTTGCTTCCTGAGCAGCCCGAACATAGAAAAAGTTAGTTCCCGAAATGTACGGAACTCTTCTGCTACTTTGGCTACAGTATCTTTGGCAGCCGTTCCACTTTGTAACTGGGCCTGAAGCTGGTCCATTTTTTTGGTCACACTTTCTTCAAGACTCTTCTGCGCCAGTACAATATCAGCGTATTGTGACATATCTCCAGAGTATCTTGTTGTATCTTAGTGATAGTGATGATAGATATGGTGAAACTGATCAGTTGGCAGGTGGTGTTTGTGCAATGTTCTTAAGTGTCACATACAGAACTAATAACACTAGGACATATAACTGTAAGTATTTTAGTTATAATTAGCACAAAAACAGTACTTTATATGTGGTAAATCTAATTTAAAATATATTTCAAATTTTGAATGTGTGGTTACTTTATTTGCACCTACCGCCAAAAACACAATTTTTCGTACAGTCGCTAGCTTTTTCAATTAGCTAGGTTTCAGTCAGAATGATTTATTTTAATTAGTAACCTGATATCCATTTGCGGTTGAAATATCTTTAGAAGTTGAAGGGATAAGAAGGGATAGGTTGTTGTGATAGAAATAAGTGATTGTTTTGAATGTTTTGGGAATATTTTGTTCTTTCTTTGTGTGTTTGCGTGGGTTACGGGTTTTGTCAGAAATTATATTTTACTAGTTTATGCCTGTGACTCCAACGCAACGGCTCGTGCAACTTAAAGTGTCGTTTTTCCGCTCGTGTGACTAAAAGAGCGAAGGATAAGATCAACATAAATGATTTTTTTTTTAGCGAGATATCTTGCCAAAGAAATATAACCTAAGGCATAGAAGTAACACTAAATAACAACAGCGGTTGCTATGATTGATATCTTCTTTCTAATGGCACATGCAGTATGATAGAAAGAGCTGTCGATAGGTTTAGCAGCACGCTCTTATAGCAGCATCGTGGTAGGCAAACAGTAGACAAAACATAGAGTTATTAAACCGAGTGTTGTTCGTAACAGTGATGATTTATCGATAAATATTTTTGGTCAAATGTCTAACTTCAGTATGTGTCGATATATTTAAGCCGTAGAAGTAAACAACTAAAATATTGAAATTGTAGTTTTTGCTGTAGACGCCGGACAGTGCTTTGCAAAGACTTGCCAGACAGACAGTACTAAAAAAATCACGTGTTTAATTGTTCGTTTTAGCCATTAAATCTATTGACAAAAAGTATTCATAAACTAATGAACTATGCGTTGCGATGCGATGCTAAGAAACTGTCACTTAGATTATGTATTGTACGAATTATACCAGATTGGCTAATGCGGCTGGCTTTGGCAATTTGTTTGCGTCGCATCATATCACTTTGCTTGCTATCGCTAACGTTGGACACTGCTCGATTTTTTTAGAGTTGTAGGTAATCCGACTGCCACGCCGAAGCTTGCGGGTTTGATTCCCGCTCAAGTCAAACATTTGTGTGCATGAATATGGATGTTTGTCTTGGTCTGGATGGTACTATGTATAATATGTAATATATTTACAGAAAAGTATATATGCATGTTTATCGGTTATCTAGTACCCGTAGTACAAGATATGCTTAGTTTGGGACCAGATAATGTTGTGTGAATGTGAAAGAATATTATATTTTATGGTAGAATATTATGTAGCGGACTACAAGGCAAGACGTCTTTGATCAGTCAGGATATCACTAATATGATAAATAATATAGAAGTAGGTAGATTAATTAAAATCGTTGAAATTATTATATTTTATTAATATGTTCAAACTAAAATTACACACTTTTTGTTTAGCTTTGGATAAATAATTCTACCGGGTGTGCAATGTCCGGGCATAAATGTAATGTAGGCACAGCTTTCGGTTTTAAATGACGCCAGGTGCTTTCTGTCTTTAAAAAACAGTCTTTCTCAAAATGACGTGAACAAATACGATGGTACTTCTGCTAAATCAAACTAGACCGTCCGACGGCATATGTCCAAAGTTTTCTTGTGACGTCATTAATAGGCAACCTGTAATAAAAAACACCATCTTAATAATAAAACATGCTACTCACATCCCTAATCCATCTACTATTTTATAGATGCAAAAATGTAAGCCTACACACACGTGCGTACACTGGAACACTTGGCTTTAGGTTAATAGACGCTACTTTTAAGGTAGGTATCTAAGTAAATTATGTACATTAAACTGCGCTTACTATCAAACGCGCGATAGAAAATTAGACCGCTGGACGTCTTTGTTTATTGCCAACTTAGCAACCGCGGCTACCCGCTGTCGCTTCCAGCTACAGTTTTACATTCATGTCCGATAGTTAGTTTCCGTATTTATCCCTCATTCAAAAAACATCGATATCTCCTTTCACTGTCAAATCCCATCACTAAGGCTATTAAATCAATAAATGTACAAAATAACAATTTGTGGGTTAAATTCATAACACATATGTATGCAAGCTGTTCCTTTGATTTGCAATACAATGATATTGTGTAAACTTAACACTCATTATAGCATTAATACGAGAAAAGTAAATAAATTTGTTGGAAAATTCCGACTCACTAGAAGATAAAGTTTCTCCTGTTATTTCCGTTCCGAGAATAGCGGAATCCACATCCCGATATCACATCCACGATGTGTATTAATTAATGAGTACACTATGTAATTATTATAAGCTTACTTACTATTTAAATGTAAAAAATTTATTAAAAATGAAAACACAACCGTCCAACAAATTTTACACTGATGACAGATCACAGCACGGCTATTTAGAGAATGTAGTCAAAGATATGAGTATGTAAAGAGTCTGTGCCTCTTTAAATGAGACGCGTAATTTGACGTTATGATTAACCAACTAAGACCAACTGACATTACATGTTGCACGTTCGGTATAAGGAAATTTATAGGGCATGTTCTCTCTAGTCTAAACCATCCAATCTCTTTGTATCTTGCAGTGGCAGAACGGTTAACGCAGGGGATTTGTCGACTCAGACTGCTTAGAGGTATTAAGAGCAAAGGATACAAAGAATACACAGACTCGAAACAGCAATTTGTGCAACACATAAAGCGTTGTCCCGTGCGAGAATCGAACTTACAGCTATCATCGTAAATAACAACCCAACCATGAAACGAATAAGTGATACCAGAGACGAGTAAGAATATAGACTAACAAAGTCGAACAAAAAAATGTGACTCGATAATTCGTTAACATAAATGACGAAAGATGTCGCTACGCGTATCGAATCGAAAAATAATTAGGGCCAGATGACGCGTGACGTCACTTGTACCCCCGCTTAATGGTACATAACATCACTAGATGGCGTTATATTCAATTTACTTGTCTTAAATTTATTAACGTGGACGAAAAACGACAACGTAGGTAATGGTAGCAAGGTAGCCCTTGTGCAAGGTCATTCGAGAGTTGAGGCCCTCAAGGGTGCTCAACCTACCTACTACGGTACTATCAATAATGCTACCGTTCAACAGTAGGTACTTTAAGGTCTAAATTTGCAATGAAATGTTGCACTATATTTTGCTTCTCTTATCTGTGTTTGCTGGTCTGATAACAAAGCTGGCAGATGGCCTTGTAAGCCCACCGAGTTTGGGCTTGATTGATTTGTCTTTAGGAGCACTTTACACCTAGATGATATCCAAGGTTTGATGATGAAGCTGGGAGGTGGCCACGGCATCTCTGTACTTAATAAAACGACATAACCCGACCGAGTTTGGGCTTGATTGATTTGTCTTGAGGAGCACTTTACACCTAGATGATATCCAGGGTCTGATGATGAAGCTGGGAGGTGGCCACGGCATCTCTGTAATAAAACGACATAACCCGACCGAGTTAGGGCTTGATTGATTTGTCTTGAGGAGCACTTTACACCTAGATGATATCCAGGGTCTGATGATGAAGCTGGGAGGTGGCCACGGCATCTCTGTAATAAAACGACATAACCCGACCGAGTTAGGGCTTGATTGATTTGTCTTGAGGAGCACTTTACACCTAGATGATATCCAGGGTCTGACAATGAAGCTGGAAGGTGGCCACAGCATCTCTGTTATAAAACAACATACTTAACCCCACCAAGTTTGGGGTAGATTAATTTGTCTTGGGGAGCTCTTTAGGTACACCTAGATTATATTCGGGGTCTGATGATGAAGCTGGAGGTGGCTACGGCATCTTTGTAATGAAACGATGTAACCCTACCGAGTTTACCCTAGACGGCCGGTTGGCGTAGCGGGAGTGTAAGCGACTGCTACGTCAAAGGTCGCGGGTTCGATTCTCGTTCAAGTCAAACATTTGTGTGCATGAATATGGATATTTGTCTTGATCTGGGTGTTTCTATGTATAACATATATGTATTTACAAAAAAAAGGTATAACTATAGGTATGAGTGTATGTTTATCCATTATCTAGTACCCATAGTAGGGTCATTTCGCCTGTTCGCATCTATTTAGTGCAGTTGGCAAAGGACAATGGGCGGTTTTGGGCGGTCGGCGGCCATCAATGAATTTAATATCAAATGAAAGTACTAATAATTAGGAACATCTTTTACTATGGGCGTTACGCTGTATTCCATTTAGGAAAAGAAATATTTGAATGTCAATATAACCTAATTGTATAGATAAAAGTTTTGTGACACGGTAGGAGCGTCAAAATCATAGACGTTTGGCACATTTTATTTAATTTTACAAAATATACACGTATGATATGAAAATAAATAGGGTAATTCTTTAGTTCATTAGGTTTCCTACAATATTATTAAATAAAATATGACAGCTTACGATCAAAATATTGCAAACAGTGAGACGAAAGATTATTTTCTGCCCCGTTTTTGTGATTTTTTTACCGTGATTCTATTTTACATACATGAAAAATTCTTTCAAAAGTCTTTTGTTCAGACCTTTGACTTTAAGCTCTATTTTTTGCTAGTTTGTAATATGTACCGTTATGGCTAGTTGCGCGACGAAAAATTAGGTGTTTCACGGCTTCTGAGGTATAACAGCGCCTTAAGTCTAATAGGATAAGTAACAGCTAAATATATTTTCATCATCATTATCATCATTAGCCCTTTATGCTGTCCCACTGCTGGCCAAGTGCGGGTTGGCAGACTTCACATGTATTTCGAGAAAATTATGGAGAACTCTCAGACATGCAGGTTTCCTGACGATGTGTTCCTTCACCGATTAGCAAGCGATAATTAACAATTTACACCTAGATGATATCCAGGGTCTGACAATGAAGCTGGAAGGTGGCCACAGCATCTCTGTTATAAAACAACATACTTAACCCCACCAAGTTTGGGGTAGATTAATTTGTCTTGGGGAGCTCTTTAGGTACACCTAGATTATATTCGGGGTCTGATGATGAAGCTGGAGGTGGCTACGGCATCTTTGTAATGAAACGATGTAACCCTACCGAGTTTACCCTAGACGGCCGGTTGGCGTAGCGGGAGTGTAAGCGACTGCTACGTCAAAGGTCGCGGGTTCGATTCTCGTTCAAGTCAAACATTTGTGTGCATGAATATGGATATTTGTCTTGATCTGGGTGTTTCTATGTATAACATATATGTATTTACAAAAAAAAGGTATAACTATAGGTATGAGTGTATGTTTATCCATTATCTAGTACCCATAGTAGGGTCATTTCGCCTGTTCGCATCTATTTAGTGCAGTTGGCAAAGGACAATGGGCGGTTTTGGGCGGTCGGCGGCCATCAATGAATTTAATATCAAATGAAAGTACTAATAATTAGGAACATCTTTTACTATGGGCGTTACGCTGTATTCCATTTAGGAAAAGAAATATTTGAATGTCAATATAACCTAATTGTATAGATAAAAGTTTTGTGACACGGTAACACATCATCAATATACCTAATTATATAATAAAGTATCGCACGTGATCTTTCGTGTGAAGATAGCTCGGAGTTATAAGGCTGAGCACCTAGTACAGGGCGTGTAAAATATTGAAGTGTACCGAGAGCAACAAATAGGACGTCTTTGCGAATATATTGAAGAGGAAGAAGTTTGGTTGTTACCCGTTCGAATACAGTCAAGGCACGTAAGACCTAGGACTTATTTATCATCGTCCTAGCGTTATCCCGGTTGCATCCGAGACTTACGCCTTGAAGCTCGACGTCCGCTTACTAGTCCAAACAGACATGACAGAATATCGGCTTTTCCATAGAGCGATCACTTCCGTCTGACGTCCGTAACCCAAAGGTATAGCGATATTTCCATAGCTTAGACCACTATCAGTTTATTTGAGGCAACCGTATCGACTTTCAAAGATCTTCATTAAAGCCAAGACCGACTGTATATTCTGCTCTCCGAGGCATGGGGCAAGCGATAATTAACTATTTAATACGTAAGTAAGATCTGGGACTTATTATTCATAGATTATTCCGAGTTATAGGCGCAAGGTCAAATGCTGCGCACATATTATGTGCGTAGCCATACTACGCACTTATACTTATATGGCTGGGTAAGAAATCAACCCGAAGAGTTGCGATTAGCAGCAGCAGAATTAAGTGGGATTATAGAGGATGTGTTAGAACTTCTTGTTTAGTTCATAGAGTACACCATAATAATGTTAGCAGTCAAGTTACTGTCGTGTCACCTTTGTGTGGCTGTCGTTCTGTATGTCAAGACGTGATTTACTATTTCTGCTTTTACTATATAATATATATATTTACATCCTCAAGAGACTATTTTATTCCACTGCAGTATAAACAGGATGAATGAGAGGAACTAGGCTACACAAGGCTTAAAATCATACTTAATTCTTTTTTTTAACCATTATGTTCTTTCATACCTTTATCTACATACAATAATTAATTATGCATTATAATAGCTTATTATTTATTGATGATATTATGTTAGTTATATATAACCAAATAAAGATTTTATGTTTGTAACAAATTGTATGGTAACTGTATTATATATGTAGGTATATTATTTAACATTAGTTACATCTAAATAGTAAAATGCACCTACCACTTTCATCTCTGCACCACCTTAAGGTTGACAGGTAGAGAATGCCATATGGCATTATGTCCACCGATGTACACTATGTTTGTGCATAAATGATTAAATAAAATAAATAAATAACAACAATCTAAATAAGTTGTTTCACTTTCTTTAACACTTTCGTTAGCCAGAGTAGTAAGTAAAACGATTAAAGTTTCAAAAATAAAAACGTCTTTTATCTGTTTTAGAAGTACACCACAGTGATAACACTTGTCCACAGTAATGGGAGGACTAAAACACACTTATTAATAACAAAATTATTCGTGGCCGCGGACCGCCTAGGCTCCATACAAAAATGCCCATTGTCATTTGTAGGAGAAAATAAAAATGTAAAAAATTTGTTCTAGCAAATTGATTCAATGAAAAATTTATGTAATGCGTTCATTATATAGTCTATTTTAATATTAGCTTTCACTTTTCTTCGAAACTTTTTGCGTTTTTTTAAATAAACAAACTTCAAAATTTGGCATTTTCCCTCCCCCTCTGCCGGCTAAACTATTAATTTGGAAGAGGTGAAAAAAATCACAAATGTAGTAGGTACATATAACGAATTTAAAAGGAAAACTATTACGGCTAAGTAGACATCACTAGTTTATGAGTAATTGTCGGTTAACTTATAAATACCAATTTCTGTGAGTTTACATTGGGAGCGCTGGCTTAATCTTAAAGATACCCATTTTTAGCCCCATGTGAAACAGAAGTTAGTTATTATCAATAATGGCCATTATGGGCAACTACGGAACCCTACATTGCGCGTGGCCCTACACGCACTTAGCCGGTTTTTTTTATTTATATCCCGCGCATCTGCACTCTTTTGTTTGTTCAACCGAGATTAATTATTTTTTTTAAACAGGATTAGTTGGGCGCACGGAACTTTAGTCTATTTGTGCGTGTCTCTTATACGTTGAGGTATTGGCGGTACTGACTTTTCATTTTATTAGTGTGTTATTATACTTATTTTCGAGCATTTTTAAAGGGAGGTCCCTTAATGGACGCGAATTGGGCGATGGACGCGAACAGGCGAAATGACCCTACAAGCTCAAAGCTCTGCTTAGTTACTCAAAGACTATTAAGCATACTTTTATTCAATTGTTTTATTTTATTTTGTGTTCTGCTATTTTGTTAACTGTAAAATAACTAGGTACATTTAAAATAGTTATACTACATACATTATTATTGTCAGTGCTATGAATACCGTAATTGTCATATTATATCAGATACAATGCCTTTTAAGTGTTTACCTTAACTGTATAAATATATATGCTGTGGTTGTGCTAATAAATAAATAAATAAATTAATTAATTTGGGACTAGATGGTGTTGTGTGAATGTGGTAGAATATTATATTATATAATTATAGTTTGGGCTCGATTGATTTTTCTTGAGGAACACTTTACACCTAGGTGATAATAATTATGATACTACGATACTACCTATAGTGGTACCGGGTTCGATTCTAGGTTTAATTGCTTTTTACATTTTCTCATACAAAGTAGTTAATAAATAATATGGTCTCACTCATGGTTTGAGTTCGTGCGTGCGACCTTGAGGCATACATAGAACTAGTTCGTAGATGGTTGTTTACGAATTGTTACTAAATAAGTGTATCTACCTATAAAACCCGTAACGTACCCATCCCATCTAAATAGGTAATTTTATTTTGGTTTAAGCGTCATCTAGTGAAAATTCAATGTAAACCGTTGTACATTACCTTTCGTGTTTTTACTACGCCATCTATTAGTACACATTCAAAAGTGATAAAATATGCACGTAAAATGAAATAGATAAATTAGCTTATTATGAGCAATATTACCAATTCTAAAAAATACTTAAACGATTTCAATGGCTATTAATGAAAAAATAATGATATTTTTATGACTTGTCTGGCTGTAATTAACGTCGCGTGCTATTTGATCAGCGCCCTCTGGATATAGCTCGCGATTTGAGCTTTTTCCGAGGCACATTTTTTTGTTCGACTTTGTCAGTCTATATTCTAACTCGTCTCTGGTGATACGTAGAAAATTTATCATTATGATAAGTAACTATACGGTGCAGATATCGGCTAATAGCAAACACGACCAATGGCCAATCTGCTAAGACAAGCTGTCTGACGGCCCGGTCACGGCCTACAGCGGCGGGCGGCAGTGGCAAGCGTTTTCGATGTACATGGCGCGTTTACTGTGACGCGACGCGCGGCCACCTCAGAGTAAACGCGCCATGTACATCGCCCCTGCCGCGCCGCTCGCCGCTTAAACCGATCTTGTGACTAGGCCGTAAAAATCGCAACTACAATACATTTGCGAACAACGGACACAAAGTACACCCAGACTTGAAACAACAATTTACGGTAACACAAAGTGTTGGCCCTAGTGGGTATCGAACCCACAACACTCGGCGCAGTGTCAAGCGGCGAGGCTGCTGCTTAAACCACAACAACCGTGCAGTCATTATAAAATACACTTCTCAGAAAATATATCGCCTGCTACAACCACTCTCACTCACATCAGGCACTTAAGACCCAAAAATATTTTTCATACCCCATATAATAATATAAGTATAATTATTCGTCCCATATTAACATTCCGTCCCAAGCAGAGGTCGTGGAATTTTTCAAATAAATCGTGTCACTAAATTTTGCCGTCCCATCTGGGCAAAGATCATCGTTCATAAGTTTTGGCCGCTAGATGTCAGGGCGGACGTGACGTCGTTAAGGGCGACGTGCACACTAACTAAGTAAGGGTATGGACACATTGGAGGGTAGGTTAGAATTTTAAATAAGTCTGGTGTAAAACGTGTTTCGATTCGTTGGGTAAGAGCTTCTGCGTACAAAAAATTATGTATGATAGAGGTTGGCGGTTTAGATGGCACAATGGTTAAAACGAATGCCTTGCTGCTATGTTGTAATAAGGGTTCAATCTGCTCATAGAGTGTGTTCTGTTCAATCATATCTCTTCTCAAAACAGTATTACTGTTTTTTACTTTTATGTTTAACATGACAAAAATATTTTGATAATATTGGGTTCCGTTTCGACTGTAAATAAAAATATGACTTAAAAGTAAATCCAACAATTATTTGTAATGTTAAGTAGCGTGTAAGTATGGTAGCGCAGGAGACTTAACAGCACATCAACTCAATGAACACAAAGTATCCGAAGAAGCCTATCCTTAAAATAACGAGTTGTGGCTCACACAAACCAGCGCGTAATTAAGCGACTAATAAACCAGTACGCCATACATACAATCTTAATCATTATAGATTCACCACATATTATCCGTGCAACCTATTTTAAAAACCTAAGATTCGTTCCATAAAGTCTATTTTAAAACTTCTCTCCGTAAACACAGCCTTTGATTACATACTCAGTACGTTGTATGATAATGAAATTTAGAACAAATATCATCTGATATGGACAGTTTCAGTTTAATAGGTATTGGATTATTAGACTGTGGTATTACCATCAGTAATTCACAAATATTACGGTTAGGGTACAGAAGTTTAGAGTTTAGTCGTTTGAGAGCGTAAAATAATTTTATAGCTTGGTATTTTAACTAATATTAAGCATATCTTTTGTAAAATAGCTTGTTTCGAATTGACTTTATAAAAGAGGAGTTTCTCAATTCAATTGTATTATTAGCGGCGATAGCTCAGTGGTGTACGTAACGGACTGCTGGGACGATGTTCTCGGGTTCGATCCCCAGTTATCCCGGGCACACACCTCTGATTTTTCGAAGTAATGTATGTATTAAAAAGGTTAATTATCGCTCGCTTAACAATGTGCTCGGTAGATGGCAATAGGCTCGCTCCCCATTATAGTGGGACCGAAACATAACTGGCGAGGTGTCGGTGTATTATACACTACCCGAAGGGGTAGCTTTGGGGATAAAAGCGTGAAGTTATGTTATTTTAAGCATATCTTTTGTTAAGATAGCTTGTTTTTACTTATTTGCGTTGAAAAAGAGGAGATTTTCAGTTCAATTGCATTATTTACACGAGACACCACTTGCGTGATTCATAAATATAATTATGTCGTTTCTTGTCTGGGTGTTCATTGTGACCGTTAGTCGCATGTTTTTTAATTCCTCCGCGACACAGGTTTTTGTCACAGCACGGGAGAGGTCTATTAAAAAATAAAAAGTTATGTTTGTAAACTCTCACATTTTTTACATAGCAACAAAGCTCATATATAAGCTCTTATATCTTCAATAGCATTGTGTGAGTAAATAAAGGATTTGGCATACTATACATTGGTGACTGGACGTTTTAATTCTAGGTTTAGATGTTGGGTTTTTCATTTGCTCTCAAGGTTACTATACATACATACATAGACTCACCGCTTGTTTTCCGGAGGGGTAGGCAAATACTACGGAACGCCATTTGCAACGATCCTGACATATCTCTCTTGTTTCATTCACTCTCATCAAGTTTGTCATGCATGCTCTTCTGTTTAAGGTACTTCTGACGTGTCCTTTTTTTAAGATGTCTCCGATCTGGTCAGAGTACGTACGCATAGGTCTTCCCCTTCGTCCTGTCCCATTAACACTTGCCTAATAAATTTACTATACAGGAACATACATACCAAACAGCTTCATGCGCTTAATAGTTGCCTTTGTCTGTTAGTCAGTCAGTAACGCAAGAATTTAATATAAACAGGTGTTTGCTTTGGTTTTGTTTTTTCGTGTGAGTGTGGCCAACTCTGGTATCGGAGTTTCAGACAGCCCGAAGGCCTCCAACATGGCCTGACGATCCTCATCCTTAGAAAAGAATCGGGGCCGACAGCTTTTCGTGCCCTCCGAAGCACGGTAGTGCTTAGATATAAATGCCATACACGGTCACCCATCCAAGTGGTGACCTGTGCAAGCGTTGCTTAACTTTGCCGATCTGTTACGAACGGCAAGCCAAGTCTCGCTATGAGATTATATATTATACAGATTATTATTTGTAATAGCTAAACAAATATACAATCACTGTTTACTTCCACTGAGTATGTCTAGACATCATTCATTAGTTTTACGTAAACGTCTCATGTTACAGGACAGCTCAATGACACAGGTGATCTGTTCGACCTAATAAAGCTCAACTAAATATTATTCTAAGTTTATATCCTAGCTAAGTTAATAAAAGCTTTATATACAGACCAATATTAAATTATTATTTGTTTTTTTTTTGGCAAAGTGTTATTGGGTTTTTCCGTTACGAAATTCTCAGTAGCAGCACAGAGTCTGGTAATGTGCCCGATACGGCAATAGGCGCGCCCCCTATTACGTGGGACTAAAATAAATCTGGCGAAAAGTGGGTGTAGCAACCTACCTCTTTGGGTATATAGGCGTGAGACTATGTATGTAGATAGATAGATAGAATATTCTTTATTGTACACCATAAAACATTTTATGACATTGTTATTACAAAATTTACAAATTGTACAAAAGGCGGCCTTATCGCTAAGAGCAATCTCTTCCAGGCAACCTATTGTAGACAGGAACGATGTAAGTATTAAAGTTGTGTGTGGTGCAATTAAAAACATCCAGAATAAACAATATAATAAACTTATAAATAATGTATGTCATCATCAACATCCTCTAAGCGTTATCCCCGTTTCAATCTGGGGTCTGCTTACTAGTCTAACCGGATTTGGCTTAATATAAGCTTTTCCACGGAGCGACTGCCTGTCTGACCTCCAGAACCCGAAGGGATAGCGATATTCCATGGTTTAGATCAGTTTATTTTAGAAGGTACTGACGCCCTGTAACGATTGTCAAAGATCTTCATGACAACTGGGACCGAGGGCTTAACGTGCTCTCCGAGCCACGGGACAAGCGATAATTAACAATTCAAAACGCACATAACTCCGAAAAGTCATTGGTGCACCCCGTGGATTCGAACCCGATACCCTCTGCATGGCAGTCTGTTTTTATCTCCACTAGGCTCTCGCTGCCTAGACTATGTATGTACATATGTATGTATATTAAATTATTATAAAGAATCTGTTTCTGTGATTTCTCCTTGTGTATTTTATATGTCTCCCGTCACGCTCATATTCCTGAAGAGATAGGCAGATACGTAATATTACACCCACATATCGCCATGTCATAAATTTTTAGTCCCACGCAATAGAGAGTGAGCCTATTGCCGTTACCGTGCACATTGCCAGATTGCTACTGAGAATGGGCAAACTCAGTAATACTTTGCCTGACCTGAGAATCGAACCCGAGACCGCCCGATCAGCAGACGCTGACGTTATCCACTGGACCACGGAGGCAGTTTACCATCTGGTTGAAAGAATGAACAAAGCTACTAAAGATACATATTTGGCAAAAACTCCATACAAGAAATGTCTAATATGTTTCTCTAGTATGTAAATATTGGAACCGGCCGATAGTCGTTACTATCTTAGACATAGACTTTATAGTCGGTCTTGGCTTTAAAGCTTCTGGTGTTTAAGCATAAAAATAATAGTATTAACACCATATGATAATAGGTAATCAACTTAGCCTTGTGAATAATTTGTCCCAAGATAAACCAGCTTCTTTACAGATTATTAATGATTAAAGAAGTAATCAAATTATATCATTGCGTAGGTGTCAATACCTGGGTAAATGTAACTTGTGTTATTCTGATCTAAAAGCTTTGTTATTGCATAGTTCCATCAAAAGCCGTTCAGTAGCTTTAGCTTCAAAAATGCTCACAAACTTTCGCGTTTATTACACTCAAAATTAAAACCTCATTATTAGACCTCATCTCTCTATAAACACAAGTGTGTTAGCTGATATACGTCCAGTCTAGACAATATTATCGTATTACCGTATTGACCTTGTTTACCCTCAGAAATAAAATTTGCTACCAACTTGTTTATGAAAATATTGTGTGCAGATTTTTATTTCAGAACTAGGTACGAGCTACGATGTAAGTGGTCATAGATGTGCTACGTCGGCGTCGTAGCTGTTGTGTTTTGTGTGTTGAAATTGTTTTCTTTCAAATCGTTTCATCTTTACGAATTTTTATCTGTCCCTTTGTATTATTATTAATAGTAAAACTTTGCTTTAACCGCATATCATCACCGTCCTAGCGTTATCCCAGTTACAGCTTAACCGGATTTGACTCAATATTAGCTTTTCCACAATGGGAATGCTGGACTTATCTCCGCAATCCAAAGGGATAGCAATATCCATCTTTTGGTTTTACTATATCTACACACATTTAGCCTAAATAAAAACCATCAAAATTGGCACACTTCTTTAAAATATATGATTCAATATTTGACTTGAAGGCTGTTTATTTACAAGCACAAATTTTACTCCGTCACCTTCTATAACACACATTAACAAATAAACAAAACATTACTCCTCACAATGATTGTCTCTTAAAAATATATTTGGCCGTAATGGGTCGCAGAGTAACGGTCCAATTAACCCCCCTAAATGTTAAGCACCATAAAATAATTAACATCTTCGAAGGTAAGCTTGTAAACAGACTTTTGATAGACGATCGCTTTGCGCTGTTCGTTTTGGTAGACATAACATTATTTTATGTCTTGTTCATGATGTTTATGGGAATGGCTGCGTAGATTTTGTTTGGGAAGAAGAGGGGAGTTGAATGGATGACCAATGTATGCAATCTGTATTATGAGTTTTTAAAATTATGTATATCTTGCAGACAAATTGTATAATTTGGCATTATACAAACGGCGTCGACTGTTTACAAATTTTCGTAGATTAATTAATTTTCTGCAAGAAATTGTAAAAAATTAAAAGGTTATATTGGGTTTTCTTTCAAGTTACACACAAAAATAGGAGCTCTTCGAAGCAGGGTTTCGTCAACTTAGCTTATTATACAAAATTAAATGACTTATCAATATTTCTTAATTCTAACGAATGCAGTATGTTTCTAAAATGCCTCATCATTTAAATTGCCTACGATGTTTACAACTTAACAGTCTGGGTGAGCAATGATAAGAAAAACTATGTTTATTTTTTGAACATTCAAATCAGAAGTCAAAATTCAAGACGAAATATATTTACTTAAGTCGCTTAAGTAAGTTCTTACGCAGGCTTTCTTTGTACTGAACCGACAGCCCTTACATAACTTGTCCTTGACCGACTCCTCGCGTGCTAGCACTAGTTTCAATCATTCTCTCTCATGCTCCTGATACACCTGCGTCTTAACGCGTCAATTAGCGCGTTAATTGAGGCGCTACGTAGATGAGGCCAACGTTTTAACGCGTTAAAATACTAATTTCTAATGCAAATTTTTTAACGCGTTAGTTAACGCGTTATTGGCCATTGGCATTTACGTTAACGCTAACGCAGGTGTAGCAGTAGCATTAGAAATAGAATAGTAAAGTATTTGGCATTAAAAATACAGATCCAACGATCCACTATTATAGACTCGTACGTATAGTATCTTCTTGGGTTTACGCGAATGTTACACATTGAAATTAAACTACAGTTTACGGATTTTATCGCGTTGTATTGGTTTCACTAAGTTATTACATTTGAAACTAAAGATCTAGAAACTATATTTTTAATTTATTACTAGCCAACGTTTCGAATTCTTTACAGAATTCATGTTCACGGCAGACTGAGGTGATATTTGTCTTTTTCTTGAATGTATAAGTTATCTCAAAGTACCCGAACATTTTTCAACTACTGGTGTTACTATTTACGCAGAATGAGCTCACAGTGTCCTTAGGTCTTCTGGTGACTTTGTCCTTCTTGGGTTTCATTAGCCTTATGACAGGGTCCCAAGCTGGAGGAACATTCCAACCATCTTCCCTATTGAAATTAGGGTGTTTTTTAATTTCAATAGCCTCTCGTATCATCCTTGGAAGAAAACGATGTTCTTTTGCGAGTATCTGTGGTTCATCAAATCGCAGGTAGTGGTTGGGTCCTTGTTCCACATGTTCACACACAGCAGACTTTGTTGAGCGTTTATGTTTTATGTCAGCTATATGTTCTTTGAGTCGAATGCCTATGCTTCTCTTGGTTTGTCCAATGTATGAGAGCCCACATTCACAGTCAATTTTGTAGACACCGGCCTCTTGCAAGGGTAACTGACACTTGACAGATGGTAATAATTGACTGATCTTCGTTGGCGGCTTGTAGTAAGTTTTGATAGAAGCTCGCTTCAAGATGTAGCCAATTTTGTCGGTCACGCCCTTGATGTATGGGAGGACAGCAGGTTGTCTTTCTACTGTGGCTGGTTTTTCTTTCTTCTGGGATCTGTGACAGTGGCGCGGCGGTCGGAGCTTGTTGTCTTGCAGAACTTGCCTGACATGTTGAGCTCAGCGTCCAGGTGTTTCTTGTCACAGATCCCGCGGGCTCTCTGAAACAGAGACATTCCTACAGTAGCTAACTGTTTAGGATGGTGGTGAGATTCACCGTTTAAGTACCTATTTGTATGGGTCTTTTTCCTATACACAGTTTGGCTTAAGGAGTTGTTTTTATTCCTGATGACAAGTACATCTAAGAAAGCTAAAGACTTGTTTGCCTCTAATTCCATTGTGAATTGTATTTGGTTATTAATAGAATTAAGATGGTTTAGGAAAGCATTAACACTATCTGTTGGTAAAATTGTGAAAGTGTCATCTACATACCGCTTGTAGAACCTCGGTGTGATGGTGGCAGTCTGCAGGGCTCGCGCCTCGAAGTCCTCCATGAAGATGTCAGCGACAACAGGCGATACTGGAGAGCCCATTGCTACACCGTCTACTTGTATGTAGCATTTCTTGTCCCATAACAGATAGCCCGTTGTCAGGCAGTGTTTGAGTATTTCTGCATATTCCTCAGGCATGTTGTTTTCTGTCAGCTTCCTTCTAGTAATTTCTACACAGTCATGTACTGGTATGCATGTGAATAATGACTGTATATCAAAACTAACCATAGTTTCCTTGTCAGAGAGATGTAGGTGTTTGATGGCACTGACAAAATGGTAGGAATCTTTCACATGTGCTCTCGTGTTGCCTCTGAGGGGTGAGAGAATCTATGCCATGTGTTGAGCCAGTCTGTAAGTTGGTGCGCCTATCTGACTAACTATCGGGCGCAGAGGAGCGTTTTCCTTGTGTATTTAAAATATTTAAAATACACAAGGAAAACGCTCCTCTTACTAATCTACTACTACGGGTACTTTGAGATAACTTATACATTCAAGAAAAAGACAAATATCACCTCAGTCTGCCGTGAACATGAATTCTGTAAAGAATTCGAAACGTCGGCTAGTAATAAATTAAAAATATAGTTTCTAGATCTTTAGTTTCAAATGTAATAACTTAGTGAAACCAATACAACGCGATAAAATCCGTAAACTGTAGTTTAATTTCGACTCGTACGTACTTATGTAGTCACTTTAAGTTCGTGATGATGCATAAATAAAGCTGCTATTCTTCGCCAAATCTAGTTATACTATAAAGCTCACCCCGTGATCCACCGTCTTAAATGTAATTGGGATTTCGCTAGGACGAAGAGGTTCAAACTCAAACGCAATTGCTGGTATTGACTGCCAAATTCCAGGTATTTAACGCCAAGATGTAGACTCTTGAGTCTGTGTTTCCTGATAGAACAATCTGGATGTTTGTAACTCGCAGGTGAATAGGTACATTCAAGGCACGCGTGCTCCGTCTCCGTCTTCGCCATATCATTGCTGAATACCAGGCAAGATTACATGCAACTACCACTTATCGACATTAAAAATAAATTACCTACAATTTCCTGTCAGAAAACGCAGTCAAGTGATAATCAGAATCACATGTCTACAGTATCAATTTAAAGAAAAAACAACATCAATCCACCCTTAGAATCTTCCGCCATACAATTTCGTGAATCCATTCTAAGACCAAAGAACACTGGTTGAACACATTTTACGATTTTACCTGAACTCGTAAAATGGCTTAAGGGGTGTCAAAGGGGCAAAAACTGTTTGATAGCGGGGCTTGGGGTAAATAATAGCCTATGGAAGACACCGAAGTGCCTGATGTCCTATTAACGGTATTAATAGGAGATCCCATGTGTCTTGTTGAATGAGCAACCATGTTAAGAGAGAAGACCTTGGAAATGAGTTTATTTCTTAAGCCTTGACTTTTTAAATGACTTCAAGTATTTGGCGGAATATACTGCCTGTTTGGACCCATCCAAGTTTGAGGAGTGCCTTTAAAGCGGGTTTTTTAATTTTATTATATTTTAATTATGTAACGATTATCTTCTAAATCTACAAAAGTTACTGGTTTCATACGTGCTTAATGGCCTGTTTAATTTATTACATGTCTTGGCCATATTTATAGCAAGACTGCTGCAAATATTTGAACCTGACCCCCGAAAACGGTCTACCGATTCACATTTATTCAAAGTTCGCATAAATTACTCCTTTCATGAAATCATCCACTAGTATGAAATATCTTTGTTCAAGTAATAAACAGGATATTTAGTTACTCAGAATCATTCCAATTTTGGAACGAATATTATCAAAGTTCTTGGCGAGATCCAAAAATGTGCTGTGAATAGAAATAGATCAATTTTATTTGTAGTAACAGATAGTATTGGTTCGTAAAATAATATTGTCATCATTTTATAGTGGTACTAAGTTAGGATAAAATGGTAATTCTGTTTTAACATCAAATAAGTCTGGATTGGAATAAAATAATATATCAGAATATAAGTTCTGCTACTAAAATTTTACGATGCGTACTATTCATAAAAGCTATGGTTAGTGTCGGGGAAGATCCCGGGAATTCTATTCCGGGAAATCCGTATTAAATTCCTTACAAACGCTTGAATATCTCGTACAATTTAAAACTCGCATCAGTGATAGGGAGAAATCAAACGGGTAAAAGTATCGGTTAAACTTTATACATTCTATTAAGAAAGGTATAGAAAATGTTCATGGTATATTTGTTGCACATTTTATCAATCAGAATGTATTTTTTTATGACAGAAAACCAGAGAAATAAGAATTATGATTTCCTCTCGCCTTTTTTGTTGGCCCCATTAAATGGGTTAATTAACTGGAATTTATAACATAGATTGCTATGTATTTCACTAATATAAACACTACCACAAAACTGACGCAAAAACAAAAACCATTTTGCGATTCATGTACCGCACCGTGTATTTCTATGAACCAGCAACAGTGTTTCTGAGTTTAGGTTTGGAGAAAATTATTTCCAGCTTGCAGAATCTCCTTGCGGTACATGAGAAAATCTGAAACTTTATTGCTCCAGTCATTCGAAAGACTCCAAGCTCCGTGATCATAACACTTGGAACAAAGTACAAATAACTATTATACACGTATCTAGTACATGTCCTAAAAGACAATATTAAACGAATTTAATTGTATTTTAGTCCCGCTATCATAAATGAAACGGTTATGCTATGCTGTCTAAACCCAAATAATAATAAAATATTTATTTTCAATTCACCTGTCGTGTCGAATTTCTTAATAGCGTGCAAGACCTTGGGCTCAGCTAGAATATTAGAAAAATAAATTTTGTAAGTCCCGTAGTCAGCATCGCATCCCTAGTATGACAACGAACATAAATACGGAATGGTCTGTCTTTAGTACAGTACGTCTACAAATATTATTACGCCAGCCTATAAATGCGATTTTATACGGCAAGTATTTCTTTTTGAGATTTTAATTAAACATTTTTTAAAGAAATATACTTACACATCCCATCAAAACATATTTTTATTCATTTTCTAGATTGAGACTGAACGTGTTAATGTGAATAGCCACAGCTGGTTATGTACATGTTTGTGTTCGTTGTTGCTCGAGGTAAGAGGAACTGATGTATTGGGAGGCTATTTCTCGCCTCGCAGTCATGAAAATCTTTGACCACCGTTGCAGGAAGTTAAGCCACGGTATATCGCAATCTCTTTGGGTTGCGGGCGTCGTCAGTCACTCTGGGTATACAAGAAGGCAACTGGGGCAACACTAGGATGACGTTGAGTATGTTTCTGTGTTATAATCCACGGCGCACACCACAAAATTTGCGCTGTCCGTAAGCTTCGGCGAGTACGTCATAAGTCAACATGGCTGTCCTGTCGGTTTGCAAAACGCAGATGGCGATGTAGAAGAGCTTGTATTTTATCAAATCTGGTTTGACATGAAAACTTTCTGGTCAACTGACCTCGGTCAAAAAGCAGTGATAAGACCACCGGCATTCTTAGTAGCCGTTGGAATTTTCCTTATGAGGCCTTTCTGTGATTGCCTAAACGCTTTTTCAGGGATTTTGTTAGAGCCACAATACGATTTTGCGATTTATGTATCGACGGTTGAAAGGTAATAGGGTATAAGCAACAAAAAGTAAATTGTCCAGGAGAGCAATTTAAAGTTTGAAATTGAAGAAAAATGGACATAACTTTTTTTTTTTCATATCGAGAAAATGGCAACACCGCTGGAATCAAGAAAAAATAGAGCATTTATTGGCACTTTTATTTATTTGATTAGACATTGATTTATTTGATTTTATGTCGCTTAGATCAATTGACCTTATTTGCAACATGCGGTAATTCGGCATAAATTACATAAACGCAGAAAAAACAAAGAGAATAGAAGACTTAGCTACATTTCATCTCCTCATACCAAAAGGTAATATGGCATAAGTCACATGTCTGTAGAATAACTAAAATGGGTAAAGGAGGATAAGTGACGATTCGCCTCATTATGCCGGAAGGTAATGGAGCATAAGATACACTGCTTAGCAAAACATCGTAAGGATATTGAGATTAGCGACAATGAATGTGGGTTAAAAAAAGGTAACGTGGCACTTCCACAGATCAAGCTTTATCTATCAAGAAGAAAACGAGAACATCCAACACACAGTTGACACAGTATTATCTGGACAAATGGTAACGTGCATTAAATGTCATGACTTTAAAATAATAATAATAACAACCAACGTGGTTCTCCTTTAAAGTAAGACTTAAGACTTGAGTTGTATTATAATAGTACCTAACTGGTAGTAGGGAATAAACGACATTCAGTTGCAAATTAGAGTTTAGTAATTGCGTATAAGCAACAACTGCATTGTAAACTTATAAACAGTAGTACGACCTGGCAAGCGCCATGCCTCGTGCAGAACATATTACCAACACCTCCTGGACGGTGGTACCGCGTCGAACAGACGAACGCCGCGAGGCGAACGTTGGCTCCGCGTCAACCGGAACCGGTAGAGGCAAACACCGCAGAAAGCGCTCCCGTCATCATCGACGCCAGCGCGAGTACGCAGCGCACGCGAGAGGTAGCGAACCGACAACGTCGGCGAACGCACCTCTCGCGGGAGGTAGCCAACCGACAACATCGGCGAACGCACCCCCCGCGGGAGGTAGCGAACCGACAACATCGGCGAACGCACCCCCCGCGGGAGGTAGCGAACCGACAACATCGGCGAACGCACCCCCCGCGAAACGACAAACAGCTGGTGCAACGCACCAACGCGAACACCCGGCCCCAGCCAGCGCGACACCCAAGAGGGCAACGATTAGCTACGCCGATGCGACTAACTCGCATCTGATGGTGGCCGTCGTTGCCACTCCACCTACAGACCTGACGGTGGAACAAGCACGGCAGCTCGAACGCTCCATAGAGGAGCGGATTCTAGAAGCAGCCTTCGCACCTCGATCAAACAACGAGCCTGCACTCGCGCCATCCTTTAGAGGCAAACCCCTCGCAGCAGGAGGTGTCCTAAAGTTATGGTGCGAGGATGAAAAATCACTGGCGTGGCTCAAGCAGACGGTAGCGGGACTACAATCACCGGTTGAAGGAACCAGGCTGACCGTCATCAGGCAGACGGATCTCGCGAAGCGCGTACGCGCATCGCTCTGGCTGCCGAGGTCGAATAGCCTGGACCTCCCGAAGATTCACCAACTCCTAGCTGCCCAAAACCCATGGTACGCTGTCCAAACTTGGCAACTATACAGCGCTACCATGCAAGAACACGGCCTGTACCTATCTCTGGGCATCCCCGAATCGGAAATGCCGAAAATCGAGGCGCTCGACCGCCGAGTCTCCTTCTTCACCGGCAGCGTGTACGTAGTGTTCCACGCTGCCGGGGCGGGAGGTGGCGGGGCGGCTGCCGCGCCCGGGGAGATGCCGCTCGCCAGTAGGCACACGCAGAGACAA
This sequence comes from Euclidia mi, assembly GCA_944739405.2. Lineage (NCBI taxonomy): Eukaryota > Metazoa > Arthropoda > Insecta > Lepidoptera > Erebidae > Euclidia > Euclidia mi. Next base: position 71,540,936 of record OX123192.2, read on the forward strand.
GCGACAACACCGGCCGAACCTTCCACGTCGGGCACAGCCCGAGCACACACGACGCCCGCAGCGACAAACATCGCTGTGACGGACGTCGACGACGAGCACGACTCGTCTGACGGGGAGTCCGTGGACATCAATGTTCTCGGATCTTCGTCAGACTAGAGTCGTACAGACGAACCTCCAGCACAAGCAAATTGCAACGGCTACCCTACGCAGGCTGCTGGAGGTTAACCACCACACAATAGCCCTAATCCAGGAGCCGTGGATTAGAGGCGACACCATATGTGGACTCAACAACATCGGAGGTAAGATATTGCACTGGAGCTCGGCTCCTAAGCCGAGAACATGCATATACATTCCCCGAACGGTACCAGCATTGCTGCTGACTAACTTTTGTTCTAGAGATCTCACAGCCGTGGGAATACGAACAGGGCCCAATGATCGGATGCTAGTACTAGCTTCGGTCTACATGCCCGGTGATGAGGAGATCCCATCGAAGGAGCTGGCCGAGCTAGTGCAGCACTGTGAGGACCACGGCTGGCCAATAATACTCTCGGCAGATGCTAACGCCCACCATCCATTGTGGGGAAGCCCCGAGGCAAATAGACGAGGTGAGATCCTAACTGAATACATCTACACAACAACACTAACGGCAATCAACAAAGGCTCAGAGCCCACATTTGTTAGCTCCAGATATCAAACCATAGTAGACATTACACTGGCATCGGATGGGGCCGCGGAACTTGTCACGAACTGGCATGTGTCCGCCGAACCATCCTTTGCCGACCACAGGCGTATCTGCTATGACATACGAGTGCAAGAGAGGGTCACACAACCAAAACGCAACCCACGCAATACCAACATTGCGAGCTACAAGACCCTGCTCGAACAGGAAATAGCCATGTCAAATTTCAACGACATGACCGCAAGCACTACAAACATAGAACACAACACTAACTTACTAACAAAATGCATACAACGCAGCTACCAACAAGCCTGCCCCACCACACTACCGAAAACGAGTAGTAAAACCCAATGGTGGGGATCGGAACTGGAGAAGCTCAGGCGCAATCTGAGAAAACTCTTCAACCGGGCCAAAAACACAAGGAAAGACACAGATTGGGACAAATACAAAGAAGCCCAGTCGCACTACAAGAAACGCATACGATTCCGCAGGGGAGAGTCCTGGCGAAATGTCTGCACCAACATTAACTCCACATGCGAGGCAGCCAGGTTAAAAAAGATCCTATCCCAGGACAGCAACAAGATCCTAGGCTCCATCAGAAAGCCTGATGGCACCTACGCAATCACAGACATGGAAATAAGCCAAGTGCTAATCGAAACACACTTCCCAGGTTGCACTGTGACCGACGACTGTGACTGGGAAGAATCAGAACACAGACCACCGACCCAAACAGACTGGACGATAGCCAACAACATGGTTACCGTGGACCGACTGAAATGGGCAATTGATAGCTTCCAGCCGTACAAATCTGCAGGCCTGGACGAAATAACACCAGCACTTCTACAATGGGGCTGCACAACGATTGTGCCACAGCTACTCAGCATATATAGAGCATCTATAGCGCATAATTACATATCACGAAGGTGGAGGGAAGTAAAAGTCATATTTCTCCCAAAACCAGGCAAAACGGATTACACTTAAGCAAAATCGTTCAGACCTATCAGTTTAACCTCCTTCTTGCTGAAAACGCTGGAGAGGCTCGCTGACAGATACCTACGGGAAGGCGCACTGCTACGCAGACCACTACACCCGCAACAACATGCCTACAGAAGAGGTAGATCAACGGAATCAGCGCTTCACTGCGTAGTGGGGACCATAGAGACAGCGCTATCTGAAAAACTAATGACCTTAGGCGCCTTCATTGACATAGAAGGCGCCTTCGACAAAACTAAATTCACCAGCATTAGCCGAGCCCTTGACAAGTTCGGAGTTGAACAAACCGTCAGTGGCTGGATTGATCAACTCCTGAAACAAAGGGCTATTCAATTCACGGTTAACACCACCACAAGGGGGATGGTAGCAAAAGGCTGCCCACAGGGAGGTGTCCTATCACCCCTGCTTTGGAACATAGTGGTAGACGATCTGTTGAGAAGCCTGAATGACAAATGCTTCTACACGGTCGGCTACGCAGATGATATAACCATCCTAATCAAAGGAAACTCGGAAGACATGATCCATTATCGGATGCAAGCAGCCATCAGGATCATGGAACAATGGTGCAACCACCATGAACTGACGGTCAACCCAAATAAAACGGAGCTAGTACTTTTCACTAACAAAATGAACGCCCGTATGACCAGAAAACCAAAACTTTTTGGCACGGAGCTTAACCTATCGAGTGAAGTCAAGTACCTGGGCGTAACACTCGACCACAAGCTAAACTGGAATAAACACATCACCACTAAAACCACAAAAGCATGTATAATCTTCTGGCAGTGCAGGAGAATAATAGGCAAGAAATGGGGTCTCAAACCATTCATCACCCTATGGATCTACACTGCCATAATACGCCCCATGCTCACATATGGTGCAGTAGTGTGGTGGCCACGCACTGAACTAAGCACAGTCAAGAGCAAGCTGCAGAGTATACAACGCCTCGCCTGTCTGGCCACAACAGGCTGCATGAAAACAACTCCAACGGCGGCATTGGAGGTGCTTCTCGACTTGCGACCATTGCACCTCATCATCCAGCAGGAAGCAGGTGCCGCCGCGATCCGGCTCGATAAGTTCGGGCTTTGGAGAAGAGATGACCGAATAACCCATGTACGCCTGAAAAGGACGTTAACTAACGAGATCCCGATGCTAGATGCAACGTGCGACCTCATACCTAAAACCTTTGTCTTTGACAAAAAATACCGCATACAACTGCATGAAGAGCACAAGGATAGCTCTGGTATACACGAAGTTAGAGTATACACAGACGGCTCAAAAACAAAGTATGGGACAGGTGCCGGAGTATTCTCCCATGACTTGAACATCAATCTCTCAACATCGCTTGGTAAACTCAACACCATCTTCCAAGCTGAATGCGTTGGGATTATAAGGGTGGCGACGGCGATCGCGGCCAGAAACGTGAGCAACCTGTCAATACGCATCATCACAGACAGTGCCTCAGTACTACAAGCTCTCGATGGCAACTGCTTTAACAGCGGCCTAATTATGGAGTGCCACCAAGAGCTGCAGAAAACTGCAGCGAGGAATCGGGTCACGCTCCAGTGGATACGAAGACACAGTGACTCCACGGGCAATGACGCAGCAGACCAACTGGCAAGGAAAGGATCGGACGCAACAACTCTGGCCACTGTCCACTAAACAAGCATCTCTACAACATCGGCGTCACGGACAGCCCACTATGTAGGGGCTGCATGGAGACCGAAGAAACACCCGCTCATGTGATCCTAAATTGTACCAGCGTGAGCGACCAACGGACGAGGTTCCTGAACAACCCCAGAACCATGAGTGAAGCCATACGCAACACTGGTCAACTCATGGCCTTCTGGAAGGAGCTTGCATGGTATGAGTAGCAGGCGACAACCGTGTCCCTGCTAACGCACAATGGCCCAATTAAGTGGCTAAGTGCGGAAAACACCTGTCCAACTAAGGCATTGCATACATATAATACAGCGTAAGCGACAGAGTTGTATTATAATAGTACCTAACTGGTAGTAGGGAACAAACGACATTTCAGTTGCAAATTAGATTTTAGTAATTGCGTATAAGCAACAACTGCATTGTAAACTTATAAACAGTAGTAAGGTATAACCGACGCTTAATATTTTTGATGACAAAGGTAAAAAGACATAAATTCACCCTTACAAAACAGATGCTAATGGAAAAGAGGCATTACCGCCTGAAATCGCTACGCCAATAAGATGTAAAAGTATATTACCGACAATAAACCAAAAAGGATGCCATCTTTCCAGGGGTATAAGCGCCTGTATGGTAATAAAGGCCTAAAATTCGGTTGGTTATACTGAAATGATACTTCTAAAACGCAGTTTTTTACTAGGGCATAAGTGACAAAAAAGTCATCGTAGAGCCATGGGAGTTAGCGCATTCGAAAAAGCGTTTTTTTTTAATAGGATGGCATTTAAAAGTCATTTTCGGTAAAATTGTCGCTTATGCCCTATTACCTTTTAACCGTCGGTATGTTTTGCAATGATCCTAAATTCTTTACGATTGTTTTCAATATTTGATACATTCAAAGATTGAAACCACAATGCCATCTATCAAAACCAGTCTTACAATACCTAAGACTTCTTCAAGCACATCAGAAACATGTCATTAGTGACTCCAACCATTCTCAACAGTAACGACCTCTATATTGAGCGGTCAAGAGATCTTAATTGTTTTTCTTATACAAAGGACGCAATCTATTAGTCGTTTGAACAAAAGGACTTTTAAACTGTAGAACGGTCATGGATCATTAAGTTTTGTTTTGTTGAAGTTGGAATAAAGCTCTGTGCTTAATAGTAGGGGAGATTACTTAAGAGGGGACGAATGTAATAGTGCTATTGATGTAATATTTTCACCCTGCAATGTTCTAAATGTCTTTTTTTTCAAAGAAGCTAGCAACAACATAGCCGGATTTTATGTTGCTCTTATAATAGTTAAGACACTGCTGTCAAGCTATTGGGTCTTTTGCAATGAAATACATACTTTACTTTAAACACAAGCGTTGTTCTCTTTACTAGTTCACGTCTTAATTCGAGTCAGGTAACTAATTTTACTTTCACATATTCACTGGTTTAAGGTACGATATTTACAAAAAAGTTAAAATTTTATGAAATAATGAGGATTGCCACATAGACATGCTATGACGACCCTGCCTGATCACGACCACAACCTATTTAGACATGACTCAAAATTGTGGTCAAGATGGGGAACAATTGTGAAGATGGTCACATCGACAACCAATGAAAACCCTGCATGATCACGACTACTTTATTAAAACAAGACTCACAAAATGATATTTGCAATTAAAACTCAATCCTATTAAATGAAGATTGTTGAAGATCAAATTTGTGCGTTAAAATAAATGACTCAAAATAATGCTTTAAATACTGGTCTGGTAATATCTACGACCTAAGTGTATGGGTGCGGGGAGACGAATGGGCCTCGCCCACACAAAGTGCGCCTTACATATAATTTGTAGTGTCAGCAGTGTTAATCGCGTAGTTCAATCGCGAACAGTACCTAAAGGTGAAAAGACTTTATTACACCCAACGTTAAGGCGCGGCGTGAGTTTCACCATCCGTAGTCACGGCATAACCGTTACATAAACATTAGTTTGTGTACAAATAGAGAAAATTTTAAAAAAATCATTCCACAAACCTATCCAATTTTGTGGTTACCGTTCCACAAACAATAAGTTCTCTATCACAAAGCGATTTACATGACGGATATTCGAACAACCCCGGTATCAAACTATATTATAGCAGCTACGCTTTAAACCTGCATCGAATTCCGATTAATCCGGAGATTAACGTTGTAGACACACAGAGTTGAGGTTAAAAGGGTACTTATTAGAAGCCCCTTGAAAGAATCGCGATAACTTGACTTGATTGTAATTGTACTGATTATAATTATAACATAATATGATAGAAAAATATACGCTGATTTTAATTTACTCTCAAGCCAAATATTTATTTATTTTATTTATTTATTTAACTTTATGCACAAACAAGTGTACAGAAATCTTATAATTAGAATGGTATTTTTATTTTTATATGATAGAACACTTTAACAATACTTAATTCAGATAATAAATTAGAAACTATATGTGTCTTTTTTATTTTTTGTTATTATTTTTCAAAAGACAGTTCAAACAAGGGTAATGTTAGATTTAAGGTTGATTTTAAGACTGAAATTATAATTTTAAGGAAAATGTGCCATTAAATTTAAAGAAACAAGGTCTATCTTCATTATTTGTTACATTTAATACAAATTTTAATAGAAAATCTTTTTAAAATCTTGTATCATTTATGAAGTAGCCTCTCGAGCTATCATTAGTATTAAGCGGTAAAAAAATAAGATTATTACTCTAAGGTTAAACTCCCAACTCCCATTGTGCTCTCAGCTTATCACTGAGATAGAGCACTAGTGCATCAATGTGCTACCATACATAGTTACGTACAACGGAAAAACACACGCCATATGTACTAGAAGAACTTACATTTGGTATTCCGTTTCACGTACTCTTCGTAAGTTTGGTAAAGGAATATAGGGATTGAACGGCAAAGGCCTTTTGGGGTTTATTCAATACGTATTTGGAATTTTTGCTGTCAGTCGGACGGACATACTAGCTGGTTGTCTGGTATCTGGTTTAAAAAACGAAAACCCATGTGACGTTCGATTTTTGAATGAAGATTTTATAGTTTTTACAGCTATAGATGATATTCTATAACTTTCACAGCTGCAACAGGTGACTGAATATTTTTCACATGCAAAATAAAATTGCAAAACAGATTGTATTAGTTCTTTTGATAAGAAACAAACAATTTTTAGAGTAAAAATGACTTCGCCTGCAGCTAGACCAGCAAAAATCCTGCACCTAAACCTTATTAAAAATCCCTGGAGAAAAAAGGAAAGAAAGCAGAGAAAAGAATGCATTTATCTTCACAACATACATCAACATACACAGATGCATATCTTTTATGGCACAGGTTACATATTAATTAGTAAATACAGTGTACAAAGTAACAGTATGCATGTTGTGAAAACGAGGTCTCAACTCAGGCTTATTGTTGATTGCCTAAAGTTGAAAACCGTATACAGATGTCAAGAGGCTTACTATTACGTGGGTTGAATTTCCTTGAAATGCAGTCAAATCATCCGCTTGAAATAATTTCTGTCTCAAAATAAAGTTAATTTTTGTTCCATATTTGGAACAAAATCACACACAAGTTGATTTTCACTTACAAGTCCATTCATTAGTAAGCAGAGCACCACACTCTAAGATGAATTTACGTAGAGCAATTTACCTTTAAATTGAATACACTTCCAGAATCTCTGAATTCGTGTTATCCAAAGACGGTCCATTTGATCGGACAGAGTACATCGATCTATGCTTAAGCGTACTCTTTGCTCTGTGTTCCAAACCTCAAACCACCAACGTTTTTGCTTAGATAGTAACTCTGATATCACACCGATTTTCCTCAGAGACGATTCAGCTTAAAATGTTGGTCGAATGGATTGGTGTAATAGCTGAAAGGAGCTGCTTTAGAAGTTATAGTTCGATTTCACAAATACGGCTGGCTGCTCAAACATACAGAAACATAACTTCACGCCTTTTATCCCCGAAGGGGTAGGCAGAGGTGTACTACACACCCACACTTCGCCAGTTATGTTTCGGTCCCAATGTAATAGGGGGCGAGCCTATTGCCATCTACCGGGCACATTGTTAAGCGACTGCTCAAACTATTGCTACCGAATCGTGTGAGTTCAATTTACACACACGACAACACATAGTGTGCTGCCGGTTCGTATACCGTTGTCGTCATGCTCACTAAAATGTCATTTCTTGTGGTGGCGTTGTGTGTCGGGTCATCCCTGTCCCTCTAATATGGCGAGAGGGATGATGGCTGGCACATGCGTCATACTCGTGAACGGGTGCTACTTGCGATGACTGGTCGATGACGGTCTTGCGGGCTGGTATTAGATTTTAATATTTAACTGCATCATTTCCATCGTGGTTCTGATCACTTTCGCGGATTGCCTGCATTATTAGGTATATATAATGTAAGTGGATGCTCCTGTTTCACCATGTCTATTCTGAGGAGGCTAACCAAATGAACATTAAAAGTATAATGCTTGATTATTATTATGTACAGTAAATATATACAAGTGATATAGAAGGTGTAACAGTTGCAGCACCTTACAAAATGTAAATTATGTGTATTATGCAAAACCTGGCGATGAAAAAGAGTGACCGTCAGTTTTATTGCCCGTTCTTTCTCATGGTTCTACGCCCTTGCTTTGCGAACGTGGCAATAAATGTAAATATAGAGTCTTTAAGTAATTATTTTATAAATTTATTATTTTGACGTTCATAAGCGGCACATTGTGACCCAAATGAATAAAGGATTTTGAATTTGAATTTGTGATGGGTGAAATCGTGAATCAACACATTGTGACCTAAGCGAATGAAGGATTCGACTTAATTTTGATTTTATGACCAACTAGCTATTTCAGGCGGTTTCACCCGCGTCCTGAGGGAACTATTTTGCGTACCCGGTTTATTTAGCCTAAGTTACTCCTAGGTATATCAGCTATCCGCCAGTAAAAGTCCCGTCAAAATAGGTCCAGCCGTTCCAGAGATTAGCGAGAACAAACAGACAGACAAAAATTGTAAAAAATGTCATTTCGGTATATGTACCCTGTGTACATCAATATGCATTTTGTGAAAAGTGGTTATTTTAAAATTACAAACAGACACTCCCATTTTATTTATATGTATAGATGGACTTATTCGTAGTGGAGGCGTTGTCAAAAAATATAATATGCATTCTCATGTGAGGAGAGGAGACGGTGGCATATTTGGTGTCATGCAGTAACCATAAAGACATAAAGACATATTTATTTCTGCATTTTGGTTGTTTACAACACTTATACAAATCAAAACCCTATTCTAGATTATGCCAACTTTGCCTAGCTAAATGACATTGCATTGAACATAATATAGGTACATATAATGCTCTGTGCCTTTACCGTCAAAAGCTATGTCAAGAAAAACATCCACGCTGCATTAACGACGTGAATTGCGTAGGGATTGAAAATTCACTAAAATCTATAATAATTCATTACCAAACTAGGCATTGCCCACAACGCCGCCTGGTTACGATTATAATACGATTCGGTTATTGTGATACGTATAATATTCTCGAGCCTCCTTAGTCGTAACTATCTCCACACACAAAAATCATACCATAACATTACATTTGACTGCCTTCGTGGTCCAGTGGATAGCGTATGCGACTGCTGATCGGAGGTCCCGGGTTCAATTCCCGGGTCGGGCAAAACTGTTACTGGGATTTTTCGAATTCTCAGTAACAGCGCGGAGTCTGGTAATGTGCCCGATAACGGCAATAGGCTCGCCCCCTATTACGTGGGACCTAAAAAATCATGGCGAAATGTGGGTGTAATATTACACCTCTGCCTACCCCTTCGGGGATACAGGCGTGAGTCTTTAAAAAAATAACATTACATAGCTCCGTTACGTAGTAAAATAAAGACAAACAAACACACTTTGGCATTTATAATATAAGTATGGCTAAGTGACAACCCTCGAAATAAATTATACTCGGTGGCAAACTCAGTGGAATAAAAATCACTCCACGTCGTGTAGGACGTTTCTAGAATATTCGTTCTTGAGTCTCACATATATTACATTATTACATTACATTAACATAATATATTACACTAGAGTACGCCAGCAGCTACGCCTGCAATTTTTTTAATTTACCCGTTTTGGCCGATCCCGTTTCGGGCAATCCCATGTTAGTGCACCCCTATGGTCCCCAAGGAACATACATGCCAAATTTCAGCTTCCTGCGCCCAATAGTTTCAGCTGTAGCGTGTCTGTCAGTCAGTCAGTAACGCAAGGATTTTATATATTAAGATTATGCAAGGGGCGGAGATTCTAGCAAACGTGTCCTATAAGTAGGTCGGTCGAGTTGAATAGATGTGATTCATTTCGATGTTAGACTAAGAAAATAAAGAAAGAAAGTTGAAAAAAGTGGCGTCTCGGGTTTGTCCCCAACTTGCGGGCTATTTATAGCCTAAGAAACATAACGACCGCGCTTCGGAAGGTTGATAAAGCTGTTGATCCCGGTTCTTGTCTCATCCCAAGGCCATGTCGGAGGCCTTAGGGCGATCTGAAAAATGACACCAGAATTGGCCAAACACACGAAAAACAAAACAATTATTTTCGTCTATGGGCGGCAATTTCAGTCAACTTCTTACTTTATTATTCAATTCATATCTAATTCTTTCCATTTTCATCACTCCACACATCCATAACATTCTCATCTCTGCGATAAAAATAGTATAGACAAAACAAAACTGTTTATCCTATAAAAAACTCAATCTGTACACAAAATTTAATAATACAGCATTGCTGAGACAAATGCTTGGAGTCCAAGTTTACATCAATTTGGCCCGAGTCCAAGTGAAAAACGTAAATTAGGCACTTTGAACAAAACTCATTGTCTCTTTTGCCTTTTGAATGGATAATTTAATACAGCAGATATTCTAGTTGGTTTATTTCCTTGGAAAACAAGGTTTGTAATTAGCTAGCTTTACCTGACTGTAAGAGATTGAAAATACATTGTGTTTATGGGAATTTATTGCCGTATTTTTAACGTTTTTTGTACTAGTATTTAGTAGCGACAGCTTAGTAATTAGCAGACAGCTACACGTAAGTCTCAGGCTGAAAGCCACGGCAACATACATATATACTTTTTATTTGAAAATACATACATAGAAACACCCAGACCAAGGTTAACATCCATGTTCACGTACACAAATGTTTGACTTGAGCGGGAATCAAACCCGCGACCTTCAGCGAAGCAGTCGTTTACAAATGATCGCTTTATAACGAATATATAAGGAGACATTCTACATGTCTGTGAGTTCTCTTTATTATTCTCGACACCGTTCTCCCATTTATTTATTTATTTTTACACTTCCTGCATTTTTAATGCACAGCCGGACTTAATGGTATATAGCATTTTCTGCCAGTCAACCTTAGGGTGGTGCAGAGATGATTGTGGCAGGTGTATAAACTACAAAGATTGAAATAGTAATCCAACATTATACTACTTTTTATATTATGTATAAATATTGTGATAATACATACATATATAAATAATACATACCTATAAATACTATATAAAATGAATGTATACATATACATACGTATATTTAATACACAGTAACAAATGTAAAAGATGATGTTTCTATGGTCTTTCAAGTTTGATGTAATACTGGCGCACCTTAGCCCTAAACGTGAAACAATTCGTCGCCATCCTGATCTCGAGAGGGAGCGCATTCCAGAGAAGTACAGATTGTACAATGAAAGAAGAATGTACAAGGCTTGAGCTATGAGAAGGACACGAAAGAAGAGAAATGCTAGAAGACCGAAGATTTCTGTCATGGTTGGAGCAGCGGTATTGAAAGTAAGGAGCTAGGTAGCTGGGGCTATTAGATGAATGAAGAAAAGTGAAAAGAGTAGTCAACGCGCGCATATTACGACGCTGACGTATAGGTAACCATGAAAGCTGTTTACGATATGAGGACACATGGTCATATTTACGGAGATTGAAAATGAACCGGATGCAATTGTTGAGAAGTCGGTCAAGTTTATTGAGTAGATCCGTATTCAGGTCGAGATAACACATATCACCATAGTCGATTATAGGAAAAACCAAGGTCTGCACAAGCATTGTCTTTGTCTTGACAGGAAGGAAATTCTTCAGGCGATAGAGAGAACGCAGGACACCGGTAACCTTTTGGCAAACGCTTGTAATCTGGGGTTGCCAGCTAAGTGTAGCGTCGATGTGTAAACCGAGATCTTTAACGGAAGGACTCAGAGGTATATTGGTTCCATTAAATGTTACCGGTGGAAGCGATGCCAAGTCCAGCCTGTTTATAATTCTAGAGCTTCCAATGATGATAGCTTGGCATTTCACAGGATTGACGCATAAGCCGTACCTCTCGGACCAATCGCGAATTCTTGCCAAGTCCCGGTTCACATCATCGATCGCATCCGGCAGATCCTCAATTTTAGCCTACGAGTAAAGTTGTAGGTCATCGGCGTACAAATGATACGAACACTGAAGATCAAGGGTAATGAGATTTATAAACAGAGAGAATAAAAGAGGAGAGATTATGCCACCTTGTGGAACACCAGCCTCAAGGTCTCGCCATCTCGATGTAGCCTCATCAACTATGACAGACTGCTGACGTACACGAAGATATGAACAGAACCATTCCAGTGCTTCGGAGGAGATCATAAGATAGGATAGGATGGATAGTAGGATATCGTGACTGACGGTGTTGAAGGCGTTTGAGAAGTCAACCAGGACCAGCACAGTGATCCTAGTGTCCTCCACACCCGCCCTCACATCGCCAGTCACTTTGAGCATAGCTGAGACTGTGCTATGCCCAGGTCTGAAGCCGGACTGGTAGGGACTGAGGACATTGTGTTCATACACAAACTGGGACAGCTGCTTATGAACACAAGCCTCAAGGACTTTGGAAAGGAAAGGGACGATGGAAATGGGCCGGAAGTGACTAGGAGTGACAGGATTAGTGACTTTGGGCAGTGGCCGAACATAATATGCTTTCCGCCAAATTTCAGGGAATTGCCCAGAGTCAAGGGAATGGTTTATTATGTGGGTAATAGTAGGGAGGAGGTGGTCCAGGATGGTGATAATCATAAAGCGGCTGACTTCATCGCAACTAACCGCCTTAGATTTGATTGAATGGATAATCTTTTTGATCTCAGCCCCAGCAACTGGAGAAAAGCGAAAAGGAGTTATGCTTGGTCGCGCTAAGCTATCTATGTAGTCCACCGTTCGACTCATAGTCTGATGATCAAACTTTGGAGTGGAGACAAAATAAATGTTAATGTCGTCAAGACTAAGCGCCGGCGGCGGCTCCACACGGCTAACCCTACTGATACCCAGAGTCCTTAGGAACTTCCAGATATCGGTAGGGGAAGAGGAGGAAATGTTGTTGAAAATGTGGCTTCGTTTAGCATTTCGTATCATTTGATTACAACGATTCCTAGCAACTTTGTAGAGAACCCAATTTTCATCGCAACGATCCTACTTGAACTTGCGGAAAGCTCGGTCCCTGCGCCTCATCGCCATCTGAATCCCACGTGTCAACCAAGGTGCGGGCGGTCGCTTTAATTTGATTCGCCTTACTGGGGCATGAACATCGTATAAGTTGATTACGACATCGTTGAACACTTTCAATTTCATATCAACTGTAGCAGCTACCTCAAGAGGTACCCAATCAATTTTTGACGCATCCGCATGCAGATTATCGGTGTTCATACGTGCAAAGCAATGCCTGTACAGTACCATGGGTTGGGGTTTAGGAGGCTTGAGGACATAGGAAATGTAGATCAGGTCATGATGGGAGAAACCAGGAGCAGGATGTTGATCGTGAGACGAAACGAGGGAAGGAGCCCGAGGTGAGAATCAAATCCAACCATGCGTCTTCACTGTTGGTATTATGATGTGTTGCATTCAGAGGTAAAATGTGAAGGCCAACAGATTCGACAATGAAGTGGAGTTTTCGGGAACGATGGGAGTTTGGGAGCAGGAGATCGTATTAAAATCACCCATGATAATGTGATGCTCGTACTCAGATCCTAAGATTCTAGAACCAATTCCAAATC